>JAOWCC010001751.1:27014820-27457109 GCA_030867875.1 Actinernus sp. WN-2022 | reverse complement strand
CACCGTATGAACTGACGCTTCAGACTATTAGTACTGCTGGGACAACGCGGTTCGATATTCCATACTGTGACGTGGAAATGCCATGATATATACGAGTGCATTATACGTGGTAGAACGAATTAATACCAAGGAAGTGGAGAAATACTAACAGCTGCTCACGCGCCGGTTAGTGCCCCTGTTTCGTCGAGTTCTATGCTCTAGTTCCGGACCCACTCATACCGCCAGTAGATGCGCAAAAGCGTCCACAGGCTGGGAGACGAAACTTCTCTCGAAATTCACGCGGGTTGTCGACGTTAAAAAGCTGTCTTTCCTCGAAATTTCTAGGTTCTCGTATAATTCGAACTCTTAATAGCTCGTCTAGCTCTTCCTCACTCGACATACTGTAGACTTGGCTTGAAACAAAGTAACGTTTTTAAAAGACCTATTCAAGGTTTGCAAGTGACACATGCGACTTGTGATTTGCACTTACAAGTAGTTTACATACAAGTCGGACTTTTGCAAAAAGTTTTATTGAATTGACAACTTACCACATTTTGCAGGTGTAGCGCTACACCTGTAATTACACGCTTGTAGCATGGACTTGTAACGATGTTTATTGAACTCGGTTTTGCCTGCGGCGCTTGTCAATACAAGGGTCCGACTTGTAAATACAAGTGTAAAAGTTTTATTGAATTTGCCCCTGGTCTATTGGTTAGCACCTTTATCAATTATTAATAATTTTACAAATATCGAAATAGCACTTATAGGCCGTTGAAGTTTCACTGCACTTTGCCATGCTGACGAGTCTAAGCGAAGAGAAACCATGCTCAGTGCACTCTAGCACTGAACCGATTTACAGTTTTTTACTTATTGTAAATATTGCCATTTACAGAGCTTGTGTTACCTGTGGTAAAAACGTTTTCAAAAAAGGCCATTTTCAAGGGAATGCGCAAAGAATTACACTCCAAACAATATCTCCGGCACCTTTGCATGCCGAGCTCTTTCGGAGGTCTGGGCCCGGTTACTATCCCACAATGCCGCGCGATCCCCAGACTTCTGCCTCTTGGTTGACTTCTTGGTCAAGGTCTGTATTCGATGGAAAATGTTGCTTGAACAATCCAATCCATCGAGGACTCCAGAATTATCCCTTTAGACATTTCTTTTCATAAAACGACTCATGAATTACTCTTATTTCCCAATATGTAGATGGTAAAGAAGACAGAAAAGAAGAAAGGGCGTTCTGCCATCAACGAAGTTGTCACTCGTGAATACACAATCAACCCTCCACAAAACGAATCCATGGCATGTGAGTACTTGTGTTCCTCTGCATTCGAAGGTTTTTAGCTCGCAAATCATACTAATAGTTACCAGTGTTTTAGGCAATTATGTTGCCTGTTGTTTCCTAGGAATTAATGGTAAACTAGTTTTGTTTGCAACTAGGTTGGAAATATATGGTATCCGGAATATGTACTTGTATCGTGGAATTAAGTTTTATGGAACTACAAATATACAATGATACGAGCTCGAATTATTATCTGAGTTTATAGAAAGCTGACTTCTTAGTATTCTTAAAAATAAATTGAAATATGAATAATATTTTTTATTCCAAAGTCTGAAAAATTAACCAGGACATGTACAGTCCGAAGACAAGTTTTTAATTTGTTTTGGATAAATTTTGCTGATCACACGTGTGCACGAAGAAAGCTCTCCTGTTGGCTGTTGTAGCTTTTTCTTGTATGCTCTGAGCAGCATATAGGAAAATTGTTTTCTTTTGGATCCGTACAGGCCTCGAATTTAACATTTTCAGTCACTTGCTAAAATTTTTCAGTCACTTTGTTAAAATCAAAGCACGAATTGGAATTTAGAGTGTTTGTTTTTGTGGAGGGAGGAAAACTGGAGGATGCAGAGAAAAACCCTTGGAGCAAGGGTGAGATGGCAACAAACTCTACTCACATATGCTGCTGGGTCCGGGGATTGAACCTGGGCCATGGAGGTGAGAGGTGAATCGCTTAACCATTGCATCACCCTGGCTCCCCTGGTCTAGTACAATACAATCCCTCCCCGGTCTAGTATAATACAATAGTATTCAACTTGCTTGAAGTTGGAATGCTTTGTTTTGCTCTGCAATGTAATTGTCCTAAGTGGTCCCTGGTTACAGTAGTGGCACAGTAAAGTTTACTAAATAATTTTATTGAAATGCTTACATTATCGTGTCCATCATCAGTGGGTTCAAGAAACGAGCACCTCGTGCGATCAGTGAAATACGCAAGTTTGCTGAGAAAATGATGGGTACACCCGATGTTCGTATTGAAACAAGACTCAACAAGCATGTCTGGTCAAAAGGAATCAGGTTGGTAGTAATAACTAGGATCATTAATGCGGGAATTGCAGGCTAATAAAGATATCTCATTTGAGATGTATTCATCTTAGCCTGGAGTTGACCATCGAGATGAGAGACCTTTATATTTACAGTGTGGGCTAGACAGTTATTTTTAGCAGTTTTTCATATGAACTGACCAACCTTGCGCACGTGTACAAGGTAGGATGGTTAGGGTTAATGCAAAATATGCAAACATGACTAGTAAGAAATTGTGTATAGACATAGTGTTCAAGGAACATTTTGCATACCATTGGGGGAGGAGACTGATCCACACATAATGCATGGTTGTGGTATAATGGCCTATTCAACTGTAACACCATTTGTACATACTATTTATTATGCATGTGATAAGAGAAAATTGAGAGTTAATCCATCTGTACTACTGCTAGATTTATAAATATATCTGTTACAAAGACATAAATATGGCATGTCCATGATTGCCAGGCATGCAGAGTTTACTTGTGTATCCCAAGGCATAATATTATATGTACAGTGGAGTCCCGTTATCTTGAACCTACTGGGACCAGGGAAAAGGGGTCAGGTAACGAAGATGGTGAAGGAATGCAAGTTCCGTGCTTACTGCAGTTCAAGGGAGGAGAAAAGTTTATCAAGATTCTTAAAGAACTATTGAAATACAGTACTGATTGACTGAGTTGCCACTCCTGTCTAAAATACAGAAATATGTAAATTTTGTGTTATTTTTTCAAAACAGTAATTCTGTATACGTGCTACAGAACAATATTATTGATGTTTGTTAAAGATTTAGAGACTTTGACTAAAATTAGATTTGTTCTAGATATCGGGGGGTAAAATTTTGGAACATCCTCTCTGGGGGATGCTGATTTGGTTGAGATAACAGGGTTTTCGAGATAACGTAGGTTCGAGATATCTGGGGTAAAATAACAGTGTTACACTGAAGCAAATGCTTGGGACTTGGCTTCAAGGTCATGATAATGGGAAGTTCGAGATATCCGGGGTAGAGATAACAGGACTCCACTGTTCTTACAATATGCCTTTCGTTAGGCCTTGGTCTTGTCTGTGCAAAAAAAATTGACATTAAGGTTTTTCAATAAAAGCTATTGGCTTGCAAAATTAACATTTTACTCTGGGAATTTCTCAATTTGTGATGGAAAATATCTGAAGACTGTACATTAAAACAGAATGTAGTTACTCTTTACATATATTTGTTTATTCATTATTGAACACAGGCAGTGATACAGTTGCTGAATAATATTCATTCACTTTATCTTACTGTATGTCAGGAATGTCCCTTATAGAGTTCGAGTGCGCTTGGCTCGTAAGAGGAATGAAGATGAAGACTCCGCCAACAAACTGTATACACTAGTATCTGACGTTCAAGTTACATCTTTCAAAGGTATTTCCCCGTTTCATTATTTTCCATTTCTGAAACCTTGTAGGTTAAAGGGGCATGGTCATCGGTTTATACGCATGCGCAGTAGAGACGAGATAGTTTATATTCCGTGGGCCACAGGAAATTCAACTTATCTGCCATCAATGCGAGCGTGGTATAATCTGGTCCAATTTAACAGCTTGTGTGGGCCATCAGTCGTCCAAACTTCGTACAGTATTTTAGATGTATATATTTATTAGTTCTATAGCCTTTTTTTGTTTGATTTGCAAAAATGAGCTAGTAAATTTCGAAAAAACACGAAGTCAGCATGGCGTGAACTAACGGTATGTTTGTACTAGTTCGATCTATCGGTTTTCACTCCAAAACAATTTCCATACCTTCAAGCGAATTTCGATTGCTCAGAAGACTATCCTGTGTGAGCTGCTGTGGTTATTTGGGCATCAGGAATTTTTTAAACGGGAGTTTGCCTACAGTTTTGGAAGCATACCGGTAGCGCGCTCGACCATAGAATGTTTATTTGCAACGGAAGTCTGTTTATAACTAACGAGCTCGATCTATCGGTTTTTATGGACTCCAAAACAATTTTGATAGCTTCAAACGAATGTAGATTGCTCAGAAGACTATCTTGTGTGAGCTGCTGTGGTTATTTGGGCTTCAGGGAATTTTTAAACGGGAGTTTTCCTACAGTTTTGGAAGCATTGTGTACCGCTTGACACTACACTGTTTACTTGTGAAGAAAATCCTTTGAGCTGTAAATACTAGCGTGTTTGTACATACATGTAGTTCGAACTATTGGCTTTTATCGACTGGAAACTTATTTTACAGCTTCATATGTATGTCGGTTGATCAGAAGACTATGCTCTTTGTGTTCCTGTGGTTTGTTTGATATCAAAGTATTTTTATTGTACTTTTTGTTCGATTTCGTGCAGTACGTGTTTGGACATAATTCGCCGATATCAGATTTTATGCAAAATTATCCAAATCAAGCGTGTTCAACATTCTAAGAACAGACTATTTATCCAAATGTTATCATATCCAACTCAACTTCTTCCTCCATCGACTCTGAAGCCATTGTTACAACGTGGTTCCCTAATACAGGGCTGTCAGCCTTCAAAATGGGACTACAAATCCTCCCCTTTGCGACCTTCTCGCGTACGCTCGCTCAACCGGGAATATTTTGATATGCTAATTAGTACTTCCCTGCACGCCTACTGCGCATGACTACCAGGTGACCATGCCCCTTTAATATGAACTTTTTTCCACTGCACATCCTACAGTTTTTAAACAGTAAAATTGCCTCTACTCAGTTTTAAAACAACCAAAATAGAATTTAAGAAACCACCATGAAAACACCCCTCGTGAAGCTTTCTTCACAATGCTGTTCCACGAGTCTGAGCTGTAATAGTGGAGATGTATTGTGTTTTGGTATACAATCTCAAGCCAGAGGCGAGAGAAAGACAACATCGACACAAATGAAACTATAAAATATTTAATAACATAACGTTTTGATGGAAAAGTAAAATTAGAGTTCAGGGGCATAATTTACATCATGGTCTTGCGTAGCAGGTCCCACATTGATAAGACTATCTCTATGCATCAAGACAGGAGTTTTACCTTGACATTTCACCCTTGGGTAGTGGTGGTCAGTTAGCAGTTGCGAGAACTCCCTCATAACACTGATTATTAAAACATATGTATCAGTGATACAGACATTGATGTTTTATTAATCATAGCATTCGCTTTGAGAATTTGCAACTTTGCAACCTCCCCCATTTCAATGTTGATCTATGAAAAGTAAAGTTGCCTGTTCAATGACCCAATATACCAACATCATACTACTAGAATATTGTAGGCAATTGGTCATCACTACGTTAGAAAGGTAGTGTGCCCCAAAGATATTTGACCAGGATTGTGGCTTAAAAGCTAGTATTCTGTAACTGATAACTGTATGGGGCTTTACAGAGGTACCCATGTGACTTGAATACTGCTTTTGGATTGGTTAAAACCCTTATGAATTATATAAATAAAATTAAACTATGTAACAGCTGCTTGATACTTTGTTCATACTGATTAGCTTTTATTTTTTACAGGTCTTCAGACACAGAAGGTTGAAAGTGATGAGTAAGCCCCACTGTCAATAAAATGTTTAAATGAATACTTGGGTCCATGTGTCATCATTTGTGTTGGGAATTTTTATCTACCTAGAGTTGTCACACTCACAGGGCTGTCATCAAGTTTTATATTTGCCAGATAACTTTTTGTGCTCTGGTTTTAAGTTTTACAGTCTGTGATAATCATCATAGTTGCTGGCACTAATTGCCGGTAGCTGGCTTCTAATAACAGTGCCAAGTCTCAACCTATGAAGTAGCCTAATTAAAGTGCCTATCACCCTTTTGCAATTTTGATAGCTTATGAACCTCCGAAAAGTTTTGAGTACTTCTGTGAAGAAAGTTTTGGTTTAAAGTGCGCCTAACGTTTATTTTGTTATCATCAATATCGATTCTACATCAAGTTTTGAGTACTTCTTTGAAGAAAGTTTTGGTTTACAGAGAATACTCTATGTTCTACGCTTGTTTGAAATCGTGAAAATGTGACCTTTCCTGACCCACGACCGCGTAAGTAAAAGCCTGGGTCGATCCCTGGGTAGACGTCATATAATTAATTCGACTTTGCAATAATTTGAATAAATATTTAACATGTTGACTAAAATGACTTTTTTCTTTACTAACAACTCGCAAACAGTGTATATTCTCTATAAATCGATGTTGTTGTGATAGAAAGACGCCATGGAGAATAATGCATTAATGAGATGACGTCAACTCAGGGATCGACCCAGGCTTTTACTTACGCAGTCGTGGGTCAGGAAAGGTCACATTTTCAAGATTTCAAACAAGCGTAGAACATAGAGTATTCTCTGTAAACCAAAACTTTCTTCACAGAAGTACTCAAAACTCTATGTAGAATCGATATTGATGATAACAAAATAAACGTTAGGTGCACTTTAAAGTGAATACTTTATGTTCTACGCTTGTTTGAAATCGTGTAAATGTGACCTTTCCTGACCCATGACCGCGTAAGTAAAGGCCTGGGTCGAAACCTGGGTAGATGTCATCTCATTAATGCATTATTTTCCATGGCGCCTTTTTATCACAACAACATTGATGCATAGAAAATATACACAGTTTTTGAGTTGTTAGAAAAGAAAAGCCATTTTAGTCAACATGCTAAGTATTTTTTCAAATGATTGCAAAACCGAATTAATTACACGATGTCAAGATCACGTCTACCCAGGTTTCGACCCAGGCTTTTACTTATGTGGTCATGGGTCAGGAAAGGTCACATTTACACGATTTCAAACTAGCGTAGAACAAAGTATTCACTTTAAACTAAAACGTTTCGGGAGGTTCATAAGCTATGAAAATTGAAAAAGGGTGATAGGCACTTTAACAATAAACCTATTTGTGGTGAGGAAATATACAGATATTTGGCTGCAGATAAGCTTTCCTAAAAAAAGATGCTTAAGGGAAACTGAGTTTTGTTGCTAAGTGTGAACAGGCCCTAAATTGCACATTCTTAGGATATGGAACTTTGGTTTCAGAGGCAGTTACTGTATTTTTTACTGCTACAGGAGATTTAGCCTGCTTCTCATATGAACCATGGTAAGGAGACTGTAGATAAATCAGGGGGGTCTTGATTTTTTGGGGAAGGTCTGGCTAACGGTTACTGTATTTTTCACTGTTTCAGGAGGGGAGGGCTGTGAAACGTTTACACCCAATTTATATTCATCCCCATATTTTTAAATAAAAGCAACCAAGACAGTGATGTGAACAAGTTCTCAACAAATCTTTATTTTATTGACTTTTTATTGCTTTTCGTCTTACTGTTCATTCAGGACAACAAAATTACTTTTTGTTCGTTATTCACAAAATGGAAAACCTTATGTAGGGTTTTTCCAGTCTGGAAAAAACCCTACATGTTGCTGTCCTGTTGCTTAAATATTAAGTCCTTAAATTACTGCAGTGTAACGAATACAATTTATTTTCAACTAAACTACTTAGTCAAAAACAATACTTGTGCAGGGAAGGGTATTTCATTTATTGACATTTGTACAGGAGATAACTGAATAGAGGAATGGAGAAAAAGAATCTTGAATTTCAATACGAGTTGGGTAGTACCAGTAAGAGCCTTTCAATGGCTTTGTTTGTTCAGGGACATTATTTTAATCTCTAAATTCCCTTATCAGCATGCATACTTTTTTCTAATTTTCTCGTTGGCATGCAAGCTGATGAGGGAACATTGGACTATCCCTTGGTAAACCGGGTCATGGTGCAGTGCCTGTTAATCCTGTACCCTACCTATTTTATGGCTCAAAGTTCTTCTCTTCAGTTTTTCAAACCCGCTTCCATGTGGGATACTTAACCATGAACGTGACTTAAATTCCATGCATGATCTTTGAATCTTTAGTCAACCACAATATTATATTGTAAATACATTATTCTCAAACAACATGCTTGTCCCCATGGGAAGCCAGGGTCATTCAATGGTGCTCAATCCAGCAAATAACATTTTCGAAAGCAACTCTACTGCGATGTCTTTGTTTAGGTAGAGAAAACTAAACTACTCGGAGATTTGTTCTGTTCCTCAGTGATAATAGTATTACAAAGTGATAGCATGACATTAAGGGAAAATTAGTTATTAAATTTCCTCTCTAGCCTCTGGAGGATCTGTAAAAGTTGGGACGGGGCTTCCACAAATCTTTGGCTGTCGGCAAAATTTAATAACTAATTTCCCTTTTGTCATGCAATTACTTTATTGTCCTTTTTACATGTATATATCTAGATTGCTCATTTATATAGACTAATACTCAATTAAACATTTACTATAATGGCTATTTGCATACTGTAATAACTAGCATTTAAGGTAGTTATTTAGAGAAAAAGCTCCATGCAATAGACCTTTATCAACCTTTTTTTCTCTAGAAGTGCAAAAGCTATTGCTTATAGTCAAAATCCATAAAGGTCTATATAGATATATGTAGAGGAAATCATGTGCAGAGTGCTGGGCACAGCTATATTTTGAAAGTTCTGATAAAGGCGAGTGCAAATTTAATAAATTCAAAATATGACTGACCATAAATTGTTATGTATATAAGCACAAGCAGTTTGTGCATTTTTTTTGTTTATAATATACTGAGCAAAGGTTTCTGAGAGCATCGTCACAATCAGCAACTGCACTCCACCTTTTCATGCACTTGTTATTCACTAGTTGGAATCCAGATATTTTGTCGAGTATATTATAAATACTTACAGTGTAGATATGGTATTTACTCAGGCCACTAGCCATATAAAAAAAACTGCTTGAGATTTCGAGTATGGATTGAGGCTATAGGCCAGTTTCAATACCTTGGGCAAAGTTTAAGGCTAGTTTCTTCCCTGTGTTTTTTATTATTTTAAGTTTGTTCATTCAATAATTCTGTTGCTTGTCAGACTCGAGTGCATGCATGCAAATTAAAATTGAAAACATTATTTTCACTCAAATCAGAAGCATTTATTTTCTGCAGTTTTCCCCATTTCTTAGGCTTTCATTAACAAAATCAATGAGGCAGAAATATAAGGTGTTCAATGCTGGGGTACATTTTATCATCAAAATCTAGTTTGAAATTTTTTTGGGAGCCACAAGCCAATGATCATCAGATCAGCACTTAATATTTCAATGGTTCTGGACCAGAACGAGTACAACACAATATTATAAGCATTACCTTTTGGTTCAACTCGGATGTAAAAACAAATTTACAATTTATCTTGGGATATCTCAGACAAATTCTGGAAGGAGTTGATCAATCTATAGTCCACCACCATAGTATTGTACTCGAAGCCAATAAAGGGCAGCATGAACCTCTTATTTCTTTCATAGATCACAAGTTAACTTTGGAGAACTATATATAGATAGCAGCAGTGTGTAGGCACTTAATTGATTTTGATAAGGTGAAATGTTCTAGTTATATGTATTATGTACTTTTTAATTTAGACTGACAATGAGGACTGGCATTTCAAAGTCCATGCAATTAGTTCCAGTCCGATGCACAGCCAAGGACTGGACCTAATATTGCAAGAACTTTGAAATGCCGTCTTGTTTGGTGGTTGTGGGATAAACGACACAATGATTTTAAAACTTCATGCATGTGTCAGGCTTGTAGGTGATTCTTACATACGACTTAAGTAATCAAATGTCCATCGTTCTTGATGGAGTACGTGTTTACAACCTGGCATAAAATTTGATGAAAACATTATAGTTTGGTGGTTTAGTTTTCCTCACAGACATGCGCAGTGTCAGAGCAGAGTGCAAAAAAACAGGTCCCACATTGGAGAGACGGTCTGTATGCATCAAGACAGGTATTGTACGTTGTTATTTTTTAGCGCTTGGGGAAGTCGGTGATCAATGGTGAGACCTCCCTTTGTTCAAGGTATTTACCTACAGTACTTTTAAATCTTTTTCCAGTCTAACTATGAATATTCATAGTTCAAACTCCTTGGACTGGAAAAAGATTTCAAAGTACCGCATGTGGTACAAATGGAGTCCCTATATGGTTGGCTACTTAATACCTCCTGAATTATTAAGTAGTTTGAGAAATAATTATGATAAATTTATAACTATCTGTTGGTATACTTGAGGATATTGGATACATGCAAATTTATGTACCAAAGGAGGTTTCCTCTTTAATAACTTTGTAAAATGTTGGGGATATTTAATGTTCTTACTTTTCAGGGACAGCTAAAAATTACATACATCTTTTTTTGAAGGATGAAATATCTTTTTTTTTCTGGAGGCATAATAATCTACATGTTAAATTTAGCAGTCTATATATATATTTATAAAATAATTCATGTTGCATACTGACAGCTCAATTATAAATTATAATTAACATAACTTATGGTAATAAAAGTATACCAAATGTATCATAGAAAGAACTGGGATTAAGGCTACTATTAAGCTAGCATTTATGATGACATTTTTGTGGA
The DNA here is from genome assembly GCA_030867875.1 of Actinernus sp. WN-2022. Classification (NCBI taxonomy): domain Eukaryota; kingdom Metazoa; phylum Cnidaria; class Anthozoa; order Actiniaria; family Actinernidae; genus Actinernus; species Actinernus sp. WN-2022. Next base: position 27,446,359 of record JAOWCC010001751.1, on the reverse strand, counting down.
TTTTCATCAGTCTCCAAATCAACCAGAAGCAAATTCAGGAAGTATTATTTTGATCCCTTCTGATTTTATTCAATTTGGGAATTTTCATCAGGGTTCTCAGTATTTAGTATAAACCAACTAGTGGACTATTACAAATCCTGCATTCCGATTGGCTACCCTACTATAGGTCTATTTGTGATAGCCCATGGTTGAGAAAAACCACAAGTATTTCACGAAATAACATTTTTCAACTTCAATTTGTTTCTTTCTAATATTTTCTACTGTCTGACTAGTTAGTTTATACTAAAACAATTAGACCTCTCGCCCTCATAGGCTACGAGTTAAATAGCCCATTCGGCTGCGCCTCATGGGCCTGCGAGTCTAATTGTTAATTAGTTGGACAGCTGAACATAGGCTAATAATTAAGTAGCTACATATAGGTTAAGTGGCTACATACGTACAGTTAACAAATATATCAAATCATTATTTTAGTCCTATATATGCTTTCAAACAAAAGAACAGAAGGCTTCCCCAGGGGAAGAGTCCCGGGCCAAGCAGGGGGATTACAATAAGGGTGGAACAAACTTGATTATTTCTCCCAGGGATGGGGTAATCTTACGAGTCAAAGTCCTCTGGGTCACATAATTTTGCATAATTAACAGAAAATCCCTCGTATGAGATTACAATCCTATCTTGGAACTTCAAACAAAGTCGAGCAAACATTTTCTTAATCCAGGGGCAAAACTTACGTTCAATACCCTTGTATTCCCCAACATAACTCCCCTGGGGGATTTAGCTGCTGATATGTGCTAACAGCTGAAGTCTGGTGGTTGCAAGCTGTACTGAGAACCCTGTTTCATTCAGCAAGCAATAAATGAGATTAATTGCTATAATTTTTATATAAACAAAATCTAGCCTTTCCATGCCAACTGAAAATTTATCAGAAAGTTTCGGTAAGTATGAAGGCATTTTAAAAATAGAGCAATACCACCCTAGTTCCAGGCCTGGTTGGTATTCTTTTCTGAGTGGGTTAATGGGATCCCTGTGGTTTGTTATTAAAACTAGTTTGTTACTGCTCATTGTTAACCCATCAGAAAAATTACCACCCAGAATGCCTTGGGACTAGGCTGGATGTATTGTAAAGGTATTCGATTTGTGCTTGAATTACTTAATTCACTAAATAAACAACATTTTAATGTAAGCATAATTTACTACAGGTTTATATATAGTGACACTTCAAATTATTTAACTTTCAACAAAAAATGCTGAAACAGCAAATACTAAGAATACGATTCCACCAACTATGGTAACTGCAAACAGAGAAAGCAAAATAGGTTAGCAATGGTATATAACATACACCAACATACACATAGACTTGAAGTTGTTGCAATTACATACACACGTGTATAGCTAGAATGATCTTACATAGATGTTGCATGAAACTTTGATGACAATTGCACTTTATCCAACATCATGCAATATTGTGCAACAGGGTGGCCAAACAGATATGCAACAACAGTACAACAATGTTGCATGAAAAGTGGCACCATTAATTTGACCTGGGGCAAGTCAATAAAATGTTTACACTTTCTTGTATTTTATAAGTGTATCCATTGTTTGTCAGAGATGAAATTATGGCCAGACTTATGGTCGAGTACACATGTAAACTTGATTTTAGAATCTCAGACAAAATACATGTAGTCCAGTTTTGTATTTGTATTTAAAAGTTACCATTGAATGTGATATCTACAGATGCATTTACTTGGGGTTAGTCTTACTTTGAAGTTAAACATTCATATACATGTATGCCCTATAATATTTCACAACTGTGTATTGTTGTCAAGTTTTGAGTTTTACACTTTCTAATTATTGTTTTTTAACAAATATTTAACTTCAGACATTTATGAGACTAATCCTGTATAAATGCATCTGTATATAGTCATTGCATTCAGTTGGAACACCAACCCTGGTATTCTCCTTTCCAATGCACAGGCAGCCCAATGAAAATATGTGAAAATAGGACTATGAGAAGACAATTGTAATGGGGTTTTATAAATCCTTTCAAATTGTGTATAATGTATAAATAAACGAACCTTTTGCCTTCAGGTCTTTTTAGGAAGTTTTCATCCACCTCAGCTCACCACCTAAGATAGAAGACTTCTGCCACAATCATCTACAATCTTCACCTCCAGAATCTCACTTTTCGTCATTGAAATGTAACGAAAACCCGGACGTCGCTGGAATGATAAATGAACTAAGCCTTGTCTGAATTTCAGGATTCAGCAATCCCTCATTCTGCAAAATATTGAATACTATTTTGCGACTTTCGGCCAACTTTTAAGGCTCCATACTAATGAAGTTTGACACCGAGCACTAAACCGTTGTGGGAGCCTCGTTCTGGTGAAGACAACTGCCATCTCACCAGGGGCTGGCTAAAGTCTAATTCATACTGCCTCGAAGGACAAATCAGAAATGCTGGGAACTTGGTTTCTCATGAACCCCTGTAGCCATAAGTGGGTGGAAACTAGTTGTTTACCTGGGATCTCCTTTTCAGAGTGGTGCTGGTTAGGGTTTGTTTTATGGTTTGGGCTGTACGTAAAGAGTAATTTAATTTTTCTCCAGAATGAGGGTTTGGTGGATCCTGAAATTCAGATGGCTTAGTAAGTTCATTTATCATTCTAACAACGACAGGAGTTTCGTGACAATTTGATGATAAAGAGTGAGATTTTGGAGGTGAAGATCGTAGGTGATTGTGGCAGTCTTCGGAAGATTACAGCCTTATCTCAATCTTAGATGGTGAGCTTAGGTGGATGAGAAACTCCTAAAAATGGTTCCGAGAGAAGAAAAACCACAAAGAAAACAACATGGAAGCGAAAACATATGACAGTATATTTATACATTATACACAATTTGAAAGGATTCATAAAACCCCATACATATCTTCTCATAGTCATATTTTCACAAACCCATAGATTGGGTTGCCTGTGTCCAACATAGGGAAAATCTATTTTAATTTTTCACACAACAAATCCTGCTACCTACATGTACATGTAGTTCAAACATTGCAATGGAGGAGAGGGAACTGCCCACTCATCAAAAGTGTCCTAAGTAATTTTAATTCTAAGATTGTAGGACTCTAGGCCCTTTGCCATGACACACAATATCATATCCAAACAAGCTATTAATTCTGATATATATTTTATGAATCATACAATATTATTATGCATTGATAAAAAAACATGGGAAATCACAGTCTGTCTTCCCCCTTTTTAGTCCTTTGTAGTGTTTTGCACCAAATTTATATTCAAGATGATGAACACAAGAAACACATGCAGCTACCAATGCAACTAGGCTTCGTCAGCTTAACACTGACACAAGTTGAGCAAGACATGTATTGTATTGTGATAACTTTATTGGGAATCATGTTTCCTATTGTGGAAAAGTGTATCATTGCAGGTCGTAGGTACTTCAGCATACAACCAGAAAATGTTACACAAATGGTCTTTGTGTTTAGATTTGCTAATTTTATATCTACACCGTACATGTATAATAAAAGATTAACTGACAATAATATTTAAAGTAATTCAACTGGCTGTGTGCTTACCAGTTCTGACTGAAATCCTTTGTGCAATAAATCGACCTCCAATAACGGCTAGACCAGTACAGAGACCATGACCAATTGTTCCCCCCAAGATGACACCTATAACATTCTAATGGAAGAGGAATGAGATTTTGAGCCACCGTGAATTGTTAAAAGAAGTTGACATTAAAACAAATGTACATGTAGGCCAGTTATGGAAATTAAAGTGAATGCCCCTGGGCCTGGTTCTTTGAAGCAAGGTTAACTTTATCCCTAGGATAGTGCTAAATCTGTACAGTTTTAACCTCAGGTTAGCAATTTAACCTCGGGGTAGTGCTTACCCTTGCTTCGAACAACCGGGCCCTGGAGTAAACAACGATTCTGTACAGCGACAACAACAATTTATTCGTACCAAAGGTAACAGAGCTAAATTGGTACAGGCTATCTACATAGCAGAGCTAATCTAGTAGATATAGCACAAAATAATTGGATTGATAATAGATAGGGCCAAAATTCTATAGTAGATTGCTTGGGGAAAAAATTAGATCAGATAATAAAAAAATTTAAACAAGAAAAACAATGAAGGAAAAAATGTAGTCAGTTCATTGACAATACACACAAACACAGACACAGATAAAACAAACATGATAATAAATAATCAAAGAGATGTATCAGAACTATTTTATAAACGCTAAATTAATTATATAATATATATACTGTAAGTAATATAATAGTGGCTAGTTTCCTAAACAAAAAAGAGCACAGTCTGATTCAGAACTGCAAAATTACTGATTCTGACTGCTCAAGGATGATAATTTAAATTTACAACAAGGACCACTTGCAATACACTCGATAATTATACCGTTGGGCAATAATATTACCTCTCTTGAACCTAACAGAATAGTAGCTAGTTGTGAGCGGTCACCCCACTCGGCAAGGAATGTAAGAGTAAATGACTGTAACAGTACAGGAGAAAGGATACCCCACAACCAGCCAGGTTTTCTCCCTCCTCTTATTATTCCTGTCTCGGGATCTTGAGTCACCATTGCTTCTTTTGAAAGCTGATTGGATAAGAACATAGATGACAATAAATCCTTTTCAGGATCCGAAGTAATATCAGGATAATTTTATTATAATTAAATTTACAATAAATTATAATAAATAGAATAATATAATTATTATATAAATATAATTATTCTCAACCTCATTAATTCATCAGGTCACATCAGGTCAACCCTTAATTCCAAATACAGCTCAGAATTCAAGAGCTTTAAATCAGAATTCAAGAGCTTTAAATCTAAGCTCAAGTCTTATCTTTTTTGCTCTGCTTATAATCTGAACTAGCTATGAATTATTATTACCGATATGTACTACATTGCTACATAGTTTACTTATTACTTGTTACGTTAGTAGATAATAATTAATTAATTTGTTATTTATACATTATTGTAAAGCGCATAGAACAGATATGCTATATGCGCTATATAAATATATTATATTATTAAATATATTATATTATTATGTTAATAGGCCTTAGGGTGTGTTGATTGACCATATTCCAGAATAAGAATAATTTTATGTGGAAGTCTCTGGAAATCACTCATTCAGGCACATTTTACACTGTAAGCTACAAACACTTGTTGACATGATATTCAGGATATATTTTCTATTCCAACTAGCTAGAGGCTAAATAATCCCAATATAACCTATTTGTAAGTGATCATTATGTGTATTCTTATTCCAGAAGACAGTCAATGTGCCCTTAGATTGGTAATAGGGACCTTTATAAGCAACCAGAATGGCGACGGCACTGACGACGGGACGTAGAAAAACAATTCTCCCTAAATTTGGTGTTTACTATTTCCCTTGTTCGCCTTGAATTGTTTTTCACAACCAGATTTTCGAAAAATATAATGACTATAGATGATTTGATTTATTTGATTTACGCGTTGTCTTTAAAACGTAGAATTTGGGGTTTTCACATTGTGATTTTGCAGAGAACGGTGAAAATGTAGGTGACTGCATGCATTTTCACATGCAGTTATTGTATTTTGTAATTAAGGCTATTGTTTTATGCTGTCGTCCAAGAAGTTGCCGTCCTGGTTGCTTAAGATCCCTATTTACTCAGACCATGTGAGCGGGTCCGAGTCTTAAATTTGCCTCTGTGTTTTATTATTTTTATTCATCATCGCAAATGGGGAATTGCATTTATTAACACATTCATTACCGTGCTATCGATGTGGGATGAGTTTCGCAAATCACATGGCTTACCGCGCTGATGCATCAGACTTTGATATGTGATATTCTATTTACCTTTTAACTTCGTTCCAAACTTGTGATTCTTGTAAAGGAACTTTTATTGACTCAAAAATACATGAATCTTTTCATAATTTGCTGCAATTCTTGCTACATTTAAGAAGCATATTATACATCCAAACAACGTTATACATATTCAAACAGCTAGCTAGCTAGTGATGACAACAGAACAAGGTCTGTGTTCTGGCATATTTGAAAACTTAGATAAAATACATTATTGGATTAACACAAGGACAGATCTTTTTGAGGTGATAAGGTCATGTTGAAATTAACACATTAGCCTGAATATAAACATTGCTAAAAGGTTAACCCATGAGATAACTCATTTCCAGTATCACATGTTAATATATGCACATATATTAACCATGCTAACTCATGTGTGTCTGAACCTGTTTGTGTGACAATAAAAGCCCTGAATATAGCTAATATTTATTATATAACAGACCTATTAGCTGACAATCATTTTTCAGATTATTTGCATGTGACTTGAGGTGAGAAATTAGCAATGCAAACTTCTTGCTACTAGTCTTGTGACAGCACTTGGGGCCCTTTTAATTACCGAAACGTAGACTTGCTATGACAAAACTACAGATAAACCCTAGTTTACTTGAATTTAATTATGGACTATAAACATTTTTGAGGCGAGAAAATTCGTGTACATTACTTTTATTTATTTTATGAACACAAATCTCAGAATGATTTTCTTGGTCAACAAAAATGATCAAGAACTTTGGAGATGTTGTGCAGAACTTGGATGTCAAATTTCAGCAGATAAATTTGTCAATGCAAGCTTGCAGCTATCATTCTCTCTTACCAATCTACATTGTACTCTACCCTGATAAGTAATATTTTCACCTCAAATCCTGTACAGTACTATACTTATTATAAATTCATCAGTGAATATATAGAGATTCCCGTGCTCTGAATGGTCAAGAACTGAATTACATCATACGTTGCCATATTCTGACCTGATGAGCACCTGGAGGTGAATATAACATACAAGGCTTTTACCAAAATGACTGCTCACATATTTACATACCCAAGTTTCTTGTTAAAGTGCCACTACGACGAAAATTTACCATTTCGATTTGCCACTTTTTCAGTGTCTATAGGTCAATCAGTATTAGAAATATCCGAAATAGTAAAAAATATTCCCAAATGGGCATCTTAAACCACAAATTTTAGGAGAGTTTACCGGTAAAATCCTGTCCGCCATTGCTGGAAGCCGTGCCCTTTGTTCAGCTTTAAACAAAGGTTTATTCACCGGAAGTGATGTCATACACTTAACACGACAACCTCGTGGCGCGAAATACTGTGCATAAAAAAGTAGCCAACCTCGCAAAGATAAATATAACTTTCTTCTTATGTACGTGAATACGTTTTTAGTAGAAATATGCCTCCAGGCGTTGTGTTCTGCAGGCGAGCGTTAAGTGTATGACATCATTTCCGGTGAATAAACCTTTGTTTAAAGCTGAACAAAGGGCACGGCTTCCAGTAATGGCGGACGTGTAGATTCAATATTCAGAGCTAAAAAAATAAGACTTCCTGTCGTTGTATCGAAAAACAATTTGAACTGGTAATAATATATGAACTCTACTTTATGAATATGCAAAAACATTGATATGTCAAAATTTGATCGTAGGGGCACTTTAAAGCTTTTTCAAAACCCACCAAAGAAGGAACTGAATATATAAGTATGGCTTAACTTGACACTTGTTTCTAATCCATAAGGCTTCACAAACTAAGTTTACTTACGAGTTTTGGGTTGCAATGAGTTTATTCAGTCCTCATGAATCACAAACTTTCACAAGGAAATAACATATCTACTTACATTAATATTTTGTACATGTAGAGCAATAAATAACACAAGACCTTCTCCTACAAATTTGGGAATGGTTTGACTCAAAAAGAGCTTATATTGTCTGAGCTCTGTCCACAATATGTTTGTCAGAGAACCTCCTATACACTTTGTAATAGGGACAACTTGTGTTTACCTTCTATTCGCACTGCAAAATTGATGAATTCGTTTCTTTATTCTACGACTAAGTTGTGGAATAGTCTTCCTACATTGACACGTAATTGTATTTCTTTAGCATCTTTTAAATCTCACTTGTTACGTAATACATTTTATGTATTACCTCCTAAATGCTAATAAGCTTCTTTATCTTGGAGATCGTTATTCATCTGTTTTACATACAAGGTTAAGATTGATGCATTGTGGTCTTAATTTTTACCTTTATTCAATGAATTGTATTCTGTCTCCTGTTTGTGTTTGTGGTGTGCCCAAAGAAGATGCTGTTCATTATTTGTTGATTTGTTCCCGTTTTGCTGCTCCGCGCGCTATAATGCTTGCCTCAGTTATGCAGAATGCTGGAAATCTATGGGCTACTTTAAATTTATCCCCAAAAATGGATGTATTACTGAATGGTTCTTCCACTCTAAATTTTGAATCTAATGCCTCACTTTTTAATGCAGTTAGGACTTTTATTATTGATTCAGGTTGCTTTAGTCATTAGCCATTATGTGTATTTGTATCTTTTTTCCCTTGTTTGTTATTCTTTAAATTGTAAAGTTTTTGCTTCTTCGTGGTCTATATGTATAAGTGTAAATATAAATTAATGTGAGCCCCCTAGATGAGCGCTTGCGCTCTTGGGGTTAACGTTTAGCTCAAATATTGTTTAAATAAAAAAAAAAGAGTGTAAGTATACTTACTTGAGTTATTTTCCATGTGGTTCTTGAAAGAAAAACAAGTGACAGCAACTGGCTCCTCTGAATGAAACTAGAATGCTCTTCTCTTACTGCCCTAGCTCATACTGAAATCATGTCTCTTGATTTACCATTGTCTTTGATTCTGTGATTGCTATAATCCGCAAAACTAGTTCGTATTTATCCTTTGAACTCATGAACTGAGTGGTTCCTTTCGATAAATTTTCACTCGCTGTGGCACACACTTGTTTTCACTACATTTCTTCTCTTTGTAACATGGTACGGGGTCTCAAAAGTGAAGACTGCTGTTTCAACTTGAATTCTAGTGTGCATTTGGAGTGCTTTTCAGTATTTCTCTGCTTTTTATATAAAATCCATTCTTGTAGTCCCTGCAAGTTGCATTTCGAGTCGGTTTGTGCAATGAACCATAGCGGCACATGTTTATGGAAATGTTTGTCACAAAACTATCCTGTCACGTGTGCTTCAGGTAAAACTTACAAAAGAGTCTGCAGTCATACTATGATTGTCTAGTTTTAATTTCTCTGATATTCACTGATGAAATTATACTAAAACATTACTATTCACTTCAGTCTCAGTGACTATTGCTAATATTTACCTTGACTTCATCTTGGTAAATATTCACCAATAGTCACTTCGACTTCAGTGAATAATTTTTAATTACTACTACTATTATTATTATTATTGTACATACCTCGGCTTCCTTTTTCTTTAGTTCTGCTTGCACCTCTTCCAGCTCTTCCTGTCCTTCATTAGGATCCATTTCATAGCCTTCCTTTAACATCTTTAAACCAAAGAATGCAAAAAGTGCAGTAGATATGTACAGAGTGTACTTTCTTGGTATAACTGTTGTAGCAAAGCCAAGCACTGCTGAGAGGACAGTCATTAGTCCAAGGGCTAGCATTGCACCAGTAAATATTACTAGACGTGAGTGCCGCATGGACATAATGGCAGCAATGAAGAAAGTTTTATCCCCAAGTTCAGAGACAATAATGACAGAAATTGCAGCTGCAAAAGCATGCACAAATTCAACACTAGTGGAGGGGTAGGACTTGAGTGGTATAGGTAAGTCTTTCTGTTGCTCTGGCTTCTGTACAACACCATCTGAGATTGAAGTGGTCTTGCTAATCTGAAAATTGTAAGATTTTTTTTCTAGCAATAATAGTTGTAACAAATGGTAGTCAATACATGTAGCAGCCTAGAGAAGATTTCGTATGAGTGGGACAAACTACTGCATGTCCGTAGCCTTGCCGTAACCATGCTGTGCCATATTTCTGTAATTTTATTGGATCAGCAGGACAAAAACAATAGGGAAAGAATTTGAATGTTGCGGTATACCATATGGTAACCATGCTGTAGTTTGTCCCACTCATATGAAATCTGCTATACTGCCTCCTATCATACACTGACTGGATGTGAGTTATATCGAGCATTCTGATTGGTTCCCTTCTTCTAGGCTAATCAACTTACAGCTTTGGTCAAACAAAATAAATGTTGTGTTTCTGGTAATGAGCTGAAACAATCCAGGTAGGTAGCTAGGTTTATTTATTTATTTAAGGATTAAGCATAACAGGCATGGTGCAGAAACAAAAGGACACAAAGTCCCCTACAAGGTTTAGGCACCAGTAACCCAGCCCACAATAAAAACCTGATGACAACCATCCCCAGTTACACCCTTGGATTAAGATAATAAGATAGTAAAGCAAAGATAATAATAAAGCAAAAGAAGGATCTAGCAAGAACAGATAATAAAAGCATTGGCATGGCGACACTTAGGCCACATAAGCTTGTAGCTGTGAATGTCATCTTGGTTGAATGTAATTGTTTAAGCCTATGAAAAAAGAAGTGTCTGAGTTTTCTCTTATAGGTCGCTAGAGTTGGGGATGATTTGATTTCATAGGTTGGGAAATATTTATATTTTGTGATTTGTTTTGCATTCTTAATTGTGCATGCCTATATTTGCAATGAATCAGATTTCACCCTGTGTTTACATTGTTGAACCCTGCTAGCAGAGGTTCTTTTCTCTTACCCGCTCTCCAGCTCCACTAACGAGGGAGAAAAGAACATCTGCCACGATCCGAACAGTTCTTTACATCTAACCGGCTCCAAGTTTTTGGAGCTAAGTCACATGACAAACCAGTTTAAAAACTGGTTTTTCGAGGTTGACATCACACACGCATGATGTGTTGGACTTTAAAACACTGCCCAGTCTTAGAGTCTGCAGTTTCAAAGAAGCATCTGTTTTTGGAGTGAGCGTGAGTGAGCGTTAAAAGCAGCTGTGTCAAACCTCAAGGAAAGCAACATCACCCTCAAAGAAGGAAATTCATTTTATTTTCCCCACTTCACCTTCTCTTGCCATTAATAGGAAATGGACAATCTGAAATCTACAATGAATCTACAATATTTACCATCTTGTTTTCCTCGGCCAATGGCAATCCAGATACTGTGGCGCATGCTCAACAGAAAACTGTTCGGATCATGGCAGAGGTTCTTTTCTCCCTCGTTAGGGGAGCTGGAGAGAGGGTAAGAGAAAAGAACTTCTGCTAGCAGGGTTCATTGTTGTCATGTTCATGTGATTGCACTGAAGACACTATTGCGAGAAGTCGTTGTTTATGTACTTCTCATTGTTTCAATGTGTTATATTTTTGTTTATTTTATATTTTCAACTCTTGGAAAATAGCAATAAAAGGTTTGACCTTTTCTAGGGTCAGCTAGAAGACTAAACGTGTAAATAAAGTTGTTTATTTTATTTATTTTTATTTTATGAAAAAAATTCAGGTCAGTAGGATTATGGGAAATACAATATTTATTTTGTTTGGTCTTACTCGCAGAAGAGGTTTGGCCCACAAAAATTAATGAGCAAATTAATAGATTATACATTTGTTTTTCAATATATATCATTTATCCAATGGGTGTGGGCAGCCCTTTCAATAACTTTTGAAGTGGGGGTATATCTCAAAGAGGTGGCAGATAAAGGGTTTGTTTTTATTTTTCTCATTCCCTACCACAATTTATTGAAAACAAATAGCTGATTTTGCTTCATCAAGTAGACAACTTCCTTTTTGGCTGTCAGGCCTTATTGAAAGGATTGTGTGGGGGTATAATAATACAATACATTTATTATTCCAATGTGCACCTCATTGGCTATGAGCTTGGGGGAATTTGTGTGCAAGGTCTGATGTGTCTTAACATGCTTTTGCTGTTTGTACATGTATGTTGTTAAATGCTGTTTGTACATGTATGTTGTTAAATGCTGTTTGTACATGTATGTTGTTAAATGGTTCAGAGATCGCATAATTCTCCAGTTACTGAGCAAAATTCTCCAGCTACTTTTGCATTCGTAATGCATTTTCTGTAATACTTTAGGACACACTCTCCTGCTATTTCATTTCAATCTCCTGCTACTTCAAATGTTAATGAATACCCTGGAAAGTTACCTTTTTCTTGTTGTTCATTGTAAAATATTTTAAAAACAAAAAAGAGTAAAATCTCTTGCAAAAAAGATTGACCTTTCTTGTCCAGTCCTGAAGACATAAACACCTTTTTACCCAAAATCTTCGTTGCAAATCGGGGGTGCGGCTTTTTTATGAGAACATAGATATAAAAGTTCTATTGTATATGTGTAGGCAAGTAGACATGAAGTTGGTAAACACTTTCAGATTTAAAATTATGGGTAAAACTACGGAGTATTAAATATCGTTGAAAGTTTGACTGGGCAAGGAAGGTGATGAAGATTTCTAAATCTTGATTTTCCTTTCAAAACTTTTTGTCCAAAATTTGAGCTTCTAAACTCAGGGTGCAGCTTATCTGTGAGTGTGGCTTATCTGTGAGTGTGGCTTATCTGCCAGTGTCTACGGTACTTAACAAATTTCTGATTAAGAAATACAAAACATTTTGGCCTAGTGTTTCCACTCATCTGCTATTTCAAGTTCCACCAAACTTGTTTTTCAACTCTATGGTAACATAAAAAAAAATATTTCCTTTATAAAAATAACTCAAAACATGGAGTACAAAATGGACAAAATACTTATTCAATTTGATAATCAAAACATAAATTCTCCCAGCCAGCCAAGAACCTTTAGGTTTAGCTTCCAGTTTGGGTTTCCTGTGTTGGCATATGGGGATTGAAATTTTACACATGTATGTTTTGTAGTTCAAATTTTATCTCAGTTAATTTGTTTTGAACTACATGTAGGCAAAAAACGTTCGAACTGGGGAAATTCTTTTTGAACTAGCAATTTTGTTTGAACTAGGGTTTTTTGGATTATTTTACTTTAGTTAGTAGTTTTACCTTAATAATAAATATTGTAGTGAAATCACTGACAGTGCCCGCTCGACGAGGAGGCCAAGTTGGAACCAACTATCTGCCAGTGCTTGCTAGAATGTATTTTAGTCACCTGTATTATTTTTATGTTCAATGGGGTACTGGGTTTAATTCCAAGTTATTAAAAGGTTTTACTGCATATATGCAAATTTGGACTAGATTGTGGGGGATTGGGTACTAGCAGCACCGTCACATACAGTAAATGAGTATGAGTGGTTAAGGCTTTGACCAACAGATCCAATGGTTGCTGGTTCAAGTACCAGCAAGGACAGTGAAGGTAAAATCAATATGGTAATTAGTATAAATTATTATATGGGTACAATGTAGCACAGACTGTAAGAAGACAGGGACAGGGGTAGGGGAAGAAAGTGATAAGGCAGAGATGCTGCCCATGCAGTGCTTATGGTAGGATGCGAAAAAAAAAATCAAAATTATGCGGGATTTTTTGGCGAATTATGCGGGAAACATCGCAAATTATGCGGGAAATTATGCGGGATGACGTCATACATTTTTTAGCACAAATTTATTTTATTGTGTTTCACTTCAAAAAAGCCGCAAGTTGAATAAGAGAGATGGTTAATTGTCTCAAATCCATTTTAACTAGTATCCCTTTGTGTTCAAATCTATGTACTAGAAAGTCTATGTTAAACGTCAACTGATCCTAAGTATTCGTAAAATTCTTGATGCAGCAAGATTATCAAGCCTAGTTTACTAGCGTTATGGTCATAGGTTTTATTTCAGGTTAGTATGAAAATGTTATCTACTTTGTAGAAATGTCTTCAAAAGACGTAATTATCATTTCAGTAAGAAAACCAGGAAACAAAAACCAAGCAGGTTTTTGAAATGCTGTTGTAGTTGTCGCCTTATTGCAGATGCGGAAATCGACACGTTACTTTGACAGACCGCTAACCAATTTAGCGGTAAGGGACTATAAGGGAAATAAGGTTTAACTGATGGGGGTGCCGTCGCTTTTTGAATCAATTTTTAAATACTGTACAGAATTTAACTGACCCAAAACAAGAATTAATAGTAGCGGTCGTTACTAGAGCTTACGCAGCATACGCGAAAACGGCGTTCGACGTACCGTATGAACATAGACTAATAAACGCAAGTTGATATTTCCTTTACATTTATTCTGTCTAGGCCTAGCTATAGTCTTCGACGATCATGTCCACATAGACAGCTGTCTGCACTAACAGTTTTAGAGCTGAAACATTTATCGCTTCGTGACGTTTCCGTTTAATTTCCTCTGTTGATTCTCTTACAACAAATTATCCATGTTTTTAAACCATAATTAAACTCGCAAAACGCTATGGAGGAACTTGATCTGAAAAGAATTCACGTTTTCCCGCTGAAAACGTAAAAACAGAGTTTTTTTCTATTCCAAATTGTGATTTGCCACTTAGGAAACTTTGTCTCTAGATTTTCCACCAATAATGAGACACGTTCTATCGAAATTTAGACAACAGGCCCCCACGGTTTTCAACATACAACGCCTTGTTATTCCCGTTGTGAATCGTCGTTTCGATTGCTCAATGTTCGACGATTTGGGAAGGAAATCTACTGTTAACTTCGGATAGATTGGGTAAGAGTCTTTGAGAAATAGCGAAAATAGATACCCGTTTTATGATTTTCTATAAATTTCTCCAAATTATGCGGGATTATGCGGGAATTGGCAGATTATGCGGATTATGCGGAGCAAGCCAAATTATGCGGGTCCGCATCCGCGCATAATTCCATAAGCCCTGCCCATGCTGCCCTTGCAAAGACCCCTTTATTTCATTTGTTTCATATACCATGGCCAATAGTAGCTCCTAATATTACCTTTACTATTATAATATATACACATGTATATAATTCATTCCACTATATTAGTATGACAGTATTATTACTGTAACTTGTATATATAGTGTGCATTTTACCAACTCTTACTATGTATCTTAAAGCTGACTCATATATGGACAGTTTATTATTGTATTTATCTTATAGCATTTATATGTACTTCCTAGCTAGCCATGTAATACTTAGTGCGCATTCACATTTAAAAGAGCTTTCATGCTGAAGTCTGTGATATGTGGGTAAATAAACTACTACTACTCATGGGTCTGTGCACTGAAATGATAATTAAACTGACAATATTCAAGAGCAGATTGAACCAAAGCATCAATATTTGTATGCAAGATTGGGTAATATAATTACCCATGGTGATAAAAATATTTAAAAATATTTCTAATTTTGAATGTAAATATATTTTTAGCATTATACTGTTATTATATATTCCCAAATATTTAAGTAATTATTTAGATATTAAGATATTAATTTCTTTTCTTTTCTTCTGAGGGTCACAAAGTCATCAGTTTCATGCTGTCAAGTGTTTACCCTCGTAAAATAAAGCCTATTGTATTGTATTCTATTGATCAGCCTTCTGCATTTAATGTTTTACTGGTTAATTAAGTAATATAATTTGCTGTATCATGTAATGCACTAGTCAGTGGAAAGCCCTGCACCCCCCCCCCCCCCCCCCTACCCGGGGAATAGTGGGACATTAATAGAGGATTGTTGAAAAGGCCACGGTACGCGGGCTTTAGACGTTTTTAGATCATCATGCTACAACAGCCGAGACTGGAGGCGGGGTTTGGGCCAGGATTCGTCAACCAGGTTACTTGAAAAAGAAACAACAACAAAGATTAAGGATTCACAGGAAGCCACTTTGTACAGTATTTTTTTAAGGGTTTTTAAATTTGATTGGAAACATACTAAAGAATAGCATGATCTGGTCACTGAAGACAACAGGAGTAGATTAATGTCCAGTCAAATGTGGTTGTACATGTAGCCTCTTTTTAAAATTCTCCCACATCATCTTCTTAGTATTCAAGAACCCAACATATTTAAATAGAATATTCTTACTTTCTATTACCTAATTATTATTAATCTTGTAAATATTACTATTGTTATTATTAGCTTAGAACTAAACACATGGCTCTCTGGAAGAGCATCTTTGTAATTTTCATGATGAATGAGACTCCGTGTATAAATAAAGAGTATGTATGTATGTAATGTTGGTAAATCCATCCATAAATGGATTCAATTTTACTTCTGCATACTCATGCTCACAAACAACACAACGTTATGGGGGTTTGTGACACTTCTGAGGCTTGTATTTTTTTGCAGTGATATGTTTGTTGTATTAATGTTTTACACGACCATGTTTATGTTGGTAATGTTTCAGTGGCACAGTTTTGTGGTATCAACTGTTGCTGGAAAAAATAAAGGATAACAATAACAGAATCTTGTGTTTTGTGGTTCGTGTGTTTATTATCATTGGATTGCATAATTTGATGGCTCCGGGGGGCCGGAGACAAAAGTATAGAATAGACATGGAAATGTGCCCGGCCTGATTAATCGATATTTCCGATAATCGATGCTAATCGATATTGATCAATACTAATCGATATTAATCAATCGATTAATATTGGAAATCGATGATTAATCGATGACCAAGGCCGTTGTGACCTTTTATCGATTAGTAATCGATCATCGATTATCATCGATCATTAATATCGATTAATAACGATTAATATCGATTAATATCGATTAACATCGATTAACATCGATTAACATTGATTAGCATCGATTGACATCGATTTTAAAGGAGAATCATTGCAGGTAATAATAGAGCACAATTTGAAAATAATATCGAATGTCAGGTTTAAATGAACGGGAAATAAAAAAATTATACCAGTTTAATGAACATCACGATCAAATAAATAAAGCATGGTGAGTTTTATTAGATTTTATTTAACGTTAACATTCTAAATCTAACATTCTATATCTTTGTACATGTACCTTATTCGTACTAATTTTCGCGAGTCTTTGATTTCGCGATTTGTAAAAAATCGCGAAAATTAATGCCCGCGAAAATTAGTACGAATAAGGTCAATCGATACTAATCGATGTAATTAGTGGCCCAACTTCGTGTGACTATCGATTAATCATCGATTAACCGATACTAATCGATATTAATCTGGTAATTTCATCGATTAATATCGATTTATCGATTAGTTTTCGATCATCGATCGTCATCGATTAATCAGGCCGGGAAATGTGCCACGTATATTAGCAGGGAATTAGAAGACTCTGAAATCTAATGCCCCGTTATTCTCCGGGTAGGGGGGTACGGGACTTTCCACTGACTAGTGCATAATAGTCAAATGATCATTTGATTTGAGATATGATTTGACTGTTCAATTTATAATCAAGGGGATCTGATACTTTTAATCAAGGATTTGCACGAGATATGTACGAATTTAATTCCCAATGTAAATGTTTATACCGCGTAGCAACATAGTCTTACCTTTTGATCGTCAACTGGATGAAGAAATGATACAGATTCTGGTTCAGTTCGACTGGCCAAGTTGTTTTCGGTGAGTGACTGCGAAGCCAGAAGGAACCTTCCAAGCAGACCTTCGTGTTCGTCCGGTATTGAAGCGCAAGCCAAGACCACCTGAACCATTAACACAAATTCCACAACCCTTAAAACTCGAAACATGTTTCTAGAGCATTTCACCATGATTTGAAAGAATGCTATCACTAAATAAAGCTCGCAAAGATATTTTCCCTCTTATTAAAATATCTCTCGAATAAATATTATTACGTAGAATTCGCCCGCGATGTCTTTGGCCAGCCGAAAGTGAATTTGAATATGCGCAATTTAACAACGCACCACAGGAAACCCACAGAAATAAATGGTCCACCTTTAAACATTGTTAATAACACCAAACTTCTCTAGCCTGCGTCGCATCCGAACTGAACCCGCCTATGAAGCTTATTTTTTTATTTTAGATATCAATTCTACATCAAGTGAATAGTAGAATGGTACAATATATCTTGCTTTGAATGCTGTGCCGCTGAGTTAAAGAGGTTTTAATATCCAAAATGCTAATTACGTGAAGTCAGGGGAGGCATCAATTATTATACAATTTATTTTGTTACAATTAAACAAATTTTAAAAAATGTCAGTGTTATACTCATGGTCGAAATAAAGTAATATTATAAATTTGTTTTCCTATATCAGTAGAAACGCCCATTCGCAACCACTAAGAAGTGATTGCAGATGCCTCCCCTGACGTCATGTAATTAGCATTTTGGATATTAAAACCTCCTTAACTCAGCGGCACAGCATTCAAAGCAAGATATATTGTACCATTCTACTATTCACTTGATGTAGAATTGATATCTAAAATAAAAAAATAAGCTTCATAGGCACTTTAAGTCCGTCTGCGAAACAGTGGTCAAAAGCTTGTTCTCGACCCCCAGCGAAGTTGCAGGATTATTTATAATCGATTTTGATTGGCTTTTACTAATGCTCATTCTTACACGTCTTCTGACTGGCCATTCAACTGTCACCAGCCTCGGAGATTGTTATGACGGGCAATCATGTCACGTCAGAGGCCGCTCGGTCGAAACTACGTTTGCACGTGAGTCAACTGTTTACTTGAGATTTCTCGCCCTAGACGAGCTGTCGTCGTTTCCCTGTGTTTTACTATCGGAGAAGGTTAGGTTTATTTCCGACTTCGGGTCAGGTTTTGAAGTAATAGGCAGCTGCCCGTGGTTTAGTGCCAGATAAAAGGAAACTTGCCGAACACATTAAATATAATCTGTCACGACAAAATGCTCGTTCGAAGAACACACAAACGGGGTTCAGTTCGGATGCGACGCAGGCTAATATCCCCCATGCAGCTTGGAAAGATCAAGTATGTGCCACATCTGAACTCAACACCGGTCAACTGCTCTTGTTCTAGCAAACGAATCTCGATTTTAAACTGATATTGTACAAATATCATTGCTCTTTTCGACGTGTATAAAAGCCGCCACAATTAGCCGTTAGTCGCACTGGTGACAGGCTGGTGACAGTTGAATGGCCAGTCAGAAGACGTGTAAGAATGAGCATTAGTAAAAGCCAATCAAAATCGATTATAAATAATCCTGCAACTTCGCTGGGGGTCGAGAACAAGCTTTTGACCACTGTTTCGCAGACGGACTTAACCGGGGTTCAGTTCGGATGCGACGCAGGCTAAACTTCTCGGGCTAATAACTATCGACAGTAACCTTACTTTTAAACAGCAAGTGAAGTTGATTTCAAATAAGGTTAATGCTAGAGTAGCCACGTTGAGGAGGGTTAGGAACTTTATCCCAACTGAAGTTATGGTAGGAATATATAAGGCTTTTATTCTACCACACCTAGAGTATTGTTCCACAGTTCTAGTTGGCATAACTCCTGGCCTATCCAGGCGTACTGGCGGGCGTACTGGTTAGTCAGCTCGAGTTTATTTCAGGACATTGCTGAAACTAGCAAAAACTACTTCATGTGATAGCTTATTGAACACGGTTGAGCTTAAGCCCTTAGAGCACCGCCGGTACATCCAGTCTCTGCTATTGCTACACAAATGTGTCCACAACATAGCTCCAAAATAGATCAAACATTTTTTTTCTTTCCGGGCTAGCACATATAATCTTAGGGGTGATATGATTCTTCAGTTGCCAAACTATAAGTCTAAGTATTTTCATAATTCTTTTACGTACATAATAGTTAGGCTATGGAATAGCCTACCTAACGAATTGCGCATCAGTTATTTCTTCCCCGATTATTTTTAAGTCTGAAATAGATAAACTTGCGTTATCATCAATAGCACATGGTGCTATTAGCATGTGTGTTACCTAGATACTTTTTACCCTGCATTTATTAATATTTATTATTTTTTGTTGTTGTTATTGATATCATTATAGTGTTGTTATTAATATTACTAGTATTATCTAATTGTAAATAAGCAAACATTGATTGTATTCTTAGAATTTAATATCAAATTTTCATTCTCTATCTTAATTAGTTGACTGCACGTACACATTGTAAACGAGCTTATGCTCATTAGTGACTACTGACGTGGGTAAATAAACTACTACTACTACTACTACTACTACCCAAACTTTTAAAAGCGGGTTAAAACCAAAACAGACCAAAAACCGGCAGGAAACCAAAAATGAGATAAGAATGTTCACTTTATTTCGGAATTTTACAATAAAACATGGATTTCTACTGATACACTGTACGGCAAACCTTGGGCTTGGGCTGCCTGTGAGAAAAAAAAACAAAAAACCGGCAGTACCCTATGCTACTACTGCAAATCTCCTTGTGAGCCTCTTCACCGACTAATCAGGATCCGACTACAGCAGTGTCAGTTCATGGCCTCGAATATCTTGACCGATCAGTTATTGGTCAGTTTATCATAATTATATGAATAACAAAGCTCACGTGACGTAAAATTATTTTGGTGTCAGTCAAAGTCAGCGGAAAAAATTACAGGCAATGTTTGGAGAACTGAAAGCACGATTGCACGCTTCTCAGCACAGCTACATCCCTCAAATTTCGATCAGTTAATCTTTTACCTGATATCTCAAGTTTGTATCTGAAGAATATTTCAGAGATTCGACTTTACGGATTTTATTTGGCATCGGATTCCCATACAAACACTGTATTTCGCGCCATGTTTGCACCCCTTTCAACAATAACAACAACAATATTTTTTTTTTTGCACCAGCACGGATAAGAGTATTACAATAGGTAAAGATACTAAAATTATGGTACAGGTTAATGGAAATAGCTTACGCCAAACGAGTCCGATAACCATTCAAATATACTAGTGAATAATAATGGCTAACAATTTTTTTTTTGCCGAAATTTTTTTTGGCAAAAAGATTTTTCAAAATGTCGGAATTCACCACGAACTGGTCTATGACTGGTTAGAAATTCAGAGATATTCAGAGTTTGACTTCATATGCAAGCTCAGTTTAAAGACAATGGAACACAAACTTGGGATGAGGTAGCATGTGAATGATTCGGAAATCTTACTAAAATGCTATTTATAGCGTCATTATAGAACAGACTTGTGCACAGTATGACAGGAATAATTTCCAGCGCTCCTATAGCGCGGGCAATTTGCCATTTGAATACATATGCCCCATGATGATCATGATCACAATAATCATAATCTAAGACTTATAACTGATCTACTTATTGCTCATGACGTTCAGATGCCTAAAAGAAGTTAAGACCCTTTTGATTGTAAATGCCGCAAAGTGTAAGTTCCACTACGATCAAATTTTGACATATCAATGTTTTTTGCATATTCATAAAGTAGAGTTGATACCTTATTACCAGTTCAATTCATTTTTTGATACGACGACAGGAAGTCCCATTTTTTTTAACCTAAACGTTCGCCATTACTGGAGGCCGTTCCCTTTCTTCAGCTTGCACAACACAACGCCTTGGAGGCATATTTCTACTAAAATATGTCTTCACGTACACAAGACGAAAGTTATCAGTTTATATATCTTTGCGAGGTTGGCTACTTTTTTATGCACACTATTTCGCGCGACGTCACTTTCGCTGAATAATGAGAACGGCTTCCAGTAATGGCGGACAGGATTTTACCGATATTTTTAACGCTGGATTAACCTATTGACACTGAAAAAGTGGCAAATCGAAATGGTAAATTTTCGTCGCCACCTCGTGAAATTATTTATCTTCATTATGTTTAGATTTTTTGGGCTTTGCTATCAGCCCGGCTACCGCGCGCTGAAGATAACGATTGTGACGCAAACTTTCTGTGCATCACGCGCCGGGTATCTGATTTATCTGGTGAGTATTAGTAATGCATGGCTTTACATCAAGAGTCGAGTTCAACTCCTGTTTCGCCGGTTTCGCCACTGGCGCAAGCGCCCGGGCGCAAGCGCTGCCATGGCCGCGCTGGCTTTTCATTGGCTAGAGCCGCTACGTGATAAAGTGCCAAACCACCTGTTATCATCTATCAATCTTGAAGAAACAGGAAATCGCATGTGTACGTCCTCAGTCCAGATTTGCTCCGACGATACTGATACCCACGAAGTTTGTGAGGTATATAAAGCATGCTGTTTGTAATGCTACCACACAGCACGAAGTTCAGACACTAGCTGCCAAGCACTGATACACGCAGAGGCGCTTTTCTACGACATTACGTGGACGGCATATTAGACTGACG
The DNA here is from genome assembly GCA_030867875.1 of Actinernus sp. WN-2022. Classification (NCBI taxonomy): domain Eukaryota; kingdom Metazoa; phylum Cnidaria; class Anthozoa; order Actiniaria; family Actinernidae; genus Actinernus; species Actinernus sp. WN-2022. Next base: position 27,424,362 of record JAOWCC010001751.1, on the reverse strand, counting down.
CCTGTTGTCTAATCGACGATCAGGTCCCATCCGCTCTAGTTTCAGTTTAATTAAGTGCCTATATAGCTAAAGATAACCCTGCACTCTATCACGCTTACTATAAAACTTCGCGTGATTCTCGCAACGACAAACACAACATGAGTGCGGACAAACTAAAGCATTTTAGCCTACGCAGGGTTCATTCATGTCCGCCGTCCCGTCCACAGCCGTTCGACATGATCGTCCAAGCCGTTTGCCGCAGGAATTCATCAGTCTCTGAAGCAGTAAGTGAAGCGCGCAAGACTTTAGATCTGTTGAGTCAGCGAGGACGCGTAGTGGATCTGGATGTAGTAAACGCCTCAGGTATGACAGCATTGACGCAGTGCGTACTCGATGGAAGCTTAAGGAGCGTGAAGACTCTGATCGAACTCGGTGCTAATGTAGACACAAAGGACCAACAGGGCTGGACCGCGTTACACTACGCAGCCAGCGAAGGATACATCGAGATTGTGCGTTTTTTGTTGAAGTGCAATGCTGATGTCCGAGCACTGGAGCGCGAGGGGCATATGCCTGTAGATCTAGCCGAAGACGACGAGGTGCGCAAGCTTTTGATTCGAGTGACCCTTTTTCTTTCTCCTATTGGGAAATCCCTGAACAGGCAGTGCAGCCTTCCAGTGTGGCTCTAGGGTTGCTTTCTTTACAAGGACTTTGAACACTCCGGTATGTCACTCTCGAACAGTAAGTCCACGCGGCATTTTTTGCTCTGTCTGGGATTCATTTAGGCTACTTTTGTATTGATGCCGGAGCAGATTAGACACCGACCAGCTTTAAGCACTGAGGTGTTTCGATAAAAGAACTCCCTTATCGAAAGAAACAAATGCAAAAGCGAAGGGATGGACACAGGAACGTAAACTCCACGAACTCCATCAGTGACAAAATAAGGTCAAAGTTAATTCACTGATCAATGTCTGCATGCATCAAGCACGATGTTCCGCTAAAAGAGTTAAATATATCAAGCACGCTCAAAGAGCAATTTAGTTCCCTGAACCTTTCGTCGTGGCACAAACGGGGCTTTTTAATATGAAGCAATTGCATAACACCCTTTCTCCAGCCTCTCCCTGCTGGCAGAGGTCTCTCTCTGTCTTCGCTTTCAAAGTGACAGAAAGAGTCTGTGGTTTGCTAGCAGGGAAAATCTGCCTAAACTAGTGCGAAAACGGTCGGCACGAATTTGACCTACATATAATTTTAAGCATATAACCCATAGCTAGGCATCTGTGCTAGCGATCCAAAATGTTAACAGCATAAAATTAAACGTCTGTCATTGACCCTGTGAGGCGTAAATCAAATATTTCGGTGAGAGCGGATAATATATTATACAAGGCGAGAACGAGCCGCAAAAAGCTGTCACCTTTCCATATTCGTGATATGGTACAGGTTATGACGACGACAAGAGGAAATCTATCCGCTTTCGGCACGGTTAAAAGTATCACTGACGATATCCTTATCAGAACATCGCGGGATGTCTCGATAGTAACTCAAAGAGGGATTTGTTATACGAACGGGCATTCCATTTGTGATACTTAAACGTACGATACGATCAACCATTGGAATACAACACTGCAAGCGGTCAGTCAGCGATGAGGAAGCTCATGCATTGAAACGTAACTTACGGATCATTCCAAGTGGTAGCTCGTCTTGGCATATATCGTTTTTTTTTTCAAATATGATGGTCAAGTTTGGCATACTTATTCCTATTTAGTTGTCGACACGATCTTCATGCGTTGAAACTGTGGCTAACGCGCAGATGAGGATATACTTATAAAGGGGCATTGTCAATCGAATTGAACCTTCAAGTTTCTAACAAACTACAAATTAAGTAACTGATCCTGAGATAGAAGAGAAATACCATGTAAATGTCCTGGTATGCTTATCAAACTTTTTCGACAGAGGATGGTAAAGATTAAAGTGGATTACACAAGCTTATTCTAGAAAATTGATTTCGGTTACAGTGAACCGAATTCAAGTTGCTCTAAATTTCTCTTAAAAGCAGTATTTTTCATCCACTCGAAAAAGTTTGCCGGCATCCTTCATGAAAATTGTCTCAAATTTTCTCCAGTATATATACCTGGAAAGCCTACTCTGCTAATTAATCTGGGTAGTTAATTTTGCCTTTCGTCGTGAGAAAGTTGATCATTGGGGGAGGGGGTTAACAGGGAGGGGGGTTAACAGTTAACAGGGAGGGGGTTAACAGTGCCCCTTTAAGAAGATTAAACTTTTGAACGAACCGAACAGGAAAGATTACTTGGAAGAAACTGAACACACAGGATATGCTAAAAACAGGTTATAGGGTGAGCTGCGTGCCGTGCAGCAGAACTCGTCCTCTTGAATTTATTTCTCGTATGCCGGTAGACGAGATGCTTTTTCGGTGAGGTAGCCTCAACTATAGTTACTGAGTAATGAGCTCATTCCGAAGTGTAGCTCGATCGCTTTGGCATTTATTTTTCAAATATCAACAACTACTTTACTCAATTACTAAAGATCAAATGGAAAATACCAGTATACGTAAATCGTGCCATTTTTACTGTTACTTAACGGTACCGTTCGAAGTTTAATACTTGAATAATTAAGCTTTTATCGTTGTTGTTGTTGTCAAATAAAAAAAAAATAGAAGGCAATGTGTAGCTTTTTGCCTACCGTCTAACCAGGATATCAGGATGTATTGCCCATGATATACTTCCGGTACCAACGGTGATTTCTGATATCCGTTATTAGCATATCTGTAACTGAGGATTTCAGCAATCAACGAAAAAAATATTCTTCACTTCGCTCGCTACGCTGGGACTGCTCGCAGTCTATGCGTCGGCGACTAAGCGAGAGACCTCTGCTAGTAGGGAAATTTCGTTCTGGGTTTGTAGCTAGGCCAGGATGAGTTGGCTTGACATTTTGAGTATTTTGAGAGCTCAAGTATTGCGGCTCACCGACTGAACGGTAACTAACAGGTTTATGTGTAGCTTACGATCACCAGTGTCATTTTGCTGCGGTCAGGAATCAGTTAAGCTGCTATACGTGGTTTCAATCACGTACTTAATATTTTTGATAGCCAGTCAGCCATGGGTCCCGCCTAATGGACGACTAGTGACTGGAATTGTGCTTATAATTTTGCCACGCATGCCGTAAAAAAAACCTTACGTCTGGTTTTCACATACGCAGATGCATGTTCTACTTCTCTACATTTATTGAGTCGGTAAAAGTCCTGCGACAACACACCAACTGTAAACTAAATAACTATTGATATATGTATATATACACACATACATTCACTGCCACACATACCCGCACACACACACACACTAGCACACACTCATATTTATATGTATAGGTACCAGTATGTACATATGTACATGTATGTAAGGCTTATATGATGCATTGTTGCTTGAAATTAATCACAATTAAAAATCGATATAAGTCTAAAGACTAATCAGTCTAGCGATAAAAATCATAAAAATCATAAATAAAATTATTTTTGGTCATTAAAGCTAATTAAGCCCAGTCCACAGAAATAATAAAATAAAATATCACAAGTGTGAGATAAGAATGATCAATTCATAACTGCTTCTGCGTATGTTGCTTGCGCTTGTGAACCTTAGAAAGTGAGAGTTATGAAAGGCGGCAGGGTTAATTATCGTACAGTCACAACTCAGCTTCATCAGCCGAATCCATGCTAAGCCCTGTAGCTCCGTACTCGTAAAGCAAAAACGAAGAAACAATTGAAGGTTGCGCTCCGCTAGTGCATGTCTTGCATTTTCTGTTAAAAGGTTTATTTTTACGTTGTTTAATAAGTTCCTCAGTGCATTTAGGCCTATAACTGAAATAAACGTCCTTCAAGAGTAAGACCCCCATTTACTATCATTAAAATTGGCGATGTGTTTCTACATCAGGCTCATTCAACGTCTATCATTCAACGTCTATCATTAGACGCATAACTAAAAAAATACTCAGCGGGGTGGGACAACAGCGAAAATGAAGTAAATAGCTGAATAGTAAAATATTTCTTAACTTGAGTGTTGCGTCTATGGTTTGTATTTTGAATCGTCAAACACGTGCTGGTAGGGATAAATGACCTTTCATACAGATTCATGTTACATATGAAGCTTATATCAGTGAGTTTAATAATAATAATTTATGTCATCCTCAGGATTGGCAATTTATAATTAATTTACAATTTCAGAAATAAAATTATAAATTGAAAAACTCGAGTTTACTGATAAATTGGTTGATACTGCATGTCAAAACTATTGATGCTAAAATACGCTAGATATATATCATATGACTTATAAAATTATAGTGGTAATTCACTTAAACTATATTTAAAAGGGTCTATAGGCTATAGCAAAGTGTTCCACTTATGCACACACTACGGTAAAAAAGCTTTGCTTTCAACGGTTGGTTCGACATTTCAAGAGTGGAATTTTCCTGACATGCCTTAGATTATGGCCATGCTTGACTGACTGTGGCAATAAGTCACCAAACGTTTTTCTTTCTTTCTGTATCTTTATTATTTTTATACATTCATACAGTTTAATATAAAATGATAGATACAGGGAGGACTAAATAAACCCTAATGGGCTTTTACAAGTCAGTCCTCCGTATTGATAAATTATATTATACAATGAATTTTTGTGATCAGGTAAAAAACGATTCATTTAACTTAAATGATAATAATAATGAAATAATAATAATAAAATTCATAACTAGTACTTAACTAAATTTGTTTGGACATTTTTGCTAGACCTATATCTATGTCTGCGATAGGAGATATATTTTCATTTTTTTTTAAACTGAATTTTTGTTTTTAACTGCTTTAGGACTAAGGGTATAGTGTTCCATAAGTCACATCCCTTTGATTTAACAGAGAACTTTCCATAATAAAATTCATAACTAGTACTTAGGTAAATTTGTTTGCGGGACAGCTAAATTTGTTAAAAAACTTCTTAGTATTAAGACTGGATCTATAAAACGACTTACAAAGTGATTCTCTTCTAGAAAATAATCGGTAGTAAGGTTACGTTAAATTGAGTTTAGTGCATCACTGTAAGACAAATGTGAGCAGATAATTTTAAATACTCGGCGCTGAATGTCTTCAGGACGAGTGCCAAAACAAGACGAAGAAATATACACCGCGCAAAGAACAATCTGGGGGACACCACTTCGCTGCAGGGTTCGCTAGGCATAAAGACGCTTGCTTGCTTTAGTGCACACATGTTCGATATTAATGTTCCACTTGAGGTCAGACGACAAGTGGACCCCCAGAAGTTTGACAGTACAGTGTGGACTAGATCAAGTGGCACGTTGTTGATTGTTAGAGGCTCAAACGATGGCTGATCACAGCGGTGAACTCCTTTGTATTCTTCACGTTGAGCCTCATGTTCAGTTCGCAGCCGTCCATCTGGTGATGCCGTCAATCACCTCCTGTAAGGTCGAAGTCGAAGTTGCGCTCGCCATTGAAGAACTGATGACTTCAAAGACAGTACAATCACAACAAGCGTTGTTGATAGGTCGCTTACCATCACCGAAACAGAAACCTCTATAACTCATAGACGCAAAACTCAAATCAAGAAATATTTTACTATTTAACTATTTGCTTGATCATAGTTAATAACTATGACTTGATGTAGAATCGATTTCAGTAATGATAAAACATTTGGGCTTATGTGGACTTTAAGCTAAGGGTTAAAAACTGGCGGGGGTGGTTTGTTACGTTGACATACGTACATGCATCGCACGATCGATGAACGACAAATAATGAATACTCCTTTGGTATATACAAATATGATACATCTAGATTATACAAGGACATAGTTTTACAAAATTTACTAGAGAAATACATTAATGTAACGAATCTAACGAAAAAAAGCACAATCGAAATAACAAAAAACAGTGAAAAGGAAAGCGAAAAAAGAAAGAAAAAATCCATGGAAATTATTCTTATTTTCTTCTTAAAAAAATTGTATAACTGAAAATATAACTACCAAAACTGAACGGCTTAGTTATAAGAAATGTGGAAAACCATATGAGGTATAAAGAAAGAAGGGATTAAAGAAAAGGAAATATTTGCCATTTCTCATAATCACGGAACCCGCGCGCAAGAGTACGCCATTTTCTCGAGGAACAATTGTTACCAACTCTATCCCATCCCTCTCCCCCCTTTCCCGGCATACGTGGGGCATTTGACTGAGTTCTTGTCATGGGGGTGGGGAGAGATTGGTGAAAGAGAGTAAAAAATAGCGAATTTTAAGGTTGGGCCGATATGCACAACTTAGCTGGCTCCGCGGTGGGGCATTTGCAACGTTCTGATTCCAAAATGTCAAATGCCCCACAAATGCCCGGGGGGATGAGCAGGTTTGGAATTGATAGAGCCATTATATCAACCAGGTTTTATTTTTTTGTAACATCGTACAGCCGTCCGATCAGCCTTCTTTTTTTTTTTTTTGTATCAGTGCTTCGGGCCCAACCTCGTTCCCAGGGGTCTTTACGCGCCTAATCAAATATGGCGTCGAAAGTACCCCTGGTACATGCTGGTCATGTGACCCAAAAATATGCCCAATATGTGGGCATATTTTGAGGAGCATCCGCCATCTTGGATTCATCATCGCTGAAGAACGGTTAGCGGTTGAAGTGTGAACCCAATGAATGCCAACCGTACATTGTTCTACTTGTACCCAGTTGCAAAGTGAATATTAAAAAAGGCAAAAACCCTAAGTTCTGATGAATTTGTAGTTGTTTTCAACGAATTTTGAACGCGCAATGCGAAAGACGACATCACTAGTTTACTTTTCAATTCAAAATGCACGCGCTATTCGAAATTCTCCAATCAGCGCGCGCGAAACGTCTAGCCAATCAGTGGCCGAATCCCACTAGCCTGTACCAGGGGTACTTTCGACGCCATCTTTGATTAGGCGCGTAAAGACCCCTGGGAACGAGGTTGCTTCGGGCCTATTCCAAGGTACGCCATCTTGGATTAGGCGCGCGAAGACCCCTGGGAACGAGTTGATGTTTACCGCGAGTCGGCCGGGTGGGCCGTGGGGAGGACTAGAGCCGAAGATCATGCTCGATGACGTCATACATTAAGTCATGCCTGAGTGGCTCTAGGGAGGCCCTTGCTTGTGCATGACGTCTGTTTGGCGGGAACTGTTTAGTATGGCCGAATTTTCTGCGATTTTAGGGCATTACGAAGGAGAACATCGCCTTAAATTCAAATCCTGTTGAAAGCTTAATGCCTTTGGAGTTGCTGTACGCGGATTTAAGGCATGGGATCGAACTGTAAGAGTGGTAAAAGGAACGCGGATGTTTCGTTATTAGGTAAGACCTCGCCTCGGCTTTCGATTTTGTAGGTTTTGTATGTGTAATTTATGCAGCGAGCGGCTCAAGCGCTTTGAATATGACCGTTTACTGAGACTCAGAAGCCAAAAAAGGTTGTTCTTAGTCTTCTGTAATTCATATATCTTGAAAAGCTCTTGAAATACCGATAATAGACCGCCTAGAAGCCCTGAAATTTCCATCAAAGTAGAAGCTCGCGCCGGCCATGACTACAGGACGAATGGAGAACGAATAACGTAACGAATTCAGTTTGCGAAAACAAGATTCTTCCTATCGAAGCACTTCGCACTTTATTGGCTACTCGCTGTGGCAAATTCACGGAGATTTGACTATCGGACAAACTCTAGACGCAGAAATTACTCCAAGGATCAGACGTGTTTTCCGGGCGGCAAGATCTTCTTGAAATTGAATATTGTTTTGTTATCGAATTTCGGGCCATGTGATTTCCTCGTCGGAGGCATCTATAATATATGACTAGAAGAACCATTCGTCCTACTCACTACTTTAGGCCCAACGACCACTATATTCAAGCGATTCATTTTAGATTTCATCTGATAACGGGTAGATGTTGACACTTTCGGCACAGAGATATTTTGAATGAAATGTTGGAAGTTGAACTTGCATATAAATTCGAAGTCGATTGTTATTTATTGCATATTCAATATATTTCACAGCAAGTCCATGTCAAAGTCACATATCTTTTTCTCGAATTACTGTGTGCTTCAGGTTACAGATTCATGTGGTTTGGTGAAAACCACAATTGTAAAAATGTTTTCTGTGGTGAATTCGAATACCACAAAATCTTTGGAGGAAAACAACAATTAAATCATGCATTTAGCACGTCGATATCATCTATTGTGGCAAACGTTTAGGGTTCATTTGCATGGTCAGATAGCTCCAACCACGGAACTGTTTATCTCCTTTGTATTTTGACAGCAGGAAATTAGAACACCCTTCGAAAGCTCTCTACTTCAAATAAGAACTCCAATGCAATATAAAGCAACATAACATGCATGTAAAATTTGATTTCTCTATTTTCGGTATATTGATTTAATGAATTGAATATCAGTTGTCAATGAAATCCAGTGAACGGAATAATCAATCACAATAAAAAATGGTCAGAAACGAAATCTGTATTTTAAAAGGAAAACATGTGCTGACAACTGGTATCAGGCAAAAGTGAAATTGTTAGGCAACTTTGAGTTTGGGAAATCTTTTGTAGACTGGAGTATTGTTGTTATATGTATGTAATTGGAGCATAATTTGCACTAATTGTTTTGTATTTGAGAAGGTCAATAACTGAAAATTGAAATTGAAACAAAGAAATGTGCATGAGATACATTAATGAAATAAAGTTGATGAAGCTACCTGTACGATGAACATAGTAATGCATAGAATGTAGTATTTATTGTGACACTGTTGCGGTTATCATTATTTTCAACATTATTATATTTTAATAAACAATGTTTGATATGAATATTCTAACTTAATGCTAGCTATTTTAGTTTATTCAACCTTTCTCTACTACACTCTGTAGGAAATGTTTCTATTGTATAAGACAGTCTCCCAACTGAGGGAAATAAACAAAAACCTGATTAAATAATTGAGAAGTTAGCCTCGGAGTCGTGTTGGAATTTAGACTTATTGAACATTGTATGAAATATTGTTTTCTTGTATGTCCTAAGTAAAAGCTACATAAGCATATTAAATGCCAACATTGTTTCAATTTGTAAATGAACTCATACATGTAGCAGCAGAGATGAAGCAACCAGTTAACACTAATGTGTCCTGCTTCTGTTAATGCTAATACTACATAGACCTTTAGTAATCATATTGACAGTATTTAATGTTAGAAACATTACCATGCTACAGCTGCCCACCTTAGCAATGAGATTGCCATATTATTTGTGTTTGATCTGTGGAATCCTATGTAAGGGAATAATATACAGAACCTCGAGAAAATTCTAGAAAAAGAATTCCTCAAATTTTAGAAGCTGATTGCTGTTATTCAGTGCTTGAATTGTACCCATTCAGACTTGCATTTAATGTGAGTTTGTTAATATTTTGGAAGTACTTTGTCTCCTACCAAATTAATTCCAACCTTTAAAGCAGTTTTGAGTCCAGAATTAAGAAAGCAAAATTACTGTAATGAGGTTTTATAGACATTTGTGCTACGAGTGAAATTGGAGAAAATTCTTACTAAGCCTCTTCAAGGGAAGGACTGGAGAATATTTTCAAACAATAGCTTGTTGAGGAGTGATACTGGCATTGAAGTAATATTGAATCCAGATGTTAGTAGAATTGCTAGTGTCTTTGGAATTTTCTAGTTAAAGTGATACAAAGTGCTCCCTAAAATTAAAATGGAACCCTGTTATTGTTATTCATTGTATTTTATATGCATGAAAGGCTGTGTTGATTTTTGAATTCATTCCAGAGGAGACAATTCTAACACAGAGTTGCCACAGGTCAGGGAAAAGATCAAGGAAATTTTTTTTTTCAAGGTCTGGGAAAAGTCAGGGAATTTTGCATCTGGTCAGGGAAATTCTAAATTTCTTGTCAAAGTCAGGGAAAAGTCAAGGAATTTAATTTTCAGGTTGCCACAATGATTCCTAGTTGTGCCTCAAAGCATCTGGGATGGGAGGCTACAGGTTTTGATAATGACGTTTGGTTTGGGTAAGGGAATGTCGAACTGTTTTCTGGTCAGTGAAAAGTCAGGGATTTTTTTTTACTAATAAGTGGCAGCCATGTTTAAACATGTAAAGCTCTGGCAAGAAGTTGTAGTCAAAATCCCAGTGTTTCTGCAAATGCCAGTTCTGCACAAAATAATGTGGCTTTAATGTTTATTGCTACATGTATGACAATTGAATATGTACAAATTCATATTTCAATGTACATGTAATTGCATTAGTTTTTTGCATGGTTGATTTGCATTTCATTTGTTGTGAAGTTGGGTAATTACATGTAGATGTGTTTTGAAATAGCAGCCATTTACACTTTGGTATTTATGGTTATTGAAGAACTTTCAAAATATACAGGGCTCGGCCAAATACTAGTGGATTTTCAGTTTTGGCTTGTGGAAGTTGCTTGTTTACTAGCCATGTTGGCTACTAAATTTTCTGTGACAACTTTTCTAGCATTGTAAAATGCATTGTAATGTCAAATGCCATGCATTGTAAAATGCCACGATCATACCTTTGTTGTTTTTTCTGCACAAATAATAGTATATAATTATGTAGAAATGATTACTCCTTTGCAATTTATAGCCATTTTGAAAAATCTATAACTTGACCAAGAGAGAGGATTCTAGCTTCACCATCATGCAGTACTGTCATAAATCAAGCCGCCATCTTGTTTTTCTGCTTTTAAACTCATCGCCAGTATTGGAGGGTAGGTGCCAATAAGCAGCCTGGAGAAGCTATCTCCATAGCAACAAGGAGGTAACCATGGCAACCCTGCCACAATCCACCACCTGGCACCCGTCACACTGAAACAGTGGAATGTATACTTACCTTACCGTTACTTACCCAAAGGCGAGGGAGGGAGGGGCAATTGTCCAGCAACGACAAGCTAGCTAGCAAAAACAGCACGGCGAAGCTCCAACTGCAGACTGCCCCTGGGCTCCCCCACTTATTAAGCTAAGCACATGGACCATGGCAGGTCCGCTGACCAGCAGTTAACGAGCTACGTGCATGGACCATGGCAAGGCCCGCTGACCAGCAGTCAAGCCCAAAGACCAGCATTGGCTTGAGGTTAACCTTGCCTAAATTTCATTTAGCCACATTTAAACTCATCGCCAGTATTGGAGGGTAGGTGCCAATAAGCAGCCTGGAGAAGCTATCTCCATAGCAACAAGGAGGTAACCATGGCAACCCTGCCACAATCCACCAAGACTCTCTCCGAGCCCGGTGCTTGGAGAAAAGGAGGTGGTAGGGTAACATGGTACCTCCTGATGCCAACACACCCCAAGCACCGTACCCTATAAGTAACTAATAATAATACATACCTATATAGCTAATGCTATGCAAGCTGTTAGGACAGGCAGGCCAACACTTCTGACGGCGTCTTAATATACAGCTGGTATGCATTGCTTGTCCAGCGACCCAAAGCCTGAATCAGATGGTCAGGAACCCCATTTCTTGCTGCCACAGTAGCTGCACCAATCCTAAAACTATGGCTAGAGAAGTTCCCCTGGATGCCTGCCGCTGCTACAATCTCCCTGAGCCAGGCAGTCAAGAGAGTGCGAGTCAGAGGTTGGCCATCCACTTTCAAGAACAATGGGCCTGGTGCATTGCCTCTTAGGACTAAATAAGCCATCATTGAATGAACAGCACACAACGGCAATTTTCCACGCCCGATGTGCAAGAAGCAGCCTTTGCAAAATGGATCTGTCTTTGATCCTTTAATGCGAACTTGCATGCACGTATGCCGAGAGGTAGAATCTACTAAAATGTCCTGGACTCCTAAGTTAACTGCGGGATCAAAACTAGCCAAATTCTGAACTGTAAATTCAGCAGATCTTAGAAAACCAAAATAAGCTAATGAACAGGCTGCCCAGAACATAACATGATCTGGAATTGACAAGTTCAGAGACTTGAAAATAGTCCACATAACTTGATCCGTTACTGGCAAACGTTGACTCTGGGGAACCCTGTGATCTCCTTATACCCCGAACCACTCTTTGCAAACGAAAACAATTGGTTAAGGGATCCGGGAATCCTTGCTCAACATGGAGAGATCTTACAGCTGATAAATACACTTTAATTGAAGAGTGCTTGAGAGAATCCGCTAAGAAAGCCGCATACAAGCACAGTGTCCATTCGTCAGTAGGGCAAGGCGAGCCATAAAAATGGATTTTTCCTAGTTGAGTGCAGAAAGTGATGAATTTGTTCTGAGCTGAAGTGTATGAACGGCGAGTGGACTTGGCCAATCCTTGCGCCAAGAAACCAAGGCATGTTTGCTCTAATGATGAGACACTAGACCTTCCAGTTGTTGCCAGGGAATCTGCACGGGGAATTCCAGAGCGTGAGGTGCCAAAGTTCTGAAGGCCTGCCAATGGAAGCGAGAAAGAGCATCAGCAATCTTGTTTTGCAGGCCCGGAATATAACGAGCTGAAAAAGTGAAATTAAAATGAGCTGCTGACATCAGTAGGTGCCGGAGCAACTGCATAAGACTATGGTCCTTAGAAGTCCTGGAATTGAGGACATGGACCACTGCCTCGTTATCTGAACGGAACAGAATATTCTTCTTTGACCAAACAGAGCCCCACACCTGGGCTGCAATGACAATGGGGAACAGCTCTTTGTAAGCGATTGAGTTAAGCTCTTGTGACTGAGCCCATGTGCCATTGAACCATTCGACCCCACAATAAGCACCAAAACCAATTGCTCCTGCTGCATCAGAGGTAACTTCCACGTCAGAAAAAACTGCCATGCCAGGATAATGCCAGAAACTAACCCCGTTCCACGATGATAGGAACTGGTGCCACCACTGTAGGTCCAATTGGAACTCCCTATTGAGCCGAATAGGATGGTCCCTCCTACGGAAGCATCGAAGTGTGTCAATCATTCGACGAATAAACGTCCTGCCTGGCCAAACCACCTTAGCTGCATGGTGAAGATGACCAATCAGGGATTCCAGCTGCGACCTATTACACCACCGGCGATGAGACCAAGACAGAATCAATTCCTGTACTGCAGCAAGTTTGTCTGCTGGGAGGCGTGCTACTAGGTTAACAGAGTCCAGTTCAATCCCCAGCACAACTAAACAGGAGACTGGACCAATGCACTTCTTATGATTAAGGGGGAGACCTAAAGTCTTACAAACTGACAATGCTGCGTTAAGATTCTGGGCACACTGCTGCGAATCCGGAGGACCTGCTGTAATAAAATCGTCCAAATAATGCAATAGGTCTGGGACAGAGTAATTGTTTATCAAGATCCACTCCACAAGCGACGCTACAGAATTAAAAATATATGGGGCCGAACGAAGACCAAATGGGAGAGGCAAGTCGACATAGAACATCCCACGCCACTTCATGCCTAAGAGAAACCTATCGCTAGGATGCACAGCAATATTGCGGTAAGCAGACTCCACATCGAACTTGGCTATCAGGGCACCCTGACCAAAGCGAGTAACCATTGTAATGATCTCGTCCAATTTCACATAATGTAATGAAAATTCATCAGGGTTAATACCCTCATTGACGCTGGCGCCAGCCGGTGATGACAAGTCCACTATTAAACGCCATTTGTCAGGCTGACCCTTTTTGGGAATAACACCGAAGCTGCTTATATGCAAATTAGCCAATGGTGGTGAAAGAAAGGGGCCGGCAACCCTGCCCAATGCAACTTCATTTCCCAAGTAAGTGTCAATCACTAGTTTATGCTGGTAAGCTGAGGCTTTGTTCTTCTTAGCTGACTTGAGCACGACTGACTGATTGAACCCAAGTTTAAAACCATTCCGGATGCCTAGCAGAACATAAGAGACTAGCTGGGGGTCGGGATGATTTGCAAGTTCTTTAGTAAAGTTGTCCGCATTGAGCGGACAAACTAGCGAGACAGGCGGCAAAGGGATGGCTGCTGAATAAGAAAAGAAAAAAAAAAGACCCACTCACCAACTCATGAACAATGTAATGTACTATATTTATATGGAAGGGGTAGAATGGACTACTAGGCACAACCATCAATACGAATTAAGGGACACAAAGTGGACAGGATGCCAAGCTGAAAGAATAGACAATCAATAACTATGAGGAATGACTGATGCCACCCCCAGGAGGGCCTATACACAATATGCCGAAAGGCTGGCATGCTATAGACCAATTAATTATAATACTGACAATCGATACAAAATAAGCCACGGGTTTCGCCTTACGTTTGTAAACAAATTATATATAACTAGCTCCGTAATGTCCAAATGTTCAACTGAGAAACCTAACACAATATGTAACTTGCTGAGTACGCAATAATTGCTGGGGCCACAACATGTGTGTCAAGGGCCTTAACAACGTTCCACAAGCGTTCGGTAGAGCCTAGCTACCGTCCTTAGTGCTTCTTATGCTTGCTGCGGACAGGGGACGGAGATCTCGGTCGAGATTTAAGGCCACGAATACACTCCAATGCGCGATGACTGGCGGCACAATGGATGCATTTATGCGCGTATTTGCAATGAGCAGAAGGCGCCACACAACGACCTCTGTTCCACGACTGGCAAACTGTAAAGGCAGAAGGGGACCCCGAAGCTTCAGCCGAGTACGACGATGACCCCGCTGATCGTACACTCGCTCCTGCAGAATGAAAGTTATAAAGCTGTCCATTCATAGTTGACCAATCAGTCAACCTTGTAGCGGCGGCCTGCTCCCGGAACGCTTGATCGTAAGACAGCCATACACGGCCATTAAACTGACGAAAAGTGCGCAAGATGAGAAGCTTGTACGGCATTAAATCTCGCCAGCGGTGAGGGAAATACGAAGTCACCACTAAAGCATATATAGATGGTGAAAGCTTCCGACCAACTGATGACGTCCTCGATTCTACGCCGTTGTTTCTTAGGCGTGGAGGTGAAGATTAAACGGCCGTCGAATAGCAGCTGAGGTTCGGGCTCGTTTAGCGCCAGATTATCCGCTAAAAGTTCCGCCAAATCAATGAATTTTCCCGTCACTATTGAGCCACAAGCTTGAAGGGAACAGGGGAAAAACCTGGGCCCACCACGAAAGGTTTCTGATAGGCCGGAAATGCAGGCATTCCAGCAGTGACAAGAGAAGCATTCAAAGGCGCCGACAAGCTAGAAATTCCCTCTTGTCCAGCCGCTACGCTAGGAATACTTGGCGCGAGGGATGCGATCGGAGCAGCAAACGTGTTCACAAACGATGGCACAACAATGTCACAAGACCTACCTTGCTCCAGATGCGGGTCTGCTAGAGAATTCGCCGGTCCTGCTCCAAAACTAGCAAAAGGCAACGAGCTACCCAGCGTAGGCGACGCGAAGGACGGCGTTCCCGAAGAAAGAAAACTTGTTGCGTGATTGCTCAAAGCAGATCCAGAAGCCATGACAGCAGAACTCGGCAACACAGCTTGCCCTAAGGCCGGGACACTTGAGATACTGGATTCAGGGACGGATGCCTGAGCATTCTCTAACGCCAACGCCGCCTTTACGGCCTGCGTGATCATCGAAATGAACTCCGATGTCGGCTGAAACACAGACGCGGAGTCTGACCGTACCTCCTCAGACGCTGATGCTGAGAGACCACAATCCCGGCTGTTCCTCGTTTGGCGAGCCATTACACAATAAAAAAGCGGCAAAACGATTTTCAAACACTAAATTCGGCAAGCAATTGTCCAGCAACGACAAGCTAGCTAGCAAAAACAGCACGGCGAAGCTCCAACTGCAGACTGCCCCTGGGCTCCCCCACTTATTAAGCTAAGCACATGGACCATGGCAGGTCCGCTGACCAGCAGTTAACGAGCTACGTGCATGGACCATGGCAAGGCCCGCTGACCAGCAGTCAAGCCCAAAGACCAGCATTGGCTTGAGGTTAACCTTGCCTAAATTTCATTTAGCCACATTAATAGATACGTACATGTATGTCTGTATTGACTATTGTTTTCAATTCTTCAATGGATATTAGACACTTCTTATCTTCCACGAATTCCTCTAACAGTTTGAAAAGAAGAGTAAGTGATGATTCTAAAGGAGAAACTTCGAAGAACTATATAGATTGTATATAAATAATATTAAAGAAAGTTACATTTTTTAATGACTAGCAGAAAGGTCTCTTTGGCTAGTGAAAATTCTCTTCAGATTACTAGCCGTAAGCCTACTAGCGAAAAAAGTTAAGGTCGAGCCCTGATACAATGTACATATCACAAGAGGATTATTAGTGACAGCATCACATTTCTGCATGTGAATAAGTGTACAGGCTACTAGATTTTGTCAATCACTACAGCAAATAAACAAACCTAAGTTTCACTCAGCCTAGGGATGGGTAGCATGTAGGGTTTCAATAGAAGCCAGCTACTAGTACTGTTGGAGCTCTGGTAGCTGTACTACACAATTTTTAAGCATACATGTAGCAGCCATGTTGTTGGTAAAACAAAGTAGCTAACATGAGGTATCTTTTGTTCCACCACTGGTGCAACCCACCAATTGGCAGGAAAATAATATGAAAATAGCCAAACTTGTGAAAACGCTGTGGCACCTACATTGTATGTAGGAGATATGGATGCTCCTGGTTATGGGCTTCTGGCTCTTTCATATTTTTCAAACTATGCTGGTTTTGCTGCTATGGCAGCCATTTGTATAAATAATCCATTTTTTGTGGTGCTTTGTTTTAGATGAGGATTTAGAGCAGGATGGAAGATCATGCAAGAGAATGAAACCTTATGATGGCAAGGGGTATGTATGTATAGCTTTTTATCCAATAGACTACATTGCAATTAATTTTAACATGCTCCTATGAGCCAGTAGCACATGGTTCATTAAACATTTTTACCCGCAACTCTCTCTACTTCCACCTGTATTGCAGGTTGTAAGAATAGTGTAAGTCTAAAAATGCACCACAATTATTAGTTTCTAACATTTGGTGAATTGAATTACCAATATTTCCCCAAAAATGGATTAGATCCTAGACTAGCAACCACAAGAGTATAATATGTGACATATGTACAGTACCGCCCAGAAGTACGTTAACATTTTTTGCGTGTAACGTGCACGAAATTCCGTGCGTGAAGTACACCAAATGAGTGTAGTACACACATTTGCGTGTAGTACACACATCTGCGTGTACTACACGCACGGAATTACACGCACATGAAGAGAAATTAATTTTGTCTGGGGAATACACGATTACCATTTCGAACGATTGTTTGATTGTTTGTGTGTTCAACTTCCAAATAAAGCACAGCGGCAGCGACTAGTTCGTCAAAGTTGATTCCTGTCCAATTAATCACACACTTCAAGCTGCCGTCTTGTCTGTTTGTTCGACGACATTTAAGGCTGAACTCTCATCGTTTCACACTTAATTCTAGCCAATGTCTTGTCTGTTTATTCTACTCTACGGCAAACGCCTAATAGTGCCGGCAAAAGTTTATTTTCGTTTCACACTTCAAGCCAGCGTCTTGTCTGTTTATTCTACAGCAAACGCTAATACTGCCGGCAAAAGTTTATTTTCATTTCACACTTCAAGTCAGCGTCTTGTCTGTTTATTCTACAGCAAATGCTAATGCGACGGCAAAAGTTTATTTTCATCACACACTTCAAGCCACGGTTTAAACGCCACAAGCAATCCGTTCGAACGCCGCAAAGAATTCGTTCGAACGCTACAAGCAATCCCGTTCAAACGATGCACTCAATTCGTTACTCCATCGCAGCCTGTGGAGCTTTCACAAAGGACTAAAAATTAAAATTAAATTAAAAACGTTCTAACGGATAATTTGTGCATTCTGTCACGAAACACCGTCCCAGCGCTTGTTTGGTGTTTTTAGTTCATCTGATAAACTTTAGCTTCTGTAGTTTCAACTCAGATCTTTCAATCCTGTTGAAGTAATTGCGAATGTTTTCAATTGAAGAAGCCAGCTTTAGCATTATTTTATTGCATTGTAGTTTAAATCACCATGGAACTTCTCAACTTTGCTGGCAAATGATAACGTCTCAGAACATTCTTGAGTTCTTTTTATTTAATGTGGATCTGTTTTCAAAAGTAACGAGGTCCGAGTTTTGAATTCCACGACACAGAAGTGTGACATTTTCCGCGAACTGATTTGAATAATCAATGACTCCGCAGTGTTTGTTTTGCTTTGAGATCGCACCAAATATTCTCTACAGATAAAATTTTCTTTTAGAAATCGAGATGCTTACAGAATCAAACGTTTTGAAAGTTTTTACTTCATTTGCGTATCTGAACAGTTTCCACCTGGTGCGAAAAATGGTTTGAGTCCATTCAGTTTTAATTTGTTGTCTGTTAATATTAGCGTGAGATCGTACCAACCACATCAAACTTTTGCAGCCTTTGTGATGTTAAATTGTTTGAACGTTTGGGCAAGCCGTCCGAAAGTATATAGGGCAAGCTGTTTGAACGTTTAGGGCAAGTCGTTCGAATGTTTACAACAAGCCGTTCGAACGCCTGCAGGAAATCGTTCAAAAATTTAGCGTGCCCGTTCGATATATTTTTACTGACCATTCGAACTTTTTGGGAAACCGTTCGAACTTTTTTTTAAGCGTTTATTGGCCATTTGTTGCCCGGCAGTATTATCGTTTGCCATGGAATAAACAGAATAAACCAGCTATGAGTATTGTCGGACTCACATCTCAGTCTTGAAAAGTTTCAGTACATGAAGCATTTATCCTGTTGAAGTCAGTTTCAACACACAAACAAACGTCATGGAAGCTTGAAATCAAACAATAAACTGCATAACAAAGTAAAACTACACGCGTGTGCGTGTAATACATGCGTGTATTTACACTCAGATGAGTACACACATGTACTACACGTGGAAAACGCATGTGTAGATGTTAACATACTTCTGGGCGGTACTGTAGTGGTTGATTACAAAATAACCTTCAGGTATGTATCAGTAAGTAATAGATGAAGAATGAGTAGCCATGCTTTATCAGATTTACAAACTGAAGCTAGAGGTGAGAGTTTGTAAATCCGATAAAGCATGGACACAAATTACATTGTATGTATATGGCTTATCATATGTCTAGGTGTATACCGTAGAGTCATTATTTTCAGTTATTTTGGGGATATAACCTATTTTGGCCAAGAAAATCGAAGTAAAAGTTTATGGACAGGTTGAAATCTGTATCAGATTTACAAATCACTTATTGCACGTTGATTTCCTGTTTTTCCTTCATGAATTATTAATGAGTTTGATAACTATATATATATAGAAATGAACAGAGAATCCATGTATTTCATTGAAAGTGTGACATTGGGCTTTTATTCACAAGTTGCTTGATAAACTACAGAAGCAATTGGGTCTTGCAATAGAATGAGAATATCAGTCACTGATGAGGCATGTAATAATAGTATAAAGGCATATTGACTGGTAATTTACATTTTTTAGGTAACCGCTGTCACTTTTGAGGTCGCCGTGGTGGTCGTGCCGCGGCGCTAACCGCAACCTCATGTAACATCTACATGTACATCTCATACATTTTATTTTGAAGCAGTTGGCTTCGTTAGAACGTGAACGGCGGTCTCGAGTAAGAAAGACAACTTATGAAAGTTAACAGAAGATTGTTAGCGTGCCGTGTGTTAAGAAATGCTTATTTTGAAGCAGTTGGCTTCATTAGTTAATAAGAACGCGAACATCGGTCTCGAGTAAGAAAGACAACTGACGAAAGTTAACAGAAGATTGTTTACAAGAAGTTTAATGCCGGTGATCGTTCTTTGGGCGTAAGGCTCGATGCATAAGCTGTTTGTCATCCATCACATTCAAAGCTTTCATGTACGAAGACTGCTAACAACGTACATGTATTTCCATTGCGGCACTTCGGCAAGCGCCTTGGTTAATCACCTCAGTTTGCAACCGCAGCGTCCTGAAAAACTACCACGGTCATTTGTTCAGTGACCATGGTCATTTGTTCGGTGACCGTGGCGCCGTACTGCGGCTCTGCATCTGTTGCATGAGGTTTTTCCGCAGTCGGATGTCCCTATAATTTTACAGGTGTTTCTATTGTCATTTTATATTGGTATATTTATAAACCAGAGAATCTGCTAGACTGGCATACATGTACATGTATGCTGTTTTTTTATGAGACTCTTTACCAAAAAAAACATTTGTAGCGGCGTAGAGTACTGGCTGATAGATACATGTAAGTCTAGCAAAATCTCTGAAATCCATGATTAACTGTTTCCATGTTGCAGGACACCTACATGTCATGCCATAATTACAGAAGAGTGGAAAAGTAAGTACTATGTGTAAAGCTGTATTTGAGTATTTAAGGGTAGCTGTCACCAGAGACTAAGACTATCCAGAGTTCTGCAATTGATATAAACCTGCAGTCATAAGGCAAAGGTTTTAAGTTTCAAGCTAAACTTAGCTGTAAGTCTACATTTAATGGGACATTCATCAAAGTGGCAGGAATAGTAATGCTTGATCACAGTACATGTACAGTACTTACTCTAATAAGTCAACTAATTTAGAGTTGAACTGGAATTTTTCCTGGTTGCACTTCATTGATAACTTTAGTAGAGGCACTTCAAATCAAAATAGTATTTCAGGTAGTAAAATTTGAAAATTGAGGCTTACATGTACATTGTATGTTTGAAGTTTGCTACAGTGATCAAGGAAAATCATTTTGAATGCTGTTTTCATAATTTTTTTAATATTTAAATATATCAATTAAAGGAACTGTGTCATAGTGAAAGACACAACTTTATATTCTGGGCCAAAAAAAATCACTAATTTTCATTTTAACTGATGACCATAGCACACTGTACTGGGATGGATGAAATCAAAGGAATTGTGAAAAAAATATTAAGAAACATCCTTTCAATCAAGCATAATTAAAGGAGGGGACTTTAACTGTTTGAAGCAAGCAATCAAACATTGATTCCAGACAAAGAGCCTTTAAGTTGATTGTATTTCAATTGTATTGTAATATTATTTTATTTGCCCAGTGGTGGATGTTATTTACATGTACATGTATGTATAGGAAATCATATGGTTTCGAGTGCAATTCGGAATAAATTTGAACGAGTGAGTTTTCAGAGAGTATAAAAATTGCACGAGCCCGCAGGGCGAGTGCAATTTGAGCTCTTTGAAAATTCGTAAGTTCGAATTTATCCCGAATTGCACAAGAATACCATATGACTTCATTTTAATCATATACTCTACAAATTTACTTGAATCTTAGGACAATCTTTGGAAATATTGGAACAATTAAAGCACCTTTTATGAAGTAATGCTACAGCATCTGAAATGTTAATGTTTAGTACTGTCAAATGAATTTGCCATAACCACAGCGCAGCATAGTCAGTTTTACGCATTCGGAAATGTTCGGAAACAGTTCGGAAATTTTCGGAAAATCATTGGGAAAAATCCATTTACCAAAAAATGACTGTGAACAACTTTGTGTACTTCGATTTCATTCTGGAGCTTTTGTTTTCGATTTATAGATTGTCAAATTCCTGATTTGGAGTGCAATTTCAACCAAACAGTGCAATTTGTTCAGTATATGATTAGCAGAGTAACAAACAGGTCCTCGTTCACTTGTGCATTGTTGCTTACTCATGTAAAGAAAATTAAAGCAACTTTATTTAACATTGGACTGATAATATAACTTGAGGTCGACATGGGACCTACAATTTTACGTCCTTATCAAAGAAGATGTGAAGGTCTGACCATTTGCAGTTCGAGAACGAGATTGTTTCACAAAGGCAGCACCTTCTACTCAGTTATTTTAAGACCCTGAGTGTTGGTCTGGCTGGGGTTTGAACCCGCAACCTCCCACTTGACAGACCAGAGCTTAACCACTGAGCTACATGTAACAGGGAGGCAGTGATAGGATAATGATTATTTGTTTGGGTTAACAAAATTATATTATGGCTGATGCTAAATTGTGTTTCAGCTTCATCAGGACCACCGTCCCCTGTTCCATTTCTGTCTCTAGATGGACGTACTGTGAAACCTGCTGAGGTAAAAAGTTGAATTAAACTTGTACATTGTATGTTTTTATAATACGATGAGTTCCGTTTTTTATAATACTATAAATCATGGGAGCATCATAAGAATGTGCGATTTCATTGACTGCTCTGCATTCTTGATTTTCTCATAATGCATGCTCTATAATTTATTTCATGTATATCAAATTTTATATTATAAAACAAATAGAAGATGGTTCTCTATGTCCTACTGTGTAACAAAATAATGTACTTTCAATGTCTTGACAAGCTGCTAAATACACTCGCATTCCGCTCGTGCATCAGCAGTTTTTCAAGATCTCAAATGCATTACTGGGTCAATATAAAAACCTAGAAGAAAAAAAACCATCTCAACTGAATGCTCATACACTGTGTATTACATTGTACCTCGAAGAAAAATCAAAATCATATCTTCAGTACAGCTTGAAAAATCAAGCATAAGTGAAGTCGCTACGCTAAAATGTAATGCAATTATGCAACAAAATCGATTTGTATTCTTACCTTTCCTCTAGGTATTTATCTCAAATGCAACACAACTGCTTGTCGTCTTCAAGTTGAACCAAATGCTCAGTAGTTATAGCGCTATATCTCCGAGTTTCAAGTCTATTTCTTCGGAAACTCCGCCAATGTCTAGTTTGTTTTGAGTCGCTATGCTTTCTCTATTGAATTCCACCATGTTCGGTATCGTTTACAGAACAAGAAGAGTTCGCTCGTTGCGAGAAAGACGCGATGTTCGCCGCTCGTTTCTCAACTCTTGCCTTCGTGAAAGATCGCCATGCTTTTCTATAACGCTTAGTAACCTCGCACAGCTTTGTAGCCTGTCTTTTTTTGTGATTTGGGGGGCTCTATTACAAATTTCAGAGCGTTCAAAGGCGGGAAAAGCGTTCAAAGGCGTTTGGGAACTCAAAGTCATTTTGTTTGGAAGTTTTTGCGCATTTGTTTTCGAATTGTGGGGTGAAATGGAAGATCAAGACAATCTATCAAGAATCGAACATTGGAGAAGAAAAAAGAAAGAAAAGATCAGTGAAATAAACGCGAAGTACAACAAGAAGTACAACAAGAAAAATCTGGAGAAAAGAGCGGAGTATGCTCAAGAAAGACGGCGACAGAAAAATAATAATACTCTGGCTGTGCCGCAAACTCGTCATCAGGCAACACAAACAGCTAGGAAACAGAAGCGTTTAGAAGTACAAAGAGAGAAGAGAACTGCGATAGAAGCGAAGAAAGAAAAGAAGAGGCTACAGGGAAAGGCTAGGATTGCAAAATACAGACAAAAACTCAAGGAGCTTGCCAACCGAGAAGAAGTAACTTTTTCTTCTAATGACCGATTGTCTGCAGCCTTCAATAACAGAATGGGAAAGAATAGAGCAGTCAAGAAAGTGAAGAAAGTAATGCCTGAAACTCCAGAGAAACGTGCTGTCATTATCCAGAAGTTGAGTGAAAGCCCAAGAACAAGGGATCATCTTGTAAGTGCAGGAATCTTCAAAACTCCTGAGGAAGACAAGGAAAAAAAAAGCTTTGAATGCGATGGTAGCTGACATTTCAAAGGGCTTGGAGTGTGTGAAGAGGAGTGGCTCAGCTGATAAAAGCTCTAACTGCATTCAAGTCTCTTGCTTTTGGAGAAAATGTCAAAAGATCTCGATCTCAGGGAAAACTTGCTCAGCTCGTAACACTGGACCGCAAAGGTATATGCAAAGGTATAAAGAGAAGAAGGGCTATTTTAGCTGGAGATGAACCAAGCTGGCTTGCTTCAAAGAGGAAAGTAAGATTTGACGCCATTTCAGAAGATATCAAGCGAACCGTTTATGAGTTCTGGAAAGTTAGTGCCAGCCGACCAACAGCAGACAAGAATGAGTTCGTTGTCGGGTTGGAAAAAAAGAATATGTGGAGCAAGCAAAACATATTCTGGAAAAGATGCAGACAGAAGCCTTTCTAGAATTCCAGGCTTTGTGACCAGATATAAAGATCAAGCAGAGGAAATTTGAATCCCTGAAGCCCTTTTTTGTGAAAGCAGCACGAGAAAGAGATAGAAAATCCTGCCTTTGCCGCAAACATGGTTACAGCATTCCTTGCTTTTTCGACTTGCCATCTTTAAATGACTTGAGAATTCGTTTGCTTTATTTCACCATTATCCAATGGGATTTTCAAGGATCCTCATTTCCTGTAAGTGCAAGAGGAAGCCCATTCTTCACAGGAGCTCTAACCTGAGTATCAGGCCTAGTGGGGGAGGGGAGGAGAGGGAGAGGGGTAACAGAAAGGAAGGCGTGACAAAACTATTCAAGGAGTTGTGTCAAATGTCCAGATTCTGGATGTTGCACTGATTGGATAAATTACTGTCATAAGACTCAAAACCGGATGTGAAAATGCCAGCTCTGCTCAAGCTTACTTTGAACACTGCACTAGCGAACAACAATTTGATATCTGAAATATCTCTTGTAATAAAGAATGAAATGGATTTCATAAAAGCATTGGAAGGCACTTTACAGTTCTTACCAAATATTAGTCTTATTTAGCCTGCACGAAAACTGTCTCTCGAAGGCTTGATTTTCAAATGAAAGGACGTCCTCCCGGAGTGGTGGTGGCAGGAATTTTATACCAGTTGTTTTCCAAGATCTTCTCACAGTTCTGGAAACCGAACAACAGGAGAAACAAAGATTGTCACCATCATTGTTGCCATCAGTCCACTGAAGCTGATAAAAACACAGCAAGTTTTTCAGCTTGCAGCGAATGGTATCAAAGCTGTGCCGCTTGAATGCTGCGAAATTTTGCACATTCCTTGTATTGAAATTAAGCCTTTGACAAAACAATAACAGCTGCAACGTAACGGGTCATTCCACGGTATTTTGGACATGAAGATCACTTTTTTTAATGTTTTCCAACAGACCTAAAGTGTTCAAAGAATTGTAGCTAAGTGATGATAGTTTATTTAAAAAAATGATTTTTTTTGGTAGCAGGCCGACATTGATGCATAATTTATAATCAATTACAATAAAAGCCAAAATGGCCGTTGCGGAGGCGACAAATCAATTACTTATTTATAAATTAAACAAAAAACTAAAATCTTTCAAAACTTATCAGGACATAAACTATTCCTTGTTCCTTTTAAAAAGCAGTTGTTACATGCTGACTCTTTGGTCAGAATCACATGGTAGACATTGTCCATTTGCTAAATGTCCCCTCCGCAACAATTTCACACCTTAAAGTTTATGTTATTAGTGGTCAAATAGTCATATTAGGTACACAGTATGATAACTTCTGATTTATACCTGGAGGTATATTGTACTGTAATTGTAAAGTTCCTGGGCTCTCCATTTAAAGGTTTAAATAAGTTCTATTTTATGTTGCGGAGGGGACATTTCTGTTGCGGAGGGGACATCTTCTAAGAGGTGAATCTAAATTATATTCAAAATGTGTAAGTAAAATAGTAGTATAGTACTTATAGTTTCTGTATTCATGTATAATTATAGTAAGTAACCCAAGACACATTTAAAATTTAACAATAAACAGGGCCTTTCATTTAAATTCTAGTAAAACCACAGGTAGTCCTACATTGTAACTGCAATGTACATGTAATATAAACTACAGCAGCTCAACTGAAATCAACTGAAAAATATATTTATATGTATGAAACTTTTCACCATCATTTTGGAGATTTGTAATCCATTTTTCCCATTTGCTGTCACTTTTCTCTTTTTCCCATTTGCTGTTGTTTTTCTCCTCTCTGCTAAAACATCTGCTAACAGCTTTTTTTACAATATCATTTATATGGCTTTGCATAATCCAAGTAATTTGCCATCATTTATTTTAACTTGTACATAATTTAACAGTACTTAATATACATGTACTTGCAAAGAATGCTGGTAAATCCTGTACTGAGCAATGTACAGTAGGAAGCAATGAATTGTGGGTAATTACAATGACATGTGCTCTGATTTAATATGGCTTCTCTGTAGGGTTATTTTGATGTTCCTTTCTTTGTTGGTGAATTATACTATGTTCTCTAATACAGAAAGGAGTAGAATTAAACTAAATAATAAAATAATATATAAGTGTGGACAAAATGTCCCCTCCGCAACGTCCCCTCCCCAACAGGTTACAGTCTAAATGAAACCAGTTTTGATAAGAATATAGCAAATGCAGCTGCACTTTTTTACCATTAATCTAAAATAGATAAAGTACTCTTTGGCACAAAAAATATATACATTTAAAATTCATTGCAGAATCAGAGAAAATTTCACTTAAACCTGGTAAATCAAGAATAGCAAATTCTCTGAGTCCTATCCGCAACAGTAACTTATCTTATTACAGTATGCCATCAGTACTATGCAGAGAGAATAACAACATTATAGTACATAGATATAATGGATATCCACAATATAAAGGCAAAATTGATCAGCTCTAATTATTTTATATCAAGCTATGGCAGGAAAACTGCTTCTGAATGTCCCCTCCGCAACATACATAATACCGTGGAATGACCCTAACTTAACTCAAAAGCTTTGAGAGAATTACAGGGGCAGCAGAACTCTGTGTTAGTAATAGCACAAAACAAAGAAACAGATGAAATACCATGCTATGGTCTTAAATTTTCTTTACAGAGATCGAAAAACTTTGATGTAAAATCCGGCCAACATTTCAAAACTATAAATTGCCAAGGCTCGTGATGACAGTTATGTCAATCTCCGAAAACCGGAAATAAATTTTGTTGGTTAAAAAGTGATGGCTCGATGACGTAAGCTTTGGAGGTGGAAAGCCTTTCTCTTTGGATCTGTGTCAGGCTCTCTTCTCTTTTCTCTACAAGCCTGATACTTGGGTTACAGGAGTCCATGGTCTGCCATCTTGGATTTTCACGGAGGAGCCTGGGGAGAGTTCACAATTGCATAGTTCATAATCAATCGTAGCTTGAAGGTTGACAAGAAGGATACTTTAATTGAAAATGATAGGGCTTCCATGACCTGACAAGCCAATGGACAGCAAGTTTTCTTTGGTTAATCATGTTTCATGGATTGTTTTATCCAAACTGAAGTGTGCCATTTAGAAGTAGTTATGATTTATTTAGGGATTGAAACTCAGTGTAAGTAAGCATATTCATTGGTAGATTAAAAGTAAAAGAGCCAGTTCGATTTTTACTTTTTTTGTGTGTTGTTATGCAAATGAGATCATGCTCAGTGAAGTGATTCATGTATAATGTGCATCGTAATTTTAAAGGCCATATTTTTGGCAAAAGAGTGTGCATTATACACCGGTAAATACGGTAGTATTAATATTTATAGTAAATTTTTCTTAGCAGATAATATGCTATTTGTTGTAAATATTTGTAATAATTGTAAACAGCCCATCTGAACATTTATATGCTATATGCTAATTTGCACTTTATAAATGTATATTTACTATTATTATTAATGTTTTGTTAATGCATACTACAGGTGTATGCGTTATGCTTCTGGATGAACTGGTCGATTAGTGCATTTCAGTGCAAGGTTCCAATTTTTTTACAGAAATATTGAATGTCCAGTGTTCATTCTAGAAATCAAATGAAGTGGGACATGTGTCCCATTGCATTGTAAATTTGGGGTTATTAACTTTGTCGTGTCATAGGAGACAGTTTTCTCCAAACTTGATTTAAACAGAGCACAAAATATCTGTCTAATACATATATATAAACGTAAGGGACTGGTCATTAATTACAGGGGGGCTGCTGGGAAAAGGGGGTGGGTCCCTAATTTTCATGCAGCAAATTAGGGGGCCATGGTAAGATAGAGGGGAAGTGGGGGGAGGGCTCATCAAAAATTGAGCAGGGCAATTTTCATTTGCACCCTCCCCCCCTCCTCTAATTAATGACCAATTCCTAAGGGGTCATCAGCAAATTAAAAAAATATATTACCCCTCCCCCCTTTGTTTTGTTATTTGGCTCTACACAAAATTCGTCTACAAAAATAAAAATAATCGAGATATGGAGTTTACGAATATAATAAATGAATGAGCTGGATTTAGAGTACAGATGTGAACAAGTGTCCCTTGTAAACAAAGTTTTTGCAAAGGTTGTCAGTCGAAGTGCGAAAATATAGCAAAATTGCACCCTAGAATGAACATTGAATGTGTACATGTAACTATTTCATTTGAACACTGCAAGCATACAAGTATCCATGATAATCTATTAATTTTAATTTGGTGTCTTTAAAATGGTATAACGAAAATGTGACTTTTGCAAAAATAGTTGTTGTGAAAGTCAGAATAATTTTCAAAATCCAAAGTGTAATTTTAAGTAGTGGTTTTTAACACAACAGATCATGTTTTTTTTGGAAATGAAGTGCAAGTCCCCACTCCCACACAGCCTGTTTCACTTCAGATCTAAAGGTTTTTTCTTATTAGATTTTCATTAATATGTAAGAAATCCCACTCATGTGGGTGGATGGCAGTATTTGAATTTCCTCATTCTTCTTCTTAATTATTATTGAAAGCTTTGGGTGCCCTGATTTTATTTCCATCACACAGTTTTTTATAGCTTATTCCAGGTGAAAGTGCCATGTTATTTGACATTTCTATGTGATATGAAATAATAGCACGACTGATGAAAAGTTAATACCTGGATCCATTATGTATATGGACCTTTTTGATCAAAGAATAATGGAACAACATTAAACCTTCTTGCCTGTGCATTATACCTTTACAAGACTCTAATTTAAATTATCTTTAACTATTTATAAGAGAAACTGATAGCACTTTTTTCCAACTTCCCATTGCTTGGCACTTGAAGGATTAACGAAAGTTGATCCCAACTAATCCAGCCCTCTTCATATGTTTTGTCTGGATGAAAACTAAACTCCCGGTTGTAGTTCTCAGAGTGGAAAAAAACACTTATATCAACTCTTTAAAAAGAACCATATTTAAGTGTCTGTGTCAAAGACAAAGCTGTCTTTGATTGGAAGTAATGCATGCCATATGAAACATGGTATTTCCATATGAGGAATACATTTTTGCTTTTAAATGAAGAAATCATGCTCCGGGCATTATTCAAAATGAGCATGTGTGGCTGTGCCTTGTTTTGAAATATCTAACAATAGTGCCATTGAACCAAGCAGATAATACATTAAGCTTGTCTTCTCCCTGTTGGTTGCCAACTGACACTGGCAGTTAATCATGTTAGTGCAGGTGGGAGGACTAGGAGTACAGAGATGAATAATTAGGCTGTCTGCCATGGCTTGAACAAGCATGGACAAACAATACTTTGACCTTTCTATTTGGCATCTTGTGAAAGATTCAAACTGCCTGAGCTGAAGTTGTATTTTGAACACAAGGAAGGCTGTCTTCATTGGATATGGTAAATTTGTTGAAACCTTTAAATGTGATTCAAGTCTGGTATGTTTCAGTATCTGAAGGATGCTTTCTGTGTGAACTGTGTAGCTCAACTTCAGGTCGAGAAGTTGGCTGTATTTTTGGTGTTTTTGAGGTGTAATTTCTATTAAATATTGGAGATACATCTGTAATTCAGCTAGATAGTTTAGGTATAGGTTTAGAAAATGTTTTCCTCTCCTTTGTTTCTTTGACTGTAGAGTGTATTTTAGATTTACCCAGAAACACAGATGCTTACCAAAGACCAGTGATATTTAGTAACTGACTAAGAAATATATTTGTATCTTTAGTGCTGGCAAAACTTCAGTGGCAGCATTTTAATAGTGCCTCTAGATTAAATACATTATTCAAATCAGTGACTACAAGAGCAGTGTTTGGAAGTTAGAAAGTTAACCATAAATTTAACATTTGTGTGGATGTGTGTTCATATGTATACAACATTATTGTATATATATAATTATATACATGTATGATATTATTAGGTGAACTTAGTTTTGGGAAACTTTATGTTTTGGTCTACTTTTGAAATTCACATGAAGAAGTGAGAAAAATATTTTAAAATATGCATACTTTAATACTCAAAAATGGTAAATATCCATCCCATTTATTGGTGTTAGCATTGAGTTCTCAGTTAATTAATTACATTAATTCAGTCCTATTTAGCCCTCCAAATAGTTGACCCCAAATTAATTATAGGTCTGCCATAAGTCCAGAAGAAAAAATAAAGCATTACTTTTCTTAAATATTTATTTAACAAATAGAACATGTCCTATAAAAATAATAATGCATGCTTGAGGTCAGGAGAAGCTGTGAGTGTACGAATGATTTATAAAAAAAAAACATCTACCGTATTTTGTTTTCTAATATAAATTCGGTCTAGGAGAAAATAAACTAATTTCATTCAAGCAGGAAGGGCTTTGAAGATGAGGAAAATATTGGGACAGGAGCAAACAGTAATGACAGCTCAAGTTCTTTATTTTGCACTATTTCAGCTTATTATTTATAAGATAATATAAATAAGTAATAGTAGAAAAGATGATAGTAGTTACAATTTTCAGGAAAGGTGCATAGTGGTCAAAGGAGCTGAGGCTTTCGAGTTGACCACTACCACAAGGACAATTATAGTTGAGGACAGAAATTGGAGTAGATAGAAACATACATATTTTGAAAAAGAAAATAAGGTTGAATGACAAAAGGTTGAATGAAATAAAAGCATGTTACCGTATAATAAAATAATATACAAACTGTTGAAGGATTATAAAAAGAATTGAAGTTACTACTACTAAGTTACTAGGAGCAAAATTACAATAATAGCATATTTACAGTAATAATGGTAACACAGGTAATACATGAACAAGCTGACTGCTATAGACCTTTTCCGCTTGGCTCAATGTTGTCCAATTTCATATCTTTCAGGAATAATATTCTTTGTCTGAAGTATTTCCATATCAATGTATCTCCTTGTGCGTTAACCAGAAATAAAAGAAACAATTCACAAGGGGATGGTCATGTGATGTGAAAGGGGACAACATTGAGCCAAGTGGAAAGGTCTATTGATCGACTTTGTTGTGGAATCGAAGAGCATAATTATAATAAATTAACCCTTGTCCTGTCAATTAATACACCAGTAAACTCCCCTCACTGTCGGTTTCTTACAAAATCGAGCAAAATACATTACCTCCAGTCTAAATAAAAAAATTACAAGAAAAATTGTGAATTCCACATATTGTGCTAAAACTGTACTGTTATGAATCCACTTAAATGCGCTCTACATATCATACTCTGGTTGCCATATACTGCAATGAGCTTAAAATAAATGGATCTTGGTTGTACATAATCCAAATTTTGACGAGCAGATCACCTCTTTGTTGGCAAACCACGAAACGTGATTGTTGTTGTTATAGTGAAGCCCCAACTGATTCCAAAACTAATCTTTTCCCATAGAATATCATTTTGAAACTTCTTGTACATGTAAATGTTAATATAATAAGCACTTTTTATGGTCAGATTCTTCCATAAAATGGCAAAAACAAACCAGAAACGTAGTGGAATTTATCTGCTGAAAATTAACACCAGCCAGGTTCATGAAAAGTTCTGCACGACATTTCCGAAGTTCTTTATCATTAATTTCTTCGTGTCTTGCATAACTCTGGGGTACCGCCCTGCAACCTTATCATTTATATGTCACTTATCCAATCTATAATTGAAAACTGCTGCCCCATCTGGAGTACTAGTATTCCTTACTACCTTTTGGAGAAGCTGGAGAAAATTCAGGTGCAGGCTTCACATTCTATATCCTAATCTTTCCTATTTGACTGCCCTGGAAGCTTCGGCTCTTCCTCATTTGGGTAAGTCTGCAGTAAGTCCTTTGCCAAAGTTGCAAATCCATCCCGTGCGTTGATTATGGCATCTGCTGCCACCGACCTGGGCCAATTCGCGTGGCCTTGCATTGTGTAACCCCAGCCACTTCTCTCTCTTCAAGTGTTGGACTGACTGGTTTAAATATATTTTTTCCCTAATCTCTCTTCTGCCACCAATGTAAATATGAAAGTTTAAATATCGAATTTTGAATTGTTATTAGTTGTTTTTAATTATTGACAGTTTGTAAGTTTAATTGATAGTATTACCAGTCCCTTTAGCAGATATGATTGTAATTTAAATTTAGAACTTACTTACTTAGGATGTGTAAGATTGCTGTAATTCACCGTTCGATGTGAAAGTATTTTAATAAACCTTCTATTATTATTTTTTTAAATTGTTGACTTAGAAAATCATTTCTAGAACTTTAATTCCCACATTTGTCTTCATACAATAAATCAAAGTAATAATTATACATGAGGTTTTTCATCTCAAAAGTTTATTTTGAATCCATAAATCCATGTAAACCTGCAGGGTGATTTGTAGCTGTTGCGTCAAAGTATATGCTTTGGTAATTCTTGCATTTCATTGCCATTTGCCTCATTGTTCTGTGCTTTCACTGTTCTGATTTTCTCTAAAACCTCCTGCTCCTTTGTGTATTTCTTCTTGATAATTATGATCAAACTTTAATCATCAAATAAGGTGCCAGAAAGGCAAGACACATCCTTTCTGTCGGCCCGATTGTGCAAACAAATTTGTGAGCGCCGTCACAAGTAGCAACAAGTTTGTATTACTAATTTCTCCATCTCAAGTCACATGAAAATATTCTGAAAAATGATTGGCTAATAGGTCTGCCATGTAACTATATTCAGGGCTTTTGTCATGCAAAAAGATCAGGCATGCGTGAAACGCCTGCATTGCAGGCTAATTAATGCAGGCTAATTAAAAACAATGATGTATTCTCATCTTTGGCAGTGAGAAATGAGATACTGGAAACATGTATTCTCACCTTTGTCAGGAAAAGGGTTAATACTTACAATATTTACAGAAGGAAGACTGGAATACATAAATAACATAAATGGAATATATTCATTACTTATAATATCTACAGAAATAGACTGGAATAAGTAAACATGTCGTTATTAGGATGCTAATCCCTAGTTCATATTATCAATTGGAATAATTATTTTGATTTCCTGAAAGTATTGTTTAACTTTCCATGAGTCAGCATATGACTGGATTGAGCTATTTTTAGAATATGTTTCTTGGGTAACTGTCTTCTGACTCTGCTGCGGTCTGTACGTGTTTGCTACCATTATCCAGATTGAGAATGATTTGTGGTTCTTTGAGGTGATATACAAACATTGCATTGTCCTGACTATGGTTTGATTGGATTCTCAAAGTGAGTGCACAAGAACTCCTGCGAGATCTGTTCTAAATATAGCTCAGTCCAGTCATATGCTAACTCACAGACTTAGTATGGGATATACATGTAGATGCTCCTGGTAATGGGCTTCTTTCAGTATACTTTTGTATACTTTGCTTGTCATGCAGTTTCAATATGAGGCTTCCCAGAGCAAGAAACAAATATATTTAATTTGTCTATGAGCCTATATTGAAACCTTTGTGCATGATAAGTGAAGCATTGAAATATTAAAAGTCTACCAGTATTATGAATCATGCGTGTGATGCTAATTTGCATTTTAATGATTTCAGATATTTCGTACAGACCTGATCAGTGCCATGAAGCTGCCCGATTCCCAACTCCTTAACCCTGAAAACTACATAACAATAATTGACTCATGGAGACAGGAATGGGAAAGGGGAGTTCAGGTAACATCACATACTTTAACCCCATTTACATGCAGACAAAAAAGACGGCACAGCACCTCAAATCTCTGCATTGTGCCTATACAATTGCGACACTGCATCCCTAACTTTGAAAGTGTAAAAAAGCAGTGCCTTGTTTTGTAAGGCACTGGAATCAGCACCAAGCTGGGATTTGCAGTGCAGTGCATGTACATGGTGTTTATAAAAAGTCATCAAGCTGAGACTAAGTTAGACACCTGAATACAGTACATGGTTCCTAGTCTTGAAAAGACCTTGAATTTGACTGCTTATCTTAAAAAGTCCTGAATCCCAAAAAATTATGTCCTTGAAAAGTTCTTTAATTCTGGGAAATGGTCTTCAAAAGTCCTTAAGTTTCTTTGTAAATACATTTTCCAAAAATAACATTACACAAAGCACTTGTTAATGAATTAAATCGTATGGTTTCACAAAAGTTGACAATCGTAATTGACATCTAGCAGCATCCCACCTACTGTAAGTATTAGTACTTGACAATGAAAATGTGTTCTTGTTGAAAAGTGCTTTAAATTGTGGTTGTCTGAAGGTGTATGAACCATGTAGTAGTTCAGTACGGTATGCTTGTATCTACAGATGTAGTTTATATAATTCAAACATCAGGACATTAAACATTATTGATTTAGCTGCTCAAAGGTTAAAAAAAAAGAATTTCTGTATGTAATAGATACAGAATGTTTTATGGGATTAAATTTGTACAAATTTGAGCTGAAAACGAGAGTTCGTAAATCCCATACAAATTCTGTATCTGACTTATCAAACTTCTAGATGTATAGAGTCATGTTTTTCAGTTATTTTGGCAATATGCAAATCAGGACGAATCTGTATCTGATTTACAGATCACATCGCATATTGATTTCCTTTGTTTTTCCTTCATGAATTATTAAAGAGTATATAATGAGTATAAAATAAGTATAAAATATATATGAATACCAGGGCTTGTAATTAATGCTTTCAAACTAACAAAATGCTAACAAATTTATTAATTTGCAAGTAGTAAATTTCTGCATATATCCATCTTCCTTTAACTTGGAGTCTGAAAACCTTGAACAAATGTGGCATGTAATAATTATTTAATCATTATTCTTACCCAATGCATGATTAAAAGTATGCAGTATATACTGTAGAACAGGGTAAGAAAAAACAATGAACTCAGGGTTCAAAATAATTTTATTGAATATGCTCGAATTTGAAGGCTTTTTCTGTAAGGCTTTTTTTTTTTGCAGGCTGTTTTACTTTTTCTATGATAACTTATATAGGACCAAAGTCATGAGATGCTTGCACTAGCAAGTGATTTCTTGGAACCTGGTGCATGCGCAGAGGTTATACGTGAAAGTGAGGCAATCTCGTACCTAAAGCCCACGTTCCTTTTGGTCAGCGCTACGCATTTGCGAGCAAAGTGAGACTGAATATGAAGGTTGTCTTTGTACGATTTGTTTCGAGCTTTTGTCTTCTTTGTTTTATGTAATCTGTGCTCCGGTACCTACAGAACCTACCAAGTTTCAAGGGCAAGATACCATATCATTCTGATACCATTCACTTTAGTGATTTCAGTAATGTGTTGAGTGCTGATAAGACTGATGAGTTAGTTTTATGTATTAGTTATCCTCAAACTCACATACCTAGCTAGGAAGAACATTTCTACAGAAAATATCTGCTCTAAAGGCTAAGGTTGTCATTTAACTAATCATAATGATGTTATCTTATTTGCTATAGGTTCCTGTTCGTCCAGAAGGACTTTCTCAGCCATTATTCAGGTTAGAAAGTTTAGTAATGACTTCTAGTAGTTGTCTGAGTTACATTAACGTGTTGGACAAATTATTTTAATTTGCCTCCTGCATGAACAAAATTAATATAAAAATATTGCACCACTTTATAATAATTTAGTATTTATAATGTGTTTTTTTAACATAAAATGACCAAAAGTGTAGTATAATATTAATTAATAATAATTACTTTGTGGGATATGCATCTCTATTATACTTCTAACTTTGTTATTTGGTTACAGTCAACTCTCTCCTGCAACCACTTCCCGTAAGCGACCACCTCCCAGAAGTGACCACCTCCCACAAGCGACCACTTTACCAAAGAACCGTTTTTTCTCAGTCAAATTCTGTTGTAAAAACTCTCTCGTAAGCGACCAACGCAAACATTCTTAAACGACCACAACCACTTTTTAGTTTCAACACTTGATATTTTCTATTGTTTTTTGTTTGCGATAAGCGACCACCAAAGAAGATTGTACTGTATTTAAAAAAAAATCATTACACAACTACCAAAAAGTTCAATTTTTAATGCCGCTGACAGATAAGAAACTGAAAAAGATTGGAAAAACTTGAGCTAGAACTCCCATGCTTAGCTATGTTGTTATGGTGACAGCACGCTAGAGCTGTGCTAGAAGTCTGACCCGTTTAGCAAGCACTTGTTGCTTTTTCGACCACCTCCCGTAAGCAACCACTTTGTCCGTGCACCAAGGGTGGTCGCTTAAGAGAGAGTTGACTGTATTAGATAAATAAATTAAGAAGCTTAAGTTGTAAATTAAAGAAAACATTTTTATTTATTGCAATGAGTGACAAGTGTTTAAAATTATAAGTAGTGGCTGTTAAGGTATTTTGTGTTTCTCTCTCCAGGCCTGTGGAAACAAATTATAAGAAGTCAATTACTTTTAAATTGTGAGTGATGTTCCATGCTTTATGTTGTAAATAACAAATGATTTTTAGCGCTCTGTGTTCATTGCTAATTGTTTATGTCCTGTGAATAGCATTTCTCACCACAGCTTATTACAATGATGTAATACTGCTTGTTTCTGTATTACAATACGAATACACAAAGTAGGACTGAAGCTACAAAGTAGGTTATAATCCTTCAAATATTTTCTTGTATGGGAGCTCTTGTGCATGCTATGCTCACAGAGTGTATTCGCTAATATTTGTTTTACAACTTACATGTACCTAATGGCTCGTTGTTTACCAAATAACATTTGTAATACAAATTTCTCATGAAATATTCATCTGTATTCCATAGAAATCCATGAAATAACCAGTAATTATCAACATACATATAGAGGCTGCATGAACATTTATTTTATTAGGCTAGAGATATCCCCTGATAGTTTTTCATTTTCTCTCTCAGGCCTGGAAAGCTTCTAAATTCAGATGAGAAGAGAAAAGGAAGATATCCATGTATATATGACTTAAACAGGATGGATGTTGAGTGGTTAACAAACTTGAACAGGTCTCGAAAGACCAAAGGTACAGTATATAGTTTATGTCACAGTCATGCACAAAAACAGGTCCCACATTGATTAGACAGTCTCTATGCATCATTCGATACAGAAGTTTTACCTCGACACTTCAACCAACTGGGATAGGGGTAGTGAGCGATCAGTTGTGAGCCCTCCCCCCCCCAACAGAACGTGACATAGTGTTTGTTGGATACAGAACTGATGATTAACACATCAGTGTCTTGTATCAGTGATACATATGTTGATGTTTTTTTAATCATTATCTGTATATCTGATACAACACTAATGTTTTATAAATCAGTGTTGTATCCAATATACAGACACATGTTTTATTAATCAGTTCTGTATCAAACGACGCTAGTGTCTAAGTACGGACTGAATGTCAAATTAGATCTTTATGTGGGTTTACAGAGGTATCCATGTGACTGGAATGCTGTGTTTGGATTGGTTAGCACCCTTATGAATTATTAATGATTTTTACAAGGTGGTTTTGGATTTTAATGTATCTAAAAAAACAGTGAGAAGTATAGGGTGAATAGAAATAATTTTGTGATTTTTGATTGCACTTACCACGAGTCTTTGTATAAAAACTACAGTCTAAAATATCACTTTACAAGCAATAATTTGGTAAGTTTGATTGATATAGCAAAAAGTGTATTTAAGATATTGCATCTCAAAATTAGAGACTTGTTAATGCCAGATTTGCCTTGTTTTGGTAAAAAAAAAATGCATATACTTTAAACCTTGATAAAATCACAAGAGTGAATAATTTCCAAATTATAAACCATGCTGACATTCACTGCTGGCAAAGTTTATTCTTCTGAAAACATTGAGCTTAACAACATTCTGCAAATTACCTGTGGCCATATTTGGATTTGGTCAATATTGTACACTGGTCCCAAGGGAAATAGTGAGTTTTGTTTCCCCGAGGTCCTTAACATCGAGGATTGAGGGGAAACAAAACGCACTGATTAAATTGTTGCCCCTGCAGGATACATTGGATTTTGATGACTGCCACGTGACCCTGAATCAGCCAATGAGAGTGTGCATTGTGTCTGAAAACTTAATTTGGCTATGTAACAATATTGGTTATATTTCTGGTAATTATTTTGTGCATATGATTAATATTATCTGTTTTGGTTTTAGGTCGTGTAGAACTAGAAGAAGGTGCTTTTGAGAAGGCTATTGCTTATCTCGAGGACAAGGTATTAAGAAATAGACTTGCAATAATTATTATTACTTAGTTAGTGTTGCATTATGATATGTTGTTAGGGACTGATCACAAATTAGTAGGAGAGGGGGGTTGAGAAAGGGGGAGGGTCATAATTGTTTGAATCCCCAAAAATGGAGGGTCACCAAAAAAATAGGCCATTGAGAAAGGGGCAAAAGAGGTGGCAGGGGCATAATACCTTATTCACTCACGGATAATCGGGGGTCCAGCTTATCTACGAGAACATCCGTACAAGGTTCCGTAAATTTACATAAATTAAAATTTTGAAAGAAATATTTTTTATTAGCTCAAGCGAGTTACGGTATACTACTAAACACCACACGAAACCAAAAGAAACTAAGCACTGGTCATTGCTTTTGCAAGTTTGGTGGCTCTCAATAGAGCCATTTTGATTTTCCTTATTTTATCACGTACAAGCAGCACCTCAACACATAAGCTGTACCCCTAACATCAGCCTGATTAAAACAGAAGCTTGTTTTTCCCAAAAGGTTTAAGGATAAACCTTGTGTATAAGCCACACCACAAAATTCAGTAAGAGTAGTCTTGTGTTCGAGTTCATAAATGCCCATAATTGAAGCTAAACTTCGTCATATCACAACAACAAACTGCCAGGTTACAACTTTCTTTGTCCTTTCTTGTGTACATTTTAACCTGCTGTCTTTAAATGACTTCAGAAACCATTAACCAACAACATATTTAAGGAACTTCATTCCTTTAAGCGCACAAGAAAGTAAGATTTTCTGGTGAAACTATATGTTGCAACAGCAGTTGGAAGAAGTTTTGCTTCAAGCAGTTGTGAACTCAAACAAAAGATTATTCTTCCCGAGTTTGGGGTGCAGCTTATAGTGAGTGAGTTTTTCCT
The DNA here is from genome assembly GCA_030867875.1 of Actinernus sp. WN-2022. Lineage (NCBI taxonomy): Eukaryota > Metazoa > Cnidaria > Anthozoa > Actiniaria > Actinernidae > Actinernus > Actinernus sp. WN-2022. Next base: position 27,385,448 of record JAOWCC010001751.1, on the reverse strand, counting down.
TAGATTTTTTAGCATTGCCGGATCACGTTTGTCAGCCAAAGTTTGGGTGCAGCTTAATTATATGTGAGGTGCGGCTTACATGTGAGGATGTGAGGAAATACAGTACTTTACATATGAGCATTGGATGGAGCATAATATTTAATCTTCAGAAATTCATGATTAGAATTTTTTTTTTTTTTTTCATGTACAGCTGGGTAAACATACACTTGTAGAGAAAAAATAAGATGGCAGACAATAGCCAAATAGCATTGGACGAAGAAACAAAATTATGGAGCTTAAATATAAGTTGAATGCAGTCCAATACAACAATTCTAATTACTTTAGAAAATACAAACTGATAAGATTACTTTTGAGTTTGTTTTGTTTTACATACAGTTAAAATAAGCATTTACTAGTACATGTAGATGTGTCATGGTTTATTGTTAATTTCTCTGAATTTCTGTTGTAGTGTTATGAGAACATGGGATATGCTATTGTCACTCAGAAAGGTCTAAGCATTGAGTATGATGAAAGTGTGTGCTGTGATGTTTGTCAGTCGGTAAGGATCACATAAGACATTTACATGATGATGTCACATACTACAGCTACCAGAACTCCTTGTGCAGATCATGTTGTCTTCTTATCTAGGCCATTATTCTGGTATTATCAAAGGTTTAAACAATCTGAATAAGAATAATAATTTGAATAGGATTGTGGTAGCTGTAGTTCAATGACGGCATAATGTAAGTGCTCTGTTGGTATTAATGATTCAGCTAAGAACTGTAGCAAAAGGCAGTAGGTTGCAGCAGTCAGTTGGGCATATTCCCACATATTGAATATGCCTTAAGTGCAAACTACACCCAGAAAATCAATTATTGTTTATGCTATTGGCTCTTTTTTCTGTGAAAACTCAAAGAAGCCACCATCCAGCCAATCGGAAAGGGAGAAAACAAAAGATCTTTCAATTGCAAATTTGAGAACTTTCCCCACATACAATATTCTTTGAAGCTAAGCCATTGATCAAGAATAAATTAAAACTTCAACAATCATTGAAAGAAAATTATTTTTTTCAATATTATTGTTTTCTGTGGAATTTATGAGTATTAACCAATGAAAATACGAGTAATAAGAATAGAAAATTACCACCTTTTTTACATTCCTTGCCGTTCAGTGCTATCATTCTTAGCCAGAGCATTACTTAATAACATTGTTATTGCCCCTAATTCTGTTACACAAGGTTTTATTTCTGGTGTGTCAGCCACCCATTTAGTTTAGTAACGTAGTTCAGTTTTTTGTTTAATTCTAAGATAGACCCTGGGTCTTTAAAATTGCAGTGGAGTGCTACTGTTACCTTGGTGAAACAGTGTTTCAAAAGCAAATAAAGGGGTAGACATTTGAGTTAGTTTAGATGTCCCCAAAGATCAGGTCATAGTCTTCAAATTTATGAGTCTGCCATCAGTTAATGATGTTAGATAATGGTAATTTAATTACCCTAAAGTAAAAGTATTCCTTCTCTTGTTCATCAAATTTCATTCTTTTTATCAGGACCTTGCTTGCATGAAGCCATCAGAAAACAAAACAATAATAATAATAAAACGTTTCCAATTGATCACTTCCTTGACACAGCCACCTTATGTTTTCCAGTAACAATCTGTGCATTTTATTTCCCTTTAGCCTGATAGCGAGGAAGGTAATGAGATGGTGTTCTGTGATTCCTGTGACATCTGTGTTCATCAGGCATGCTATGGAATACAGAATATTCCAGCTGGAAGTTGGCTATGTAAGCCATGCCGATGGGGCATTGCCTCTCCTCCTTGTCACCTGTGTCCAAATAGTGGTGGAGCCATAAAGAAAGCAAAGTAGGTGTTAAAAAGGCTTGCTTTTAAAAAGTGAGAAGTACAGGCATATGTTTAGAGGCCAGGAGCCGGGAAGAATACCAGTCTGTCAAGAAGATGTTCCCAGCTGTGAAAATTGTAGGCAATGTTCAGACATTTTACCAAAACTCTATATACTGCAAAATAGCCACCTACACTTGCTTATTTTCCATCTGAGGCGAATTCTAAATACATCCAGGTGGAAGTATTTTAAGAAAAAACTTCATTATTATTTTCACTGATAACTTTTTGCCATGAATACCATAGGGTAGGAAAAAGAATTAGGACTTAGAGGCACAGTCAACCCTCAAATGAGAAACTTTCTCATGACGAAAGACGACAATAACTACTCTTATAACATAGAGGGCAAAATTACCCAACTCTGATTGGCTAATGACAGAGGGCTTTTTTCGTAATTGAGGGCAGTATTACTTGTATGCGATTAGTTGATAAGTTGCCTAGCAACAGGCTTTGTTTTGTCAAAGTTTGTCGATAATTTTAGTTTGCCTTCAGCTCGAGTGTACAAAATAATGTGTTCCAAAAAGCGAACAAATAAGGATTTCTCAAGCATTTAATGACAGCAAAAAGTTTATAGGTGAGTCCACTAATCTGTTAAGTGTTATTCTACAACTTTCTGAAGGATTTTTTAAGTGAAAACTGTGGTATTTAGCTTAATTGTCAACAATTTTGTTACTGCATGATCTTTTGACAGTGACTGTCAGAGTGAGTTTGAGTTTGTTTGCCTGACAAACTAAGTTCAGAAGTTCCTCGTTTCCACTTTAATTTCTGTAAGAGCAAATAGTATAGTAATTAAGATATAGTTTAATTTGAAACACTGTGATTTTCTGCCGTCGAGATTACGTGAAGCGAATGTAATGACAATTAATCAGTTTGACTAGGTTATTCATCAAGCACATGTAGTTGCGTAGCCGTAGGTTTTGTTTTCAATGTCTTTATCTTGTAAAATTTTGTCCTCTAATATTATAAACAAGTAATGGCATGAGTCCTCATAAAATTAATGATAAACTTCACTTGTGTTTTGCAAGTTTGCAAACTTTGAAAACATGCGTGAAATTTATCATTAATTTTACTCGGCCCCATGCGATTACCTATACAAATCTGAGTCTGACTATTTTGATGAAGGATGGTAAAGATTCTGGTGGATGGAAAATTCTGCTTTTAAGATAAACTTAGAGTAACTTAAAATTGGTTCACTGTAATCTAAAATCAAGTTTTAGAATAAGCTCTTGTAATCCACTTTAATCTTTGCCATGCTCTATTGAACACGTTTGAAAAGCATACATGTATCAGGACATTCACAATTGTATTTCTCTTCTATCTGAGGGGGTTATTTGAAATTTTTGTACAGTCTCTTGTTAAAAAAACTTAAGGTTCAATCCGATGGACTGAGTGCCCCTTTAATGACTCTGAGCCAATGATTCTTTTCATGCTGAATTTTGTAGCCAACAAAATCTCAAGTCAGAGTGATTTTGTTAGCTCTGCATTATTTATGGCAGCATAAATATAAAAAAGATGCAATTTATTTTATGACATGCATTTCAAGGAACGAGCTAGGCTGCACCATTGCACCATCCCCGCTTTAAAAATGCATTTGTCCCTTGAGAAAATACAGTAAGGGTCAAGTTTTCCCATTTTGTCCTGCTTCCAAGGGAAATTAAATGGCAAAAGGGCCAAATTGTCCCTTCTGGCTCCATTTCTGGCTCAATCTCTGATGCATCCCCAATGATGCAAAACATTTAATGTGGCAAGGCTATATCAATACCCTCCTCATGTTTTGTCACCATCGACAACATGTGATCAAAGCCAATTGATTACAAAGTGGTTGTAAGACCTATCAAACAACCTTGTATTCCAGATTCCCACAATAATTTAATGCTAGAATTTTGGCAAACTCTGATTTGATTCTTATTCTGTGACTCATTGTTTTCCGTTTTAGTACTCATTGTTTTTGGTCTGGGATTCATACTTTTTATGGAGCAACTCCTAAGGACTCATCAGAAGCAGTGTGTAACAATCACTGGTTCCAGTGAAACATTTGTTTAGTTCAAGAGCAGTTGTTTTGGGTGCTGTAGATAACAGGCCAAGTCGCAGACATCAAGTGTTGCGTGAACAAGTGACGTCAAGTGTCGTATGAACAATTGAATCCCAGGCTCAGTCTTTTAATCTAAAGTTTTACAGATCAATCAATGTTTTGCATTTCTTTCATCCTTTTGCCCCTTGTCTAAATTATATTGCATTGTGATGATAAGCTATTAATGGAATTGATGTTTGTCTGACAGGATTGGTAAGAAATGGGTACATGTTAGCTGTGCACTGTGGATACCGGAGGTTGGATTTGGGAGTGTAGAGAGGATGGAACCAATAATAAAGATAGAGAACATCCCAGTAAGATTTTAACATTGATTCAGTTTATCTTGGTGTATTCCCTGCTTGCACACCCTTCTATTCCTCCCTTTCTGTAATCGGACTGGTGGGGGAAAGAAGGCTCTGTCCCCAGTCACAACATTGTTTGATCTAACCGCTGTCCAAAACCATGTAATAAATAGTACAGTATGCATGTTTGTGTTAAAGATTTGCTGATTTTAATTTGAGCCCACTATGATAATGCATACCCACCAACGTCAATCAGTAGTTTGCATACTAATTACTGTGGGATCACTCTCTTCTCACTGATCATCCCGTCCACTGGTCATCCCCTTGGTAACGTAATGCATGCTCAACAAAAAAATGTTGCAACCGGGGGCAGTCTACTTTGATAACAAAAGAAAGGGAGGAAAAGGAGACTGCTACCAGGGATCTTGGGTTACAAAATAATGCCTACTTGACTGTTACAGGGACCCCATGGTCAGGGAAAAGGCAGGGAATTCTTTTTCAAGGTCAGGGAATTGTCAGGGATTTGGTCAAGGAAATCACAAATTTCAATGAAATGTCAGTTAAAAGTCAGGGATTTTTTATTTTCAGGCTTCACATACCTATATTTTGGCTGTTTTGTTCAATGTTGCTGTTCCAAAGTAGCGATTGAATATTTGGAACAAATATGAGCATGCACTGGAGGTCAGTGAAAAATGCTTCTTGGTCAGTGAAAAGTCAGTGAAATGTCAGGGGTTTTCCCCCCTGCAAATGTGTATTAGTGATAATGCAGGGGCTGCATTACCGACAACAAATTTACGGTGCAACTTGTTCACTTTAGCCTTTGAATAGTATAGTATGGGACCTCCTTAAATGAAATGTAAGTGTCCCTGTACAATATATAATGGTCCAAATGGCATTTTGAAAGCATGTAACCCACACATGCACAGTTCTTATCTAGAACCCAGCCCTCCCTCATGTAAACATTAAGTAAACCATTTCTGGTGGAACAAGATTGTGAAATTGTAGTACAATAATTTGTGTTTGAAAGTGAAAGAGAGTGAAACAAAAATATAGTTAGAAACATTAAAAAATTATAACTGTTGCATCTAAAAGGTCAGATTATACAACTTATTTGATTTTGCTTGCTGTTAATCAAACTGCTCCTCTATAAGCTCTTTGTCTTCTTCAAAGTTTTTCCTGCATCCTAGAACCCCAAATAATAACATTTCTGCTTCCCACATAATTATGGGCATCAGAGACCCCATTTGTGTGTAAATGCAACCCCTGTAATGATTGAATTGATTTTGTAGGCAAAGAATTTTAAGTTTAACTAGCCTTTTTCAATTTTTAACAGTCCAGTAGGTGGAATCTTGTGTGTTATATATGTAGAGAGAAGATGGGAGCCTGCATTCAATGTACGGTATGTATAGAACAGTGCTCCACACATTTAATTGGCAGGATATGCTGTTGGTTCTGATATTCTTATGATGTGCAATTTACCAGTTGAACGATACAGATGAAAACATTGTTGGTACTGGGTGTATTATATTGTAGTTTAGTAGAATTCAACTGGTGTTCTAACATGAATAATGCAATCTGATTGGGTAAGCTACTCTATGTTGTGATAGTGAGTAGAAGAAAAGCTGGTTTTCAAAAACAAAACAATTGCAGCCAATAAATTATTTGTCGAAATACAGAATTCAGTTCAAGATCGAACTAAAATGACTAGACAAACATTCTCAGTTCCTATAAGTGCACAGGCCTAACAAAATCAATTGTTGCAACTTAGCAAATAAAATGTAGTTGCCAGCAAGCGAATGTTAGTAGCCAAGTTGCTGACTAATCTGTGCATTTTACTTGCCAGACATGTTCTAGTCGTATTAGTGAATTGGTTGCAATTTCACACCCTGTTTTGCTCATTGTTGACTATTAGCCAACGAGGTGACTAAAGTACAGCTTTTTCAAATCAGGTTGTCAGGATTGTAAGCCTGCCACATTAAAACCTATTCTTTAAGTCCCAGTCAAACTGATTCAACATTGGCACAACATTTGTTGAAACTGATCTTGTAACTGTGTGACATGACCTACAGACAAAGTCAAACTCTCCAACATACTTTCAACACCTTTCAACAAATGGCTTCAACCAATGTTAGAGTGATGTTGAAATTGTTTGACTGGGGCTCAATTTGAGTGATACCTTACCACCTATACTAGATATATACTGTACATTGTACTTGTTGTTTTCTAATTGTTCAAAACCTTGACATTTTTGAATGCCAGGTGAAGTCGTGTGTAACTGCATTCCATGTAACTTGTGGATTTAAGAATGGTTTGGACATGAGGACCGTTCTAGATGATAGTGCTGTTGATGGTGTCAGGCATATAGTAAGTGGACTTTGATGAAATAAATCTTAGGGGTGGACTATTAGAAATCAGGGGGGGGGGTATTTTTTATGGCCATTTTATAGCTCTGGATCTGCTTAAGTTCTCTTGCACGATTTGTGGGCCCATTTTTCCTTGCTCAGAATTTTTTGGGGGACCCCTGATTTATAATGCCCACCTCTTATTACAACTTGCTGAGAAAGCTTGAAACATGCGGTTAATGCGTCGATTATACTTGTTCTGGTTCGTTTAGTGTTACTGTGCCAAACATTGTCACAAGAATAAATCTCCCCAGTGCTCTCCAGAGAAGAATAAACAGAACAAAGAAGATGCAGAAAACCTTAGACAGAAACGGTAAGCGTACTAAGGTTTTTTTCCTGTTTATGTGCTCCCTATTTCAACACAAAGTCTGAAAGGAACTCTCCCCTTGAAGTCAGTACCATTTTTATTAATGGATGAAAAAAACACTTTCAAGTTTAATGTAAAACGTTGTGCTCCGATGGTTGAAAGAACGAAGGCTCTGGTTTCAAATACAAATTTCCGAGGACGTAAATAATTTTATAACTTAGTAAACTCACAGTGAATTACAAATTAAGAATACTTCAACCTGTTAAAGTCTTAGGCTTAGCTTTTAAGTAGTTTTCCTGTTTTTTTTTTGCGAAACATTGCATATTCGTACGGGAGTGATTACCTCTGTTTTCTTTTAGTTTTGGCTCATCAACAGCGCATGCGCGTGCCGTTTTGCCGCGGTGTGGCCTAGTGGTGTCATTAGAGTGGATTTCGTATTAGTGGAACAACATATAACCGTACTGTAACTTACTATACCATAACTCTGTAATTTGATTGGATCAGCAGGACAAAAACAAACCATTTCAGTGTCACGGCTTGCCGTACAGTAACTGTGCTGTGTCAGTGCTGTAGTTTGTCCCAGGGATGTAGATAATTTTCGAGATAGCAGGACTAAACATAGTCATAGAGGGGCCATTTTATAATGCTGTGTGCTTATTTTTGCTTCAAAGCCAGGCCATTATTGAAACCAAGGTGATTAAGCCGGGGAAATGGCCGTTATCTGGCTATTATCTACATCCCTGTGTACAAATCTGCCTTTTCAGCCCAGTATCTTATACATGGCTTGAAATTAGGCTCGTGCACCCACCCAATATACTTGTATCAAGTAAAAGTCAATTAAGGTATGCTAATTGCTGCAAGAAGAGAGTAGCAGCTGACGTTTCGAGCGTCAGCCCTTCGTTAGAGTGATTTTTAGAAATGTAAGTACAATCTGATGAGAACTCACAACTGCTGTTTGCTAATACATATTGTAGAATCTTGCTGAACTATTTTTGCTATTGGATCAGACCATTCCATTGCTAGTGGGTCAGACCATTCCATTGCTAGTGGATCAGACCATGTTGGTAGAAAAAATTAGTGACAACTGACTAGCAACAGCTGCTAGTGGTATTTTCCTCTGATTTCAAATTCTGTTATAAAGAAAGTGAAATGTTATTGATGGGTTATGTTAGCTGAACCTTAGACTGAGAGCCGTCTTTCCATCAGTTTCTATCTTTTCCTAATTTTCAAGAAATTAGCGGGAACGAGTGGCGATCAGATCCACTATATTGCTAGTCGCTCAATCGTTATCGCCGCTCATTTTTTGGACGTTAGGAAAAGCAAGAGACGGGTCACAGACAAGTTGAATCTAGAATGATCCCTTACCCCACAACACTAGCCTGAGGAAACAACTGCCTCATCGCGGACTCACTTCAATCCCCGAGAGAGAGGGAGACTGGGATTGAAGTGAGTCTGTGACGAGAGGCGGCACTTGTGTGACGTCATGACATGGCCAACTTTCAAACGTGCTAATAATTGCAGCTTAAAGCAGATGGAGAGTGAGTTCTACAAGTATGTCAATGTCGCAGAAGCCACCAAGGACTTAGGGATGCCAAAGGAGCTAGTAGCACACGTGCACTCGTATTGGACGCTAAAGCGAAAGGTCTGTTATGGCTGAATCGTATTTGTATGTACAGCATTGAATTCCACGTACGTTACGGTATACAATGTAATGCTCATATGTAGAGAGCTTCGAACTCCCATCCTTCTCCCCTGTGTTCTCATCATTCACTTGCTTACTTTAACTTAGTGTAGTTATAATAGACCTTTATCAAGTAGCAGCCATCAATCATTGTTCTTGCCCGCCCAGCCTCGTTCTGAAATGTGTTTAACCAAGGTTGAACGGGCATGAACAATGATTGTATTCCAGGATAGCTACCAGGTGATAAAGGTCTATTGATCTACGTACATGTAATACATTAGCCCCATACCCCACAGTCAGATTGCCTATCTCACTGTCCCCATCCCCCATAATAATGAACAACTGTAATCTTCATCCTATATTTCATGTACTTTGAACGTTCCCAGCATCTTAATTAGGAGGTGATTACATGAGACCGGTACGAACTCAGACCGGTATGATACTGTTTACATGAGACCAGTACGAAACTACCGACTGGGTACACGAGGCGGGGCGAAAATTCACTCAAAGCCTTTAGCTTAGAAAATCTCGGACCAATCTGATTCGGTTTACATGGGAAAGTCTTGTACCGGTCTGACTTGAGACCTTTCTGGTGAAACTCGTGCCTGTCCTGCAACCAGAGTGCATGAGTCATACCGGTCTGAGATAATTTTTCTTCCCGGTCTCGTGTACACGGAGACTAGTTCCTACAAGGGTTTAAATGGTGCCTGAATTGAACTCGTACCGGTCTGAGTTCCACATCGCTCGTTAGATTAACAATTCTTTGTCTCCATTGTTGATTGTCAATTGACACTTTTTTGGTGCTCTTAGTCCAGGGATGACGTTCCGTTGTTACCACCAACCATTAAACAACAGGAAAAGCTATCTGGTAAACAGGGTGCAGCAGACATCAGTCGTAACCTACAACACCAGATCGAACAACTATTGAAAATGCGCTGTGACATGGAAAGGGTAGGTAGCCATTAGCCTACGTAACGATCCTCCTATTTTTGCCGGCGCGCTCAGATGTTGAGCACGAGAGATTGGGACAAACATGAAAGCGAGGTCGGCAGATCAAGGCGCCACGTTACCTTTGTTTAGTGTTTTTGAAAATGGACTCCTTTAAAGGGAATCTGGCTGAAACACTGTTTGTTTTCAAATGATTGTAATGCATGCATAATTCTGTTTTTGTGTTTGTCTCCAGTAAATTGTATACTATCATTTATACATCGATTTTTCTGTGGATAAAACTCATTTAAATTTCCTGCGCGCCGCCATCTTGGATTTTATGACGTCACAGTGTTGCCCCTATTGTCAGAAAACAATAGCTCTTGTTGTGTAACAATAGGGGCAACACTGACGCTATGAGATCCAAGATGGCGGCGCGCAGGAAATTCAAATGAGTTTTATCGACAGGAAAATCGGTGCATAAATGACATCTAATGCACAATTTACTGGAGACAAACATAACAGCAGACTTAGGCATCCATAACAAACACTTGAGAACACATATTCTTTTTCAGCCGAGGCTTAGTTTGGTAACTTTCCTTTAAAGAGAGCATTTGTTTCACCTAACTAGTGCTTTAATATTACCAGTAGACATCAGTACACTCTGTTTAGTTTTTTTTTTTTAACGGCAAGCTTGATTTTGGGTTACCTGTGGTGTACGGTAGAGGGGAATGAAAACCACCCATAAACACTCTTGCTCCTCCCCCTCCCCACCCTCCGAAAAAAAGTGCCGTTAGCAGGGTAAGGAAAGGATATATTTATTATAAAAGGTTTCTATTGCTGTTAACACTGAGTAATTGCCTCCTCAGCTTCGTAACCTGTGTTATATGGTAAGCAAACGCGAGAAGATGCGGCGAGAATTGTTCCGCGCGCGCGAGAGAGTCTTCTGGAAAGCTCACGAGTTGATGACGGACGACTCCCTGGACGTGGACGAGAGCGAAGTGAACTGGATCCGTGCCGCCTGCAGAGAGAACTTCAGCGGGGACGGTAGTGCCCCTGCGGGGGGACCTGACGGGGGAGATCCTAAAGGGCGGATCTCTATGGGCGGCTCGTCGACGTCAAGTATTCAGTTCAGTAATGGTAGCAACCTGGCTCAGACGAACCCCGAACAAGGATCAGGCGGAGGGAGTGGTGGAGGTAATGGAGGGCCAAGTGACGAGACAGGGGAGGATCTAAGAGGCGAACAGCAGCCTTCAGACTCTGAGAATTCTTCGCGTGTGAGAACTAGAAAGAGCTCGACCGTTATCGCAGCGAGAATGAGACAGAACTCCGAGAACCAAGAAAGATCAACTCAGGAGACTGGCACAGAGGTACAGAAGAACCCTGCAGAATACCTTAATAATATTAGGGAACGGAGGAGATCCGTCAGGGGGCGTAGACTTGATGTTGAGTGTGGCTCTTCAGATGACAGCAGTGACACACCAAGAAGGTCCCTCAGGATCCTTAAGGTGGAGAGTTTGGACGAGTCTTCGGATGAGGTCCCTCGGTCAGAACCATCGGATAAGGTCCCTAGTCCACGAACAAAATGGCGAGAGCACGTGGGGAATAGTGAAGTGCCGCAAACATCGCGAACAAGACGACGAGCAAGCTCGACAACTGATACCGAGGCAAAGAGAAACCAAGAACTGGAGAGCGAGTACTGCATTGGACTCCGTCGACCCAGAACGAGGGGACAGACATCGGAGAGCTCCTCGGTGGAGAGTATGTCAGGTGTAACGAGGGAGGATAGCTCGCAGTTGAGCCCTAACAGGTCACTACGTAGTCGTAGACAGTTATCCTATCAGGCGCAGCCCTGTGAACTGATGACAGCAAGCGACACATCCACGGAGAAGAGTAAACAAAGTAATATCGACGATGTCTTAACAGACAGATGTTTTCCCGCCCGAGAGAAGAGAAGTACACGCATTAGGCAAATATCAACATCAACCAGTGAAGATGATGAGCTGCTTTTGAATCAAGTTGACGAAAAGATGCGGAAAACTTGCGATGTATCCTCCGCAGAATTTCGATCCACAGTGGATGGTGACACGACCGAAAGCGACCAAGTGCTGAAGGAAAACCTGCCAATGGGACCCGAAACTCGGAAAACTAGGAACCGGACTATGTCGGACGGCAGGCTGTCGGAAGATGACCGCAAGACTGTATTAAGGAGTAAAAGACGCAGGAGTGAAGACGTCGATGTGCGTCGTCGGCGCTCTGAAGGAAACAGAAATTCTCGTAGACGAAGTTTAAATGGGTGTGTTTTCAACGGAAGCATCGATAGAAAGACACAATCTCGAGTCACAGGTTTCCTTCTAGTTGGATCTCCGCAGAGAGAGCAGGGATACAAGTCACCCGAAACTGAATTTCACAATGGATACAAGTGTACTGACAACAGGACAACAGACTGTGAGAATGCCATATCAGACGAGGAGAATGCAGTGGACAGAGTACAACGGCTGTCCTCTCTACGGTCTTTTAGTAACGGAAGGGAGATGACTCTACCGGAGTCTCCGTGTCCCAATTGTCGATTACAACACGAGAGACACCGGGGATATTCGCCCGATTTGAAATATCGAAACACCGAGAGGAGTCCCTTAGCGAAGGAGTTGAGGCTTCGTAATATGCAGTCACCGAAGGCGAGAGGCAGGCTATCGTCTAGTTTACGGCTCCCTCCTGGCCGTGGCTGTGGTAGTTTGTTAGCGCAGGTTTGTCACGCCACATCTGTTGTTTAAATCTGCTGTTTTCTTATCGTTTGTTGGGCTAGGTTCTCGCTAGTGACGTAAGGATCCTAATCATAGTCATAAGAAGCCGGGGTGGCGCAGTGGTTATTATAAGCACTTCGCCTCTCACCTCTGTGACCCGGGTTCGATTCGCGATCGCGGCGCCACATGGGAGTTGAGTTTGTTGGTATCTCGCCCTTGCTTAGAGGGTTTTTCTTCGGTTTTCCCTCGGTTTTCCCTCCTCAAAAACCAACACGCTAAATTCCAATTCGATCTGTGGTTTAGCCGGGTCCTGTGGTTGTTTCAGTAAAAATAATAATGACTGTTTAATCAGTGGCATATCCACGAGGTGGCTCTTCATCCACTGATGGGCCTACGATTTAACGTCCTTATCCAAGAAGACTTGAAGCACTCAGAACATAACCTGAGTCCTAAGGAAATTACCAGTTCATGTTTATGATTATGTATATTATGATTATGATCCTTATGCCAATAGAACGGATTTCGTATGAGTACGACTACGTACATGCCGTAGTTTGTCCCACCCGGCGTAACCATACTGAAACTTACCGTACCGTAACTCTGTAATGTGATTGGATCAGAAGGACAAAAACAATAGGGAAACCATTTGAACGTCAGCATGTCGTAGAGTACCCGTTGCCGTAAGTCATGCCTTAACTTGCATTCCCACTCATACGAATTCTACTCTTGTGGATATCAAGCCTAATAGGACATTTGCATTATGCCGTCATATTTCTACAACGACTTGAATCCTTTTCAAATTCTATTTGTGAAAGTGTGTATATGGTCGAACATTAACATCGATTCTACATCAAGTGAATAGTTGAATAGTTGAATATTTCTCGATTTGAGTGTTGCATCCATGAGTTATAGAGGTTTATATTTATAATATATTCAAGCCGGTGACGTAAATTCGGTCTTCATTTATTATACAAAAACATGCTGGTAGAGATAAATGACCTTTTGTAAACATCTATGTTATATTTGAAGCTTATATCAGTGATTTTACCAAATATGTTGTCAAAATCAGAAAACGGTTTCATTCACAAGGAAAAAGAAATGAAAGTAAATTCCGAATTTACGTCAAATTTATGTCACATCATTAGCATATTGGAAATAGAAACCTGTACAACTCATAGACGCAACACTCAAATCAAGAAATATTCTACTATTTAACTATTCATTTGATGCAGAATCGATATTAATGATAAAATGTTTTGACCATATATACACTTTAAGGGGTATTACCACGCTCACGTTTTTGTCTACATACGGAAGGTGTGCGTAAAAATGGAAGCAAAAATGTTTGTTTACGCGAGTAACCCAGGTTTTCAAAGCATAAGTAAAAAAGTTCCAGGCGTTTTAAAGAATGCCAATCAGGATTAATGCTTTGTGAGCTTGAACAATAGAAAACCGTTACAGTACGAAAATGGCGATTGTAACGGTTTTCTATTGTTCAAGCTCGCAAAGCATTAATCCTGATTGGCATTCTTTAAATCACGAACTTTCAAATTATGAATTATTTACGGTGTTTCCTAGCCGCACGTTTTATGTGCGTAGTAAAAATCGCGACATTGGAAATCTACCCTCAATGGCCAAGAGGAACAAAAGGATCCGCGCAAGGGATTCTGGTAGCTTAGTATGTGACGTCATCGTGCAATGTCCAATGAGGACTCTGTTTCTAGCTGAAAAGTATAGATGACATCATTCTCCATATACCTCTCACAGTTAATAAAGCTTTCATTATTTTTTCTAGAAGATAATAATAATGTATTTAGTCGGTATTTTAAGCAACGTCCAATTGTATTTTGAATTTTTGATCGGAGACTCTACTTTCCAGCTATTAACTTGGTCCTTAAAGTGCCACTACGACGAAATTTGACCATTTATTTTGTCACTTTTTTGTATTCCATAAGGACAAACAGTGGCAGAAATATCAGTGAAAAAAGTTTGCGAAGGGGCCAATTAGACCACACATTTTAAAGAGAGTTGTACCGTCAAAATCACGTCCGCCATTACGCGAATCCGTTCCCGTGGGCGAGGAATGCCTAGTCATTGTTTAGCGTATGCGACGTCATACACTTAAAGTGCATATGAGCCCTAGCCAGTTATCTTTGATATCGTTTGTACATGAAGTGAATAGTCCAACGGTAGAATATTTCTTGATTTGGGTGTTGCGTCTACGAGATATAAAGGTTTATATTTCCAATATGCTAATGATGTGATGTCATCACTGACAATTGCTGAATTTCTTTGTCCTTGTGAATTAATCTATTTTCTAATTTAGATTTTTTTTTTTGGTAAAATCACTTTGATAAGCTTCAAATATAACTTAGAATTTAAAAATAGGTAATTTGTCTCTACCAGCATGCTTTTGTATAATAAGTGATGTCGGTGATTACATCATATCATTAGCATATTGGAAATATAAACCTTCATATCTCGTAGACGCAACACCCAAATCAAGAAATATTCTACCGTTGGACTATTCACTTCATGTACAATCGATATCAAATATAACTGGCTAGGGCTCATATGCACTTTAACGCATCGTTCTCAAGTTGCTTCGAACCCATACATTTCTTCTTATATTTACTACAAACTCACACTGCGAATTTTGCTGTGGTTTAGTAAATAACGACCTAAAATCTGCATCAGATTCTCTTCAGAACATAGGAATGTGTCTTTCTGTTTAAATTTATTGCCGGATGTAGATGATTTAGAGGAAATAGAGCCGCTGGCGACCGAGTTGAAAGCTGGACGAATAGTCGCTAAAATCGCTTGGGAAGTGGCCTGCTAGTAAGTAGTGCTAGTAGCAGAGGTTTCTTATCTTTTTGGGGTAATTTTTTTCCCAGGGTATTTTCCCTGGTTCGGCTTTCAGGTTGTGCTGTTACTGGATCCGGACTACAGGGAGAATATTCAGCGGAGAAATCACTAAGGTAATGATCAGTTTATAAGTCCTAAGTTTGTTCATTGTTTATAGTGAAACCCGGATTGCTAGTTCGTAAATGAGAGATTGAGAATTATCTGTGTCCCGGCAATAGATTTTCCGGCGAATCTACATTCTAAAATACAATGTAATTGCTATAAAATTAAATCGCTCTCTTGTCTAACATGAAATCGTGAGTGATAAGAATTTACTAGAGACTAAAAAAATGTATTGAAACTGACTCATCTGCAGCTTTTACAATGGCGATCACAGAACCAAACTTCGCGCGACCCCGTTTCTGTTTGACACAAACTACTGAAACAAGGTACTTCATGAAATAATATTGGTGGTTTCTTCTGTGGTTTATGGTCTTGAAAATAAAATTAGCAGTAAATTAAAAGGCATACTACATCAATAGGTTTATCTGTTTATAGGAAACAGTAATATGAGTTATTTATGACAAACTATGTTCTCAGCAAACGTAGCCGCTTATTTTTCGATTAATCTATACAAGTAGTAGTCTGGGTAGTACATTCTGTCAGTTGGTTCGGCTGTTTTGGCCTTCTTCTGAACTGTTATATTGGACTCTGGTACGATCTTACCGGCTATTCCATGTGATACAAACAATTATGGAGAAGCTTCTGTCCTCAAAACGTACACAAACCATCCTTGCATGAGGCTTGAAGATAATTACAAACCGTATTCTTGGTACTCAACTAGAAGGCTTGAATGTAGCGAAATGCCAGCTTTGTGGTTCGTTAAATTGCTACAGTCCTGCAAACTTGAAGGATTATTTATATTCAAAACGTTCTGTTTGCTTTTCAAAGCGGGAAAATGGTACACTTTCTTGCTACATATGTTAGTTCGCGTGAAAAGTAGCCACACGTGTTGTTGTGTTAAGTGTATGACGTCACGTACGCTAAAAAATGACTAGGCCTCCTCGCCCACAGGAACGGGTTCGCGTAATGGCCAATCTCGTACCCAGACCCCATTTGTTTCTTACTGCGCATGCTCGACGAAAAAGTAGGGCTCTGGAATAATCCGATTCCGGAAGTCCGCGAATCACGGACTTCAGTTGACTCTGCGCATGCTTATCATTACGTCACCCCGAGAAGTCGTTTCTTCGGGTTCGATTCTCGCACAGCGCCTCGGTTCTATGTTTTGGTTTGGATAGTGATCTTTTGCTTGCTAGTGTCAGGGCAAGCCTTAGGGAGTCTCTTTCATCTTCTGCCGTTTTTAGGTTGGATTTTAAGGCTTTATTTTCATGCATTTGGCTCGTGTTTCTTTATCGTGCGATGGATATCAGACATCACAGATTCCTGAGTGCACAAGAGGATTCATGGGGATCGAAAACTCGCTGAAATCGCCTTACCTGAGCCAGATGACCACACAAACAGCAACTGAATACACGGTAGAAGGAAGTCAAGGCATTTTTACTTACGATTCTCTCGTATTTTAGCTCCTTGAAAGCTGGACTTCGTTACATTCCCATACAAACGCTTATATTTAAGCGATCAGCGCCTGTTCACAAGTTTACGAAATCGGAAAACGCCACTTCTGCCTATAGAGCACTTACGAATATTGTTGTTAATATGGGACTGTATAGTATTACCTATCTGTTACGGTAAATCCCTCGGCTATATCCAGTTGAGTTCGATTTTCGAATTCTGAGAATTCATGTAGTGTGTGCGATGTGTGTTGCGATGAAGTGATATGAACTCCCGAGTGGATACAAGCAAATATCTAAGAATCCCTGATTTTTTTTAGCGGATTCATTTAGATAAAATCCAACGGTTTTTAGCGTTTAGATAACCCGGCCCTAATTTCCAATGCCTTTGTCCAAATAAATAAACCCTCCAGAAATGCTTTGTTTGACTTCCGGTGAAATTGCATTGTTCAGAACAGCCAATCAGAATATACGAAAATCGGATTACCTTTCCAGAGCACTATTTTTTCGTCGAGCATGCGCAGTAAGAAACAAATGGGATCTGGGTAACGAGATTGCGTAATGGCGTATGTAAAATTCAAGATTCTGACTCCAAAAAATAAGACTTCCCGTCGTCGTATCGAAAAACGGTTTGAACTGGTAATAATATAGCAACTCTACTTTATGAACATGAGAATAAATTGATATGTCAAAATTTGATCGTTGGGGCACTTTAAGTAAAAATCATCCACCGTGCAAAAAGAGATTATCAGGAGGGTTGACTGTTGGTGTAAATAAGAAAGAGCAGATGAAACGTAAACGTGCTGTCACTTATTAAGGGCGCGTTTGATTGACAGCGTATTCCGGAGTAAAAATACACAGAATGATCAATCGCTCAGTGATAACGGGATTTCTTTAGTCGCTGGAATACTGAATGTATCCTGAATATCATTTGTCGGCAAGCGTATGTCGTTTGCAAAATGCGCCTGGACCAGTGATTTCCAGAGACTACTCTATTTTTTCTTATTCCGTAATACGGTGATTCGAACTCACCCTAAGTAGAATACGAATAGTCGTTCATTACTAATCGTGAAGATATTGAGAGGCGTTGGTTTCGCAATCCAGAATTACCGCTGGATGTGATGACTACGGACGCATTTACTCAACGTTAGTCTCATTCTGATGTTAAATATTCATAAATACCAGCAGCAAGATGTGTTATTCACAACTTTATGTATTGTTGTAGTTTGAACTTCAGCACCTTCTCGCTGGTATTTCTTAATATTTAACATCAGAATGAGGCTAACGTTGAGTAAATGCGTCTGTAGTCATCGCATCCAGCGGTAATTCTTGAATACGAAACGGTCTGTTCATAGAGCGGATTTGGTATGAGTGGGATGTAACCGTACTAGAACCGTGCCGTACCGTATCTCTGTACTTTTGATTGGACCAGAAAGGCAAAAACATCAAGGAAGCCATTTCAATGTCCCAGCGTGCCGTACAGTAACCGTACTTGAACTCCGCTCTAGTTACCGTACTACTAACTAGAATAGTAATACATGATCGCACGGGACTTGAAAAGTCCTTGCATTTTGATATATTAGATTTTCTCCTTAAAAATACCTTGAACGTTTTGCTTGAATTTTTGATGGCCATAAAATGGAAGTCTGAAATATTCCACGTAATTGTTCGTGTTTAATTGATGAAGAATAATAATGGATCTCGCGAAAAAAACATCACAATCCCCTTTACTGTTTGCGTGGTGCGTACTGAGTTGGTCCGTTCAGGTTAAAAGTAATTTCCATTAATTACTGGTTCAATTATAATTGAATTACTGAACTATGTGAAAAGTGTCGTACGATAAGTGCCCCAGCATCGTTTTTGTCCGTTCCCTTCCTTTGCGTCATTCCCAGTTTTCTGCCTCTGCGTGTTCTGATTATGTCATCAATCATATGGGTCAGGTCTACCTTGCATCTGATGTGAAAAACCCTGGGATTTCCGCACTAAAACACTTAAAACAAACCAATTACAATATTTGAAGAACTATGTATAAAGTAAAGTGTCTGTGAATGTACAATGTTACAGACCTGTTTTTAAAAAAACATTTTACACAATAGATAATTTTTCAAAAAGTATGTAAAAAGCTAGCCTGTTCCAGGCTCTCAGAGAGTGGGGAAGAGGGCGGAAGAAGCGACGTGAAAAGAAACTCCTCTTCTTTCTGTCCCCAGTCTCCCAACTGTTTCTTTCGCCCTCTTCCTACTATCTGAGAGGCTTATTTTACAGACATTTACGCTGTTTAAATTGTTAGTAAAATGTCGTTAATTTTTACAATAACATATGTTAAGGACATTTTACAGACCTTTTACATAGTTCTTCAAAGTCTGTAGATGGTTCGATTTTTCCAGTGTAAAATTGAAAAATGCTGTCGGCTATTGTCGACAATAGATTGTCCGTGTAGGTGGTTAGTGTCTAAGTCGTGCTGCCATGGTAACTTCTTGTTAACGAAACTGATAAAAATGTTGCATCAAAAAGGCGATTAAAAGTTTAGGCTTTACAGTGCAATATGTATGAAGCTATGAAATTAAGGATCAACGTCTGTGTCAAGGTATTAAAATTCCGAAATAAATACGTTCCAGGGTATAATTCAGTCAAACTAGGAACAGCACATTGATCGATAGTACTGACCCCGATAGGGTAGATATAGTCAGTTCATTGCATTTTTCGGGTATGTTGTTGCATGGTGGATGTATTCATTGTTTTGCTAGCAACAGGTTGTAACTTGTAGATTGTTTTATTTTAGGTAGTTAATAAAATGTTTATACATATGAAGAGTAAATAAAGGAACGTTTTCTATGAACTGCAGCTTGTGGTTGATGTTCTCAATCCATAAAAAGAAACGACCTTGAACTAAATGCTAATATATATTTTTGTTTTTACAAAACTTTGTTCTCGGTATTTTTCATAGCCACAAGAGCCCCTGAGTTCTCCCATCTGTTATTTTTTAAAGGAGAACAACCCTAAATCAATCCGACGACTATACAAACTTGTATTCAAGAGAAATAAGTTCTATTTTATTTCTTTGTGGTGCACGTCTAAAAAGAGGAAATACGTTTTGAAGGTTCGAAAAATAGCCGATACTCCGCTGATAAAGCTAGTTTATGTGGCGGCTCAATGCAGTGATTTCCCCCCGTATCGTACGTCGTCATGCATACCAAAGAAAAAACCACACCTTCAGGCTTCAGCACAAAGTACAATAGTGCGCAATTAAGAGTCGTTCGTCCATAAAAAAGCATGATTAAACTAATTTTTCCCCGTATCGTACGTCAGATTACAGGAATTGAGCCGTCTGTACTTTGCGGCGGTTGGGAGGAAGATGATTTTCCGATGATTGATTTGCGGATTTTCTTTCCTTTGACGCAAAACAGTAAAATAAATTTTGGTACGAGTCTTCATGTTTAGATCTACTCATTGAGCTAAAGTTGATTAGGTTTCAGTTCTCCTTTAAAAATAAGAGCCCACGAATTGGAATTATTTACGGATGCGGTTTTCTTTTGGCACGTTTTACGCACACAGCGGTAAAACGTCTGCGCGTGCGTATTAGTCTGGTATTTCCCGCGCAAATTTACCTTAAAACATATTACAGTGAACTTCTACCCCCAAAAGTTAAGAAAAATACGTGAAAGTTAAGCTTTTTATTTTCACAGTCGACGGGAAATTGAACAAACTTCAAACTGTGAGTTTACCCAAAAAAAATCGTAATTTACCAAAGAAGTTCTCAAGGTTTGAAAGCGGGTTTGTGAACAGTGACGGCCGCCGGCTCGCTTTGAATTTGTTTTTGAATAGGTTGTTGTTGCAAGACTTTTGACGCATGCGCAGACGTTTGACCGCTGTGTGCGTTTTACGTACGTAAAAAAATCCGCGACGGTGAAAATCACCCTCCATTCAGGAAGCGTTTCAGACGGCGAACTTTTTATGCGCCTTCGACGGGGTCTCTATAAAAAGCCAATCATATTAACGGTAGTCATCGGACGCTGACATCAATGGAGCTATGTAATTACATTGCTTGTATGAGCGTGTTAACTGCTCGAGGTAGTTTAAACAGTTTTCATCTTCCATGTTGCTGTCTAAATAGCTCTTTGTTTCTACCGAATCAACCTATTTTACCTTTTTTTTTCGGTAAATGTGTAAGTTTTCTATTAGTTCTAAAAAGTATCCGTGGTTCCAAACTGATGGTACAATGCAGATACAGTACTGGACTCCCCCAGCCTAGTCGCAAGGCCTTCTGGCTGGTATTTCGTTTGAGTGGGTCAATGGGATCCCTGTGGTTTGTACAGGTTTGTGACGTCAAGCTTTCCAGCAACACTGAGTGGTGACGTCACAAACCAGTACAAACAACAGGGGTCCCATTAACCCACTTGGACAAAATACCAGCCAGAAGGCCTTGAGGCTAGGCTGGAACTCCCCTAATTCACTTTTTCACCCGGTGGTACGGTCATCTTAGCTTGGATTCAAAGCGAGGTCTGGCTATCTCTCAGTGCGAGGCTAACCTGGCAAAAACAAAGGTGGCCTCCCTTTGGATCCAAGATGTCCACCAGGTCAAAGAGTGAAAACGTTAACCTGCGAAAGAAGCCGCACCTTTGTGCTCGCTCCGACGGATTCTTTCGCAGGCTACTAATATGTTTCTGCAAAATTTAAACCCATTCAGCTTGCCTGTTTGTTGCCCCCGTTCAGACCACCTGACTTTTCCCTTGAGTCAATTCAAGTAAAGTGTTTGTTTTTCTGTATCCCAAGAGGAAATGGATCAATTTCTATAATTGGAAAGCAAGGCACTGAATCCTCTGGAAAGATGTCACAGTGAACTGAATTGGGAAACAAACAGGCAGGCTGAAAGGGTCTATTGGTTAACGAAGCCGTTGCTGCCCGCGCCACCGCGTACGTCTCAGTTAGTTTTAATCGTCACTGTTTTCCACTGTGAATGCAGGACAATATATTTATTAGCGTTACGGAATGTACACAAGTGGGTAGGAATTAATGCAGAATGTTGTTATGTTATATAAACAAGTTACATAATCCCGTTGGGATTGCGTTGAGGGTGTATAAGAAGAGTGATTAATATGTAAGAATCATTCGAAGGCGTTTCTCTACCTTGATACCTAAATTTATGATGTCGGACCCAGAACTGGTAAGCAAAACCGAAACTCCCGTAGTCTCCTCAAAGAGCAACTGCATGGTTCTTCGAATTTGGAAGCTTTGCTGGCTGGACAGTTCCTGAAGAATACAGAGTCTGATGAGCTGGCCGAAGATTTTAGTGCTGAAAAGAAGCTACGTCGTGTCGCAGAAAAGAGAGCCACGTGCGAGGATCAGAGGGAATAAACAGTACAGGATGTCTCTCAGCGCGGTATCAACCCTTTCGCTACACCACGAGTCTTCAGGCAAAGGACAAGTGTTCAGCTGCGGGAAGCTTTGACACTTGGCGAATTTTGCAGCAAGTCCAAATAACCAATAGCGGTGCCTCGACAAGTACGACCACAACCAATTGAAAGTGTGGTGGACAAGAAGTACGAAGATACTGTGCACAGGCTAGGAAAAGCTAAGTATAATCTGTCGTCTGAAATTTCCAATTCTTTGACAATGAGCACGCTTGAGCGTAACTACGCGTAATACAGCGGAAATTGTGATATCTGAAAAAGGTCTAAGGAAGACTAGTTCACATGTTTGGGTTTTGGGAGCACTTTATAGGAGCTCAATTCAT
Source organism: Actinernus sp. WN-2022 (assembly GCA_030867875.1). Taxonomy (NCBI): domain Eukaryota; kingdom Metazoa; phylum Cnidaria; class Anthozoa; order Actiniaria; family Actinernidae; genus Actinernus; species Actinernus sp. WN-2022. The sequence goes on along the minus strand of JAOWCC010001751.1, from coordinate 27,362,994 downwards.
TCAGCAAACTGTTTTTGAGCAATACAATTTTCCGTTTTGTACTACTCCCGCCCTGGCGCGGTTTAGTAACAATAAGTTAGCAATTCAAAACAGTGAATTCGTACAGAAGGCTACTATTGCTCTGTTAGATGTTGAATCAGTAGTGGAATGCAGCTTCGCCCCTACGGTGGTAAATCCATTGTATGTTTCGATTCAGTCAAACGGTGAAAATAGGCTTTTATTAGAACCTTAGATATCCGAATGCCTGTTATTTGTAGATGCCAAGCCTATGCTTGATCGTCTGTTAGATCTTTCGTCAAATTGGCTTTATTCGTCTGATATTAAACCTGGTTATCACCATATTGAGATTTTCTCGCTAGATCAGTAAGTGTTAGGTTTTTCCTGGCCATTCGGCGCTGTTACGAAATACTACACGTTTACGGTCTTGCCATTTGGCTTGTCAACTGGTCCAAGTTCAAGTCCTTACATATTCACTTAACTTATGAGACTGCTAGTGAAATATTCTCGTTGTAAAACGTTTAAATTAGTTGTTTACCTAGATGATGGTATGGGTGTTTGCCAATGTTTTGTATTCGACCGGCAATTTTTGTCAAATAGGGTTATCACCATACTAAGATTTTCCCGCTAGATCAATAAGTGTTAGGTTTTTCCTGGCCATTCGGTGGTGCTATGAAGTACTAGAAGTTTACTGTTTTGCCATTTATTTTGTCTACTGGTCCTAACATATTCACTACTGAAACGTATGAAGCTGTTACTGCAATATTCGCGTATATTATATTGAGTATCAAGATAGTCGTTTACCTAGACGACGGTAATCAATGCTAGACAAGGTGGGATTCCTTTGTAATCCTGGACGCTTTTTATGAGAATTCACTTCTAGAAGCGTAACACACCGACGAACCATATTAGTCGAAATCACTTGTGAATACTGTCCGTCTACCAACTAGAATCGTTCATACAGACGCACGTACATGTACGTGTCAGTGATGTCGGTTGTGCTGCCTTTATATCGATGGTAATGCATAAGAATTGGGACTCACTAGAAATGAAACCATTCAGCAAGCTTCACTTGGATGGAAATAAAGAATATGTTAATTTTGCCCTGTATCATTTTGTACACTTACTATCCGATACTATTGTCAAGTGGTTCATGGACAATTAAGCAGTTCAAACTTGTTTATTCTGGCAGCATGAAAGATCATTTGCACAAATTAGGTGTTAGATAAATGCTATTGTGCCAAAGTAAATAACGCTGACATCGAGCCAGAATGGTACCTCGTACTCTCAATAAGAATGCGGATTATGTTGTTGTTTATTAAGACTGGAGAGTGAAATACTCTTATTTTGTGCAGCTACGTCTTACTGGCCGGGACCTTGCTCCCAATCGACTGTTTTGCTAGTTTTAAAAACGGTAAAGTTCCTCGATTTTATTCAAAGTACTTAAATACAGATATGCTAGGCATTGATTCCGTGGCCGCAAGTTTGGCTGGTGAATTCTAGCTGCTCGTTACGTTGGTACCGATATTTCCCAGTACAGAAAAGAATCGCAAAGCATGTCTGCTACTGCCAGTGTAAAGGCAATATATTAGTTTCTGGTATGACATTTAGACAATTTGTCATTGATTTTGTCTGTTGAGAATGGCAGTTTAATAATACAACTCAATACGATACAATGTTTTTATTGCTCGATGGAGCATTTATTACCGCTAATTATTTTAACTGGCCGGGCTATAGACTGCAAGAGTACGGCAGTATCTTAACTGGTCTAGACTGCTAGCCAGTGTAAAGGCATTAATTCTACTAGTTACGGTTTACGGTAGACATTTTGCTATTGATTTTGTCTGTTGAGAATGGTAGTTTAACAATACAACTCAATACGATACAGTGTTTTTATTGCTCGATGGAGCATTTTATTACCGCTAATTATTTTAACTGGCCGATCTAGACTGCTAGAGAGTACGGCAGTATCTTAACTGGTCTAGACTGCTAGCCAGTGAAAAGGCATTAATTTTACTTTGATTTTGTCTCAGGTTGAGAATGGCAGTTTAACAATACAACTCAATACGATACAGTGTTTTTATTGCTCGATGGAGCATTTTATTACCGCTAATTATTTTAACTGGCCGATCTAGACTGCTAGAGAGTACGGCAGTATCTTAACTGGTCTAGACTGCTAGCCAGTGAAAAGGCATTAATTTTACTTTGATTTTGTCTCAGGTTGAGAATGGCAGTTTAACAATACAACTCAATACGATACAGTGTTTTTATTGCTCGATGGAGCATTTTATTACCGCTAATTATTTTAACTGGCCGATCTAGACTGCTAGAGAGTACGGCAGTATCTTAACTGGTCTAGACTGCTAGCCAGTGTAAAGGCATTAATTCTACTAGTTACGGAATACGGTAGACATAATTTGCTATAGTGATTTTGTCTGTTTAGAATGGAAAAGTCTTTGAACACTGGTTTAATATAATATAAAATCATTGCTCGTTTCTGAAACTTAGCACACGATCTCTGTTACTGTTGGAGCATAGTTTTACTGCTATATAACAAGCCCGTATAGACAGAACGGCAGTATAACAGCACTGGCTCATTAACTTTATGTTCACTGGAACGACACACTGAATAGCCTGTTTATTATAGAGAAATGTGGTTTGTGCATCACGTTGCGGCCACTGGGCCTGTTCTAATATATTATTGTTTTTTATCTCCTTTTACAAGGTGAACAAGCGTTTAATTTGCATTGAAAGTTAATGGCTTTATGGATCCACAGTTACGGAAGTTAGCAGCCGCCCCTGCGTGCTGTTCAAGCGGAAGCTAACACAATGGACATATATTCAAGAGCCTTCAATAATTTGGGCCTATCCGAAATTTCTCCTCTACCGTCTCTATGAGATTTCAGTTGCGCTGTAAGATTATTACTAACAATGTAATTGTCCATATTCAGTACAAGAGCCTCTATTTTACGGAAATAATTGGGCGTAGAAATTCTACAGCTTTACCAGCATTTGCGCTCCAAAATTAGTACGTCAGTTATATTCTTTAAGCCGGTAAAAAAGGAAATTATCTGAACTAACTCCAAGAAGGGGCCTGTTACTTCAGAAATGAATGTTACCGTGAATTTTTCAGACTTCACTAAACCGCAATTTGTGTTACAGCATACACCGCGTTTCACTGAGTTAGCCAGTTTGTACTACTGCGATGTCAAATTTTGCGATAACAGTTCTGTCGAGCTGTATATCATTGCTGAAGAGTAAGACTGATATTTATAGGATCGTTTCACAAGTGTTTATGGCTGAAACAGACCTTATTACAAGTACCATTACACTATTGTTTAGGTCAAAGTAAATAGTACTGATCAAAAGATGGATACGTACGTCAAGACAACCTTGTTCTTTGCTTTCAGTTTCTAGAAGTTTGAATGTTTAGCTTGCATCATGGTCTTTCTTTATCATCGAAGGTCGGGCATCAATAAACGAGATGCCCATCCCTGATCTGTTGTTTGTGTTTAATGCAGTTTAGCTATTAAATGTTTTATGCTCGTTTCAGGGTGATAAGAGTATAAATATATTTATTAGCGTTACGGAATGTACACAAGTGGGTAGGAATTAATGCAGAATGTTGTTATGTTATATAAACAAGTTACATAATCCCGTTGGGATTGCGTTGAGGGTGTATAAGAAGAGTGATTAATATGTAAGAATCATTCGAAGGCGTTTCTCTACCTTGATACCTAAATTTTCTTCGGGATATATGTTGAGAACAGAAGAAATTACTAACTACACATCTATACAGACGTGATTGGCCATGCAACATTATATACTGCTGTAATTATACGTGTCCGACAAGTATCAATAAACGAGATGCCCATCCCTGATCTGTTGTTTGTGTTTAATGCAGTTTAGCTATTAAATGTTTTATGCTCGTTTCAGGGTGATAAGAGTATAAGACGTATTGTTTAAATAGCTAATGAACTTTATTTCTTTGTTTATTTTGTCGCCATAATTTATTCGTTTTGAACTCCTTTATTTTTTCAAAGTAGTTCGGAAACTCTCAGCGAGTCTCAAGGATTCATATCGTTATCGAAAAATCGTCAATGGAAAACCGTTATGGAAAATGAATTATGAATAAGTGAACAAGTCCAAGGACTACAAAAAAGCTGATCGTACAACGAGGGAGGCGCTTATTTGAGGGAGGGCGCTTAATCGATGAAATACTGTACTCTGAACTAAATATTAGCACTGTTTCCACGGTGCCCGCTTATTGGGCGAGAAATGACAAATATAAACTTCAATATCGACCCGTCAGTCGTCGCAAACCAGATATTTGATAGAGAAAGGAGATCAGGTTTCATCCAAATGTAAATCTGTTTTAACAATTAGCTAGTGCCTGGTAGTGTATGTTGTTAATCGTTTAGTCTTATTTCTGGAGCGCAAGAGTTTCTTTCCCTAAGCATGACCTGTAATACGTCCCTATCCGATTCTTGTGGCGCAAACGGCATCTGCATTGAGAACAACGCCACGGGATCAGCCTGTTTTTGCCGAGATGGCTTCACTCTCGTGAACTACCTCTGCGCAGAGGCGCCAAAACCTCTACCATACTCGGCAGTGGCCTCGTTCTGTTGGCTGTGCTTTCTTCTCGTGCTTGGGAAACTCCTGCGACTCTATTGTTGGATTTTCCAGAAGCTTTATCTTCCAGCTTCGGTTATCGGTGGAATCCTTGGGCTTCTCTTCATCCAACTCGCGAGTTTGAATGAAAATGTATCGAAGTTTATTCAGCTAAATTTCACACAGGGCTGGTAAGTAAGAGCTTTATTTTTGTGTCAAGAATAACAAAATTGTAAAGTATATATATTTTAATGAAGGAAATGCACTTGATAAAGGTACTGGGGGTAATTTGTGGTCAGAGATAATGATATTTGTATCCGTGGTTTAACACATGTGGTTTTCGTTTAGAAGTCACCCGATACACTGTAATACAACTAACAACAATTCAGTACGGTTTCTTTTTTTCCAGATATACAACATAATTTAGGAATACAGCGCGAGTATCCGTGATAGGATTCGTGTTGTTCGCACACGTACAATCCTAAGTAAATATTCGAACACGAAACCGGAGGTTATCATATTATTCAAATCTCTGTGCGTTCTCGTTTGTGAGTCACGAGACCAATTTTTTTAATAGTATACGAATCCTCATACTAAGCGCTGTGGAGTTAATAATAGGGAGCTTCAGATTCGAGTACGAGTACGACTTTTACTACGAGTACGACTTTTAGAGTCAAAATATCTCTGTCGCAAGAAAGTACAAATCTTTCATTTCTGCCAAGCAGTGCTGCAGACACGAGAACAAGCTACTGTACTAAGAGTATATGTTTGTTCATATATCTTTTTAAACTGTTCATCGATTGTGAAAAGTCGTACTCGTTGTCGTACTCGTACTCGAATCTGAAGCTCCCTAATAAAGACTACATAGTGTGTTAAATTGTTAAATTAAACAGAACCAAAAACATCAGAACAAAAGAAAGCTATAAAGCTCACAAGAAACAAGCAATACACCTATTTCAATTAATGTTGTCTAGGAGATAGGGAATAGGGTATTAGGGAATAATGTCGGACGGCTGAACACAGACTAAAAAATGATAAATAAACTAAGTTAAGTCGACCGAGTCGTCCAGGTCGTATAACTCGTTACCATAATTCACCCTAATGACCTATTCCCTAACACCCTATTTCCTAATGACCTATTCCCTAACTCCCAGACAACATTAGTTGAAATCCCGGGGGGGGGGGGGGGGTACTTACATGGAAAATGGGTATGTATGTGAGGCCAAGAGACTCAGACCCTGACCCTGTTTGACCCAATCCGAGCTCCAAAACCCTGATTGCCCCCTTTTTGGAAAAAAAAAAACCTGATTGCCCTTCTTTAAATTGTTTTCAAAACACGGTCGGATATATACCCCGGCCGGTATATAGCGTACCGGGATTGCATGCAAAATACGGAACATTTCAAGTCGGGACGTGTCATTGGGTAAACTCAAATCAGCAGATGAAGTACATAGATAAGTACTGAAGTACGAGATGTATGGGAACCTCAGTGCTTGCATGTGGGCAGGCGATCAAAATGCGGCAACAGAATGTATTTTTTTTGACATAGTAGCTAAAACAAACTGAATCCTAACTGCCCAAAAAATACTGAACCCCGACCCTGACTGCACCCAAATTATACTCAAATCCTGACCCTGATCTGCCCAAATCAGGTCAAAACCCTGACCCTACCTGCCCAAACCGAGCTCAAAACCCTGACCCACCCGGGCGGCACATACATAATACGTCACAAACAGGAGTTCCCCCCCCCCCCCCTCGGGGTTGAAATAGGTGTATCTTTAAGAGAGATATTAATACAAATTAAAGCAGGTTTGTTGAAGGCATCAAGGCTCAGTTCAGTAGATCGTAGGTGTAAACAGAATTCAGAATGTTGTTTGTGTTTGAGCATCAGCTGGGGATAAGGATTGCGCGGTAGCCCCTTATCAAGTACCTATAGTTTTTGTTCTCTTTATTTCCTTTTTCTTCTTTCTATTTCCCTTCATCTAAAAATATTTCTATAATAATCAGTCCAAAACGCTGGCTAATTATGCGTATGTTACAACCAATCGTAAACGGTCTTTCCAAATATTTTTATCCCGACAAGACTTCGGACAACATCAGCTCCTTCTAGATTTTAGATCAAAGAAAACCTCTCTGAAAATCACATCCGTGAGAGAGTTTCCTCATAAAATATTATTATATATTTTATGAAATCAGTAAAGGATCAATACAATAATAACAGCCCAATAAAAAATGATGAACGAAAAGGCAGTAAAGGATCATTTGGCACAGCCTTCACAATTTAACGATAGTTTTTTTTTTAAATAGCTCCTTGCTCGTGGTCTAGCGGTGAGGTTAATTAGGAGCATGCGCACCGCTGGACCCTCGCGCATGTAACGAAATCTGCCTATATGGGTGCTGCTTTCAACTTCGACCTTTGTACCGGTTTTCGTTTTTTTTTTGGGGGGGGGAGGGGTAAGGATTACGTTTCACGTAAAATATGCCGTTTCACGACAGTTAACACCGCAGGTCACAACAAGAGTGGAAGAGAAGCCAGATTCTCGTTTCACAAACAAAAAAACACTGACACCAATCACGACATAAATCACGTCACGATTTAAAAAAAAGGCCGGGTTTTCTCATTTCTCCGAGCAAATCACTGCTCACGACAATAGCTATACCACGCTCCGGCCGGAAAGACTGAACTAAAGTTAAATAAGTAGCAAGCAGCGTCAGCAAGCTGCTGGACTTCAGTCTCCCTATAGCTATTGCTATTCTGTGACCAGGGTTACAAATCAGCTTCATCAAATGGTGACCCCACCGCCTCCCACCGTTGGGCCCGCTAATATTCCAACTCTTGAACTCTCCCCAAAGGACTGTTCGTATTACCCCTAGTCATTTCGTGTCGTTCATTTCATCTCAGGTACAGTCTTGCTGGCTTCCTTATCAATATCGTATTTTCCTCGCTGTTCCTGGGTACTAAGATCCCTAATATAAAGGTGATATGGCAGCAGGCTGGGCCTCAGTTGATGTACGGTATGCTGATAGCGTGGGGACAGTGGTTTGTGGCACTCGTCGTCACGGGAGCACTGCTGGTAAGCCTGCGTCATTTAGGCTCCGAACTTACTTTTAGAGTTTAAAGATTTGGGTTACCTATGTCACTTCAAGCTTTCCAGGTTTGGGTTACCTGTGTTAAAATATACGTCGACGAGACGAGAGGCGGCTGTTTACTCAGGCTAATATAGAGTATTCCTTTTTAACTTTATAATATTGACATTTTATAATTGGCTGCGAGAAACTACCCGCCTCTTATCCTATGCCACACCCTAAATCCTTTGTTGCAACTGATGCGATAAATCCCATATCCCACTGTCTTAATTAGGCAAGTGGCAGGGCTTTTGAAGAGAGGGAAATTGTGTGGTAATAAATACTCATTAGTATGCGATAAATAGCGTGATAAACGGTTATCACACTATTTAGCATCCCACTGTTTATCGCATACTAATGAGTATATTTATACAGTCGAATAAATAATTATGCAACAACAAATTAAACCACACCACCCGCAAAGAAACGACACAATTTTGCATCTTGAATGTATTTTAAAAACACGATATTTCGTTACATACCTCTTTCATTCTAGAATCCAACGCCGCTCTAAAATCAGCAAAACGAAAGTCTGCTTTTGAAAGAATATAGATGTCTCCTTCCCAAACTTCTTTGACGTGACGACTCAACCCACATGCGAGGTAATAGAGCGTGGAAGGCGGAAGTCGTCACGGTCTTCCTTGCGTACTTCTACGATGAATCTTCAACTATTCCGGGCTTGACGTTCCAAGCTCGGCAATTTGAGGGTACCTTCCCAAGGCAGTATCGACAGCTTTCTTTCGAAAGTTTGCCCACGTTTCCCAAACTTTGACTGCCAACTTCTTTGAACGTCTCGTGTTAGTTGGTACTCTTTCGACGTTTCTCCTCTCTAAATCACTTTCGGTCACTATATCGCCAAAGTGCTTCTTTGAATCCTGAAACTCATTGTCATCCTCAAGAAACAGCAGCTCTTCCACAGAAAAAATCGCCATGTTTATCCCAGAAACAAGGTCTTGGGTATTAATCTCCTCTTACAACTCCATTGCTAGCGAGAAGAATAATCAGCTGAGGTAGTTGTACGAAATAAATTTGTCAGTTATGCCTAGCTATTTTGCATAAACACAAATCCAACGAAAAATGTTTTGATTTCATGTTCATTTGCACATGGATTTCAAAATATTTCATTCACGTGCATGTGATTTTGAAATATGGAACTTGTGATATTTATTTATCACTGGCTCACTTATCTTAAACCTCGTGGCCGTTAAGCATTACTCGCGATGATAAATCCCATCTCAAACGTGTGGCCATTCATTATCCCTTACTTATCATCGTTCAACATTTCTTTTTCTCTACTCTCGCTACTTTAGGTTTCTCTTGTTTACATTTTTAGAGAAACTTTTTAGCATGTTTATTTTCCTATTTTTAGATACCCGTGTTTAAAGTGAGCCCGCTGTTCGCTACAATTCTACCAGTTGGGTTCGCAGGTGGTCATGGGACTGCGGGAGGATTGACAGACACTTACAGAAAGGTAGAGTCTGCACAATGAGTGCTTTAAATCCCATTTTTGGTGCCATGAAGTGGTATTGGCACTGATGGGAGATTAGGCCCATTCCCCCTACCTTCCTCTTCCTCTCCCCCTCCCCCTGCGCTTACCACGCTAACTTGTCAACCGTCATGCTTTGCGAGGGTGTTGCATACCTTCTGAGAATACTAATTATATCGCTGTTGTTTATACGCATACAATATCATACGAAATTCGCTTGAGGCGCGCAAAGCTTCACGGTCATGATCAACACTGATAGGTTCTTTATGTCTTCTGGTGACAATCTTTTAGATGGTAAAGGTAGAATATTTGATTTTTTCACAGCTTGGTTTTAAGAATGGCGGTGACTTTGGCCTGGCCTCTGCAACTTTGGGTCTTGTGTTCTCGATTGTGTGTGGTGTGATGTGGGTTAACATCGCTACGTACAAAGGATGGGTGAAACGAGAGCGCATAGACACAGCCCAGGAAGTCAAGCTATCTATTAGGTATTGCATGAACGGGTACTGTTCCTTATTAAAAAGTTAGCTATAATACCTAGAATAAAACCTAACAAGCAAACGAATGGTTTAGACCAATAGCTACCAGGAGCCCATAACCAGGAGAGTCCATATCTCCTATATAGCTGTCACAGCGTTTTCATAAGTTGGGCTATTTTTAGATCATTTTTGCCGCCAATCAAGTTTGGGGGGGGGTATGTATGTGAGGCCAAGAGGGTCAATCCCTGACCCTGTTTGACCCAAAATCCGAGCTCCAAACCCCTGATTGCCCCCTTTTTGGAAAAAAAAAAAACCTGATTGCCCCTTCTTTAAATAAAAACAAATAGGCTCTGTGAAATAAACTGTTCGCCTGAAAAGGAATTAAACTGAAATCCTGACCCTGATCTGCCCAAATCAGGTCAAAACCCTGACCCTACCTGCCCAAACTGAGCTCAAAACCCTGACCCACCCCGCGGCACATACATAATACGTCACAAACAGGAGTACTCGCGAATGTTTAATTCATGATTTCCTGAATAAAAAATGCCAATAAAATCCAGACTTTCCAAGATGCAGCAGAAACGCTGGTAACTACATTTTAAAACAGACACGCAAGTCCTGATACACGAGAAGTACGCGTATGACGTCATTGAATATTAAAATGGTGTATGGCCTACTCCGCAGGCAACTCTATAACTCATGGTCTCCCTCTGGAAAAAGGGATGCAGGGAAACTGGGCAACCTCCACAGGATGTCAAATTCTTTCTTTCTTTCCCCTACTGACCCCACCCTTGGGTTGTCCTTCAGTGTACGTATACCATCTCTATAACGTACGGGGTTGTTAACTTCGATTTAAAGTTAGTTTGCAACGATAACTGGAATGTAATCGCGTTCGCAGAACGCAACCCTATATTAGTCAGTCGATTCGAGATTTGGTGTCACGTGATTGTGGACTGCCATTTGGCCCGCCCAAAATCGTTTTATAGAGGTAAGGCTTGGGCCTTTGTTTCGTAACCAATCAACATAAGCTTACAGCGAAGGCAAACTGCGGCAAATCTAGTCTCCGCGCGCTTGGACAGTACTTCCCCCCCCTTCAGATATGATGCTGCCTCGTAATCTTCTAGTTAACATTTATCGAAGTCTTCAGGAGGTGTGCTATCCCAATCTCTCAGCTCTACCTTCTCTTACGAACGCGCTTTTATAATCTGTGATTACTACTAGTCTTACTAGTATAGAAGTCCGTCGTCCGATCCTGACCACACGTGGTATTATATTACGTTTTTGTTTCATTCATCTTGGACTCCCCTTAGATAACAAACAAAGCTCGAACCATCATGATTCTCAGCTATAACGATTTCCAGCTACATCTGAGGAAATTGAGGCAGTAATTGCTACCCTAAATCCAAATAAAGCAAGTGGACCCTTTAGTATCTCAACAAAAGTGCTGAATTATATCAAAGCCATTAGAAATTGTATTCAATTGTTCTTTTGATACTGGTCTCGTTCCTGATAATTTCAAACTCGCCAGAGTAATTCCTGTTTATAAAAAAGGATCACAAACCAATCTTAGCAACTATCGTCCTATTTCATTGCTATCTATATTCAACATAATCTTAGAAAAGCTGATGTTTAAGAGATTAATGAATTATATTGATAAACAAAATATCTTATATACCAAACAGTTTGGCTTTCGTCAAAAGCATTCTACAGTTCAAGCAATTTTATCAATCACTGATAAAGTACAAAAATCTATTGAAGATGGTTGTTACTCTTGTGGAATCTTTTTAGATTTTAGTAAAGCCTTTGACACCGTAAATCATGAGATTCTAATAATGAAACTTGAACACTATGGCTTTAGAGGAATTACAAAAGACTGGTTTTGCTCCTACCTCAAAGACAGAAAACAAAATTGTGTCAATTGGAAATGTTGTGTCCGATTATAAACAAATTTCCTGTGGGGTCCCACAGTGATCGGCCCTTGGACCACTCTTGTTTGTCCTATATATCAATGATTTTAATAACTCTTCTAACATATTTGATTTTCATCAATTTGCTGATGACTCCAATTTATTTTATGCCAATAAAAATGTATCAGCACTGGAACTAACTGTTAATAAAGAACTACAAGAAGTTTACAATTGGCTGTGTGTTAATATCTCTAAATATCACTAAATCTTATTTTGTTATTTTTCACCCGCCACAAAAAAAGTTAAATTATATAGTTAACTTGATGATCGATAAACAGTCAATAAAGAATGAAAAAAACATAAAATATTTAGGAATAATGATAGACTCGCATTTAAACTGGAAATCTCAAGTCAATAGGCCATTTTGACGATGTTGCGCGCGCATTGAGAACAATATACATGCAATCAAGAAAACAAAAGATTGTCATGCAACATTGAGTTTTGGCGGGCCACATTCTGGTTTTTGGCGGGCCACATGCTTTTGTTTTCAATGCGTGCGCAACATCGTCAAAATGGCCTATTACATAACAAAGAAAATTAAAAGAAGTATTGGTATATTATCTAAAATTTGATACTTTGTCAATTTAAACATTCTTATCAACCTATATTATTCTTTAATTTATCCATTTTTGATCTATGGAATTGTTGCTTGGGGAAATACTTACATCTCAACTCTAAATCCAATTATTATAATACAAAAAAGAGCCATGAGAATCATAACCTTTTCCAATTATAAAGACCACTCTGATCCCCTTTTCAAAACCTTAAATATCATTAAACTTCTTGACCTTGTATTTTTACATAATGCATTATTTATGTATGACTTTAAATCAGGTAATCTGCCTCTGGCATTCAATATTTTTTTTTATACCAGTCAACAAAATACACAAATATAGATTCAGATTTCTTTATTAAACACTATTTAAAGTATACACAGAAATTAAGTAAAGATTACTATTATAAAATGACTAGTTTGATTATATAAGTTAATGTATAGAGGAAGAGTGTGCAGTGGTTAAAGGAGCTAAGCTTTCGAGTTAACGACTGCCACATAGGAAGTACGTAAAGACTAAGTCCAAATTAAATTATATAATACAATATGTAAAAACTGTAAGTACAGGCTGGAATGATAATTAGATACTGTATGTCATCTTTGGTTTATAGCTGAAATTTAAGAAGATGTTTCTTATAGTGTTTTTTAAACTGTGAATGTCTTAAGTTTTTTATCTCAGTTGGAATAGTTTGCCAAATTTTTGATAAGGAGAAGTTGAAAGTACAAGACTTGCTTCTAGGTCCTCCAACTCTCTTCCTTCACTAAGAACAAATTATGGAAAATTTAATATTAGATTTCAAGGTGCAAAAATATGGAACTCTTAATAACGATACAAAATCTCTTAAGAGATTAACTTTCAAAAAGAAGCTTAAACTTGACATTGTTAATACATACTAACTCTGCAGATTACACTACCTCCTTTCTCTCTCATCCTCTCTCATAAGTATATCTTTACTCTATTTTTTATGTATAAGTGTCTTATCTTCATATTTTTTTCTCCGACTACCTGTTTGTTTGTGCCCTTGTTCGCTTTGACCATAAATCTTGTAATGTAAAATAATTAGCTGCCTGACTAGTCTAGACCTATATGGTTGTACCAGATTTCCAGAATTTATCTTTCTTTGTTATGTTCACTTATGTAAATTTGCTATTTCATGGTACAAATAAAGCGTTGTTGTTGGTTACTGGACGGCATGCCGTGACATTGAAATGGTTTCATTGTTGTTTTTGTCCTGCTGATCCAATCAAATTACAGAGATACGGTCACCACGGTTACAGTACGGATACGGAATCTGCTCTATAGTGGCTGCAGTCAGCACTTTCGCGGCAATCGCTTATTAATTGCCTTCTATTTCCCCAGAGGCATGTACGCCGTAGGGAGCCGTCCCCTGGCCGGTATCCAGACGGTACGAGCCAGTTCTATTGATGTGCTGGCTTTTCATCTGGCCGTGTTAGGTATTGCTATGCTGTTTGGTTATGGCATTAAGATTTGTCTTGTGGCCATCGAAAGTACCTCGGACAAGCTAAAGGAACTGAACTTTCTGTCTGGGATTCCACTATTTCCCTTATGTATGGCTGGTGGTATTATTATACAGGTTTGTATGTTTAAAATTTGTTGTTATGGTGTTGTAGAAGAAGAGTTATGTTAATTGTTTCCATTCACAATGTTTTATTTAGAGAATATAGTTCGTTACTGCTTTGTGTGACATCTCAAAGTGAGTAATGCGTCGAACGTTGTTTTTAGTATTCACTTCGGCCTCACTAAATGAAGTTGAATCTTTCGTAAACGACCACTCGTACTGTCCAACGAAGGTTGCCGCTTATGGGAGGTTTAAAATGCAATAATTTTACCAAGGAACAAGCTAAACTGGTTTATTTTTAGAAACACGGCCGCTTATGAGAGTTGGTCACTTAGAGAGGTTTTATTTTACACAGTATATACGACATATAACAAAGCAAATAACGAAACAAATGAAACATAAAACGACATGAGCCAAGTACGTTGGTTTTCGGCTATGATAGAAATATAAATTAAAATATAAAATACACTATTGCTAACAGTTACACTAATATTAAGGTGGCTCGCCTGGATTTTCCAGGGACGCACCATACCCACTTTGAACAGCTGATACTCCATTGTCAGAGCTTGGTCGGGCAAGCCACTTCACCCATTTACTAGAAATAGAATAAACATTAAAAAAATGTAGGTTTGTTTGATATTGGTGTTACCATAGCAACACAGCGTTGACGTCATATATTTTACATATCATCAATTTTCTCGAAATCTAGACCTAAACTTTTAAAACGACCTAGTGTTCCTTGTAGTCTAGGTATAGGCCTTCAAGACTGCAAAGTTTAAAGAAATTGTATGAGAGCGTTTTCGAAAAATATTGGGTTGAATATTTTCGTTAAAATAATTAACAATTCGCCTTACTTCCTGTTTAGTGGTCGAGAACTGCGTTTTCCGGACCGATTCAAGCGATGTTTTTAGCATATTTCATACCTGTGGCATAGGACTACTACCCATGAAAATTTCATTCCATTTCTTTATTCGATTTCGGTTTATGGAATCATAAGTAATGTCATAAATATGATCATTTTACTCAAAATATTAACGTATTTGCTAAGGAAGCTGTAATTCGAAAACTAGTCGATAAATATATTTTTTAATCTTTTCACCTGAAATTCAACATGTACTACCCTGGCCCTGTAAATTTCAACAGCATTGAATCATTTTAAGGGCGCGAAATAAAAACAAAAACATAGGGAACTTTTACATGCATCCATGCACGCAAGCTTCATTGCTGTATCATTTTGTTGATAGCTTGTGTCCTTCCGAAATTTCGCCTAGCCTCATGGTTTAATTAATTTGCATGTCATTGTACTAAGAACAAAATTTGCACGAGCGTTCGAAGCATAGCAAGCGTGTATGGTAAACTTGTTAGTTCAAAAGCACACAAGTATGTAGAATCTAGACAAAAGCGAAATTTCGGAAAGACACAAGCTATCAACAAAATGATACAGCAATGAAGCTTGCGTGGATGAATGTAAAAGTTCCCTATGTTTTTGTTTTTATTCCGCGCCTTAAAATGATTTAATGCTCTTGCAATTTACAGGACCAGGGTAGTACATGTTGAATTTCAGGTGAAAAGATTTACAAAAATATTTATCGACCAGTTTTCAAATTACAGCTTCCTTAGCAAATACGTTACTATTTTGAGTAAAATGAGCATATTTATGACATTACTTATGATTCCATAAACCGAAATCGAATAAAGGAAATGGAATGAAATTTTCATGGGTAGTAGTCCTATGCCACAGGTATGAAATATGCTAAAAACATCGCTTGAATCGGTCCGGAAAACACAGTTCTCGACCACTAAACAGGAAGTAAGGCGAATTGTTAATTATTTTAACGAAAATATTCAACCCAATATTTTTCGAAAACGCTCTCATACAATTTCTTTAAACTTTGCAGTCTTGAAGGCCGACATCTATACTACAAGGAACACTAGGTCGTTTTAAAAGTTTAAGTCTAGATTTCGAGAAAATTGATGATATGTAAAATACATGACGTCAACGCTGTGTTGCTATGGTAACACCGATGTCAAACAAACCTACATTTTTGGAAAGTTTATTCTATATCTAGTAAATGGGTGAAGTGGCTAGCCCAACCGAACTCTGACAGTGGAGTATCAGCCGTTCAAATTGGGTATGGTGCGTCCCTGGAAAATCCAGGCGAGCCACCTTAAAGGTGCTGTGTGACGGTGAGAGGTCTTTATACTCACAGTCCGGGCCGGACACAGTTATTTTTAGCAGTTTTCATATGAACTAACGAACCTCGCGCACATGTGGGATGGCTAAAATCAAAGCAAAAATGACTAACAAACTGTGTATAGACGTAGTCTTCAAGAAAAGTATTGCGTGACCCCACACATGCGCAAGACCACAACATAGCCCCTTTATGGGTACCTTATACATGAAATAAATCACGGCTAATTTGACTCTACTTAATTGATGCTATCAAGAGTTGTTTTGTGTTCCTTTTTAGCTAATCGTGGAGAGAGTGGACACCATTAACGATCTGATCGACGCGTCTCTCATGGAACGCCTGGCCTCGTCGTCTCTTGATTTCCTCATCACGTCAGCAGTGTCTACTGTGGACGTGTCGGCTGTGGCTGTTGACATTGCACCGCTGCTGATCCTCTGTGGCTGTGGATTTTTGTGGAACTTCATCATGCTTGGCATATTCGCTAGATATCTACTACCCAATCACTGGTAAGATACTCATCAGTGACCGCCGAGAGCTTGGGGGTCAATTTAGCCCATTTCATCAATACACTTGTGTTGGCACTAATATATATGTTGATAGACGAAGAAATATAAAATGTTAAATATAATTGACCATAGATGAATAGAATGTATTTAAAGGCGCTGTGTCACGGTACTGCGCATGTCAAGTCTCCAGACATGCGCAGTACCGTTGTATTGTGTAACATCCAATGAGAATTAATCAAAATAAATTGCCAGAAATGCCACGCTGTTTGGGTGATAGTCGTGATTCGCAGATTGTAGTTTTGCGGGAGTTTTGCACAGTATATGGCGAGATTTAGAATCGACCCAGGCTTTTTCTTACGCGGTCATGGGTCAGGAAAGGTCAAAATTTCACCATTTTAAACAAGCATAGAACATAGAGTATTCTCTGTAAGCCAAAAATTTCTTCGCAGAAGTACTCAAAACCTTTCAAAGATTCATATGTATAAAAATTGCAAATGGGGATATCTTGTTTAAGATGCTATGGTCCTTTCGGCATCAGGAATTTTTTAAACGGGAGTTTTCGTACAGTATTTCAAGCTACATGTATGCTGTAGCGCGAGTTCAGTCAGTCACAACTGTCCATGAAACTAATAGCGCGTTCATTATTATCAGTTTGCTCAATGGGTTCTCAAGTATTCAATAATTACTTCTGGATCTTCATATGTATGTCGACTGATTGGTCACAAGGATTTCCTCTTTCAGTTTCCCCCGTTATTTTGGACATTAGGGATTTATTCTTGGAGATTTCGTACAGTTTAGCGACCGTGTGTCGAAAGTAGAAAAGTTCGCTCGTCACGAAAGTGCGTACTGGCTGACAAGCGGTTTCATAGCAGTTTGATGTTTGACTCATGTAGTCGATAATAACTTCTATATATTGCTCACAAGGCTATCGTGTTTCAGTTCCCCCCGTTATTTTTGACATTAGGGATTTATTCTTGGAGATTTCGTACAGTTTAGCGACCGTGTGTCGAAAGTAGAAAAGTTCGCTTGTCGCGAAATCGGCGGGTGTGTTTTGCAGAATGCAGAATGCAGAATGCAGAATGCAGAATGCAGAACGGCGTCTGCGAAATATGGTCAGCGTTATCACGATGAAGTGTCATATTTCTCACACATGTCTGCTTCTCTTGCTGTCAAAATGGCTGAGTCGGACACGAGCGAGAGGTAAGCAAAGTTTATTTGTCTCTCATTTTTTGTTTATCATTGATCCTCCATAATTGCAAATAAGCTCATTTGATTACGCCACTTAGTCATACTATACCTTTATGGAGTCTAAAATTAACACAATCGCCCTTTACCGGTTGATTCTGAAGTTAGATGTTTCATTCATAGTTTATATTGTGATAAATAATACACGCTGTTTTCTGTTTCACGGCATGTTAGGAATTTTGCAAAAAGCCATTGTGTCTAGCTCAGGCGTAGGTCAAAAGTAACTCAATCTAAAATAAACACACTGTGGTTTTAAATTTTAAATTGTAACCGGGCTTGGTTCATAACGTATTGACTTTGTAGATGGCCGTATAAAGTTTGTCATTTTTAGATACATGTCATGTTTAATATATGCCATACCATGAAGAAAAACCTACCATTACAACCTCCACAAAGAAAAACAGTGATAAGCTTACCGACTGAATAATCCAGCTACAAATCTCACATTTCATTCATACTGTTTGTTCCATAGTAATATTTTCCGTAGAGTTCGGTTTTCCGCTGACCATACTTCGTAGACGCCGTTCTGCATTCTGCATTCTGCAAAACACACCCGCCGTCGCGAAAGTGCGTACTGGCTGACAAGCGGTTTCATAGCAGTTCCATGTTTGACTCCCATGTAGTCGATAATAACTTCTATAGCTTCATATGTATGTCGATTGCTCACAAGGCTATCGCATTTGAGTTCATGAGGTTGAAAGTTTTATCTAACATTTCGTACAGTCTTTGCACTCCGGTCGGTTCATATTATTTCAGCCTTGTTTCTATTAAAGCCGTAGATATATATTTCTTCGTATAATACGACTTGACAAGTTGCCCTCTACTGGACATCCAAACCCTCTTCGCTTCTAGTTGGAATGCCAAAAAGCTTTCAATTTCTTGCGTTTTTCGGCTGCTGTATTCAGAGTACTCAGAGTACTCAGTGGCTGTCGTCCCGCCGGTAAGCATCACTTATGCGTTTTTGTTTTAGTTGTGTTGCAGTCTGCAACGACTAATTTTGAATAAACAAATAACTAAAACTTATTTAAGCACATCTTACATTCCCACAAATGACTAAAGGAGGCAAGGATGAGTTCAAAAAGTCGATATTTCACCGCTCTGAGAATTTCGTTCCGGGCTAGAACATAATTCAAAAATCATCAGATTTTCACACATGCGCAGTACCGTGATACAGCGCCTTAATATAAAAGTGCAAGTTGAACGTCAAGACACTTTTTAAACCGTAAATGGAATTACTGGTGTGAGGGAATTCTACGACATGCATATTAAGTGTCAAAACTGTTCAAAATGTATAGTAATGTAGTAGTTAATGTGGTCTCGCAAAGGCGCTTGGGATCGTTACAGGGGAGACGCATCGAACCCAAACAAACATGGCGAATAGCTGATATGTCTTCTATCAAGCTTACTTCGCTTTCTCTGCTGGTATTCGACGAGCTAGTTATTTGCGATATTCGCCATGTCTGTTTGGGTTCTGTACGATGCGTGCCCCTGTAACGATCCCAAGCGCCTTTGCGACACCACCCTCGCCCCAATGCCCTACTCGTTTCCAAAGTGGCCTATACATACAGTAGTTACTATAGTGTTTAATATTTCAGGTTTGAGCGTGGCATAGCAGACTTCGGTATGAACACGGGTGTAATAGCTACAGGTCTTGTATTACTTCGCATGGTGGATCCCGAGTCAAAAAGCCCAGTCCCCGCTGACTTCGCCTTCAAGCAGCTGCTCCATTCTCCGTTCATGGGTGGCGGGATATGGACATGCTTGTCCTTACCGCTGCTCACCATCTTAAAGTAAATGATGTTATAAAAATCTTCCGATTTAATAGAAAAAAAATTCATATCTAAAATATAATATATTTATTTACAATGCTTTCATGATGAATCAGAGAAAAAAACTTCACAATTTACATGATGAGGGACGACACAACAATATTTAAGCAATAGACCACACATTTCAATGTGTTTACGGGCGAAATGAAGCACGAGGCAAGTGTTTTATTTCGGCAGTAAACACATTCAAATGTGTGGTTTATTGCTTTTGTGATATAACTACGACACAGCACAAGCAGGCGTGCCGATTTCTATATGTTTACCCAATAGACCATAGATTATTGAGTCTATAAGCCAATCAGAGCGATCGTACTATCTGGGTATATTATAAATAACATTATAATATAGATACGATAGTACGCGTGCTCTGATGGCTAAAAAGTATGGCAAGCCAAACGGGACAAAAGTGTGTCGAAAAAAATATTACTAGACGAGTTAATATTATCATTATACGAGTTCAAGAGTTTACTAGACGAGTTTAAATTATCACTACACGAGTTTCACACTTTACTAGGCGAGTTTCGATTATCACTATACGAGTTTCAAACTTTACTAGGCGAGTTTAAATTATCACTATACGATAATTATATTGACTATACGAGTTTCAAACTTTACTAGGCGAGTTTAAATTATCACTATACGATAATTTTATTCACTATACGAGTTTAATAATTTACTTGACGAGTTTGATAAATAAATATCACTGTACGAGAACAAAATATCACTAGACGAGAATATCGATTGATTATTGATTGATATAGATACACTTGAGAAGACGGTAAACTGGTCAGCGTGCTAGTATAGATGGTCAATCGAGACAAGATGGCCACCAATAATCCATCTTCCGATTCTGCAGATGGCATTAATCGCCCGAAGCGTTCAAGCTCTCACCGACAGGTTGACTCCCCGTGATAGAGTAATTAATTCAGAGGTATCGCGAGTGTTTGGAAGGGAAAGGGGAGACGTTTCGTCGAACAGTACAGGAAATATTCCCGCCGCCGTGGCTAGTTCGGTATCCACCGAGGTATCCATTGGTGCCAGTACCAACACAGGCAGCAACCCGGTCCCGTCACGCTTCAGGTGCATGAACAATAACCGTCGAATAGGTCAGACTACCAGAGGAAGACGCCAAGGCCCAAAACTAAATACGCCCTTTTTGTGTGATATTATTTTATTAAGTGGCCCAAAGGAGTCGGCTGTCCCGCGACAAACTGGTTCTGTCAGAGCGGGGCCATGTTATTACAGCTTGCCGGTTTCACAAGGGGATGAACGAGATAGACTTTGAGACAACCATCCATGAAGCGTTTGAAGACGTGATTCCCCCTCTTGTAGACATCGAGATCCTTCAGTCAGTGCACCACAATCTTACAAAGCCGGTGCTTGGTCCGGGGCACCATGGCATTGATGGCACGATTGTACATAGGTCAGTTCTTCAAAGCGAGGAACAAGCCTATGTATGTGAGACCCGGCAGAGTACTCATGCCAGACCTAAATACAGGTATAAAATTAAGCTATACTTCATCGCGCTTCCAAATAAGCCGCATATATAATCATGTATAAAAATGTATGCCTTCACTCATTCAGTTAAATCAATGAAATAGAATATTAAGTCAAATACTAGAAAAAGGGTCCCATTTAAATTTTATATACCTACAATATACAATGTTTTCTGTCAAATCAAGTCCTTTTGCCATAGGGCAGAATGGCTGGACACTTTGAGGCGCCAATCTAATTAGCGCTCAATGCCGACACTGCCTACCCGCGGCAAGTTCGAATTCCTACTGAAAAATAACAAAGAAAATGGTCAAAAACCGCCAAGTGCCGCTTGGTTTTCGCTGTTTTCTTCTCGACCATTTGCGAATTCGACCTGTTGTAAGCTGCTTATTGCTGTTGACATGTTTATTTACTCAATCCTACCTTTCGTTACTTTCCACGCTACACATTAGTTGTTGGAAATTATCCTTAAAGTTCTACTACATTTTACGCAATTTTGTATGGGAGACTGCCAATCTCAATCTTTCACCGTCTTTCTAACTTCGATGTTGAATAGAAATGTTTCTGTTGTAAGCGGAAAATGCTTTCTTATGGTTAATATTCAGTTCTGAGTTGAAAAACTAAACGTCAAGGCATCTACAAACAGTTGGAAACTTTGCTGGGTAGTTTGATAATGAGCATATCGCTCATTAATATTTATTTCTGATGAACTGCAACTCATCATTATTCCGAATTGAATCATTAGTATTCGAAGTTGAACACGCTAAGCCCCGCCTCTCTCATTCCCTTGGGAAAATGGAGAGGCCTTGAATCATTCTAAGCTCCGCCCCCTCATTCTCTGGTGAAAGAATATTAAAATAACGCGAACTCAAAATCATCCTCTCAGTCTGAGTGCATAGACAAGTCAACTCGTTTCGTCCTTTGCTAGTTTCACTTTTACAGCAAACAAAATATCGAGAAACATTTCATTTTAAAGCTGAGGATTTCAACAATACGTCTTTCCATTCAATTCTGATGCGCCAGCGTTTTCTATGTTGTTCTGTTAGTTTTAATGTTCACTTTTTAAATCGGCTTTGCTTTGAATTCAGAACAGTGAGCGCGGTCCTTTGCGCTTAGTTCGGAGTCCACATGACAAGTGAACTCGTTTCGTCCTTTGCTAGTTTTACTTCTACAGATGATAGCCTCGAACTCGGAGCATTCACATGACTTACTTAGCTTTCGAACGTGTAAATACATTGGGTTGATCCAAGGAATCTCCATTTTTAAGACGATAGATACTTGACTTGCTCGCGTTGATAACTGTTGGTGTTTGACTTGACTTAAAAATACCCGGCGAACAGGTTTGTAGGATAACAATGAACAGGAACGCTTTTCATTTACTCCGAGCCTATTAGAGACTTGTTAAATCTCACACCTCACCTGTTTTGCAAAGACTATGGCCACTGTTCTGAATTCAAAGCAAAGCCGATTTAAAAAGTGAACATTAAAACTAACAGAACAACATAGACAACGCTGGCGCATCAGAAGTGAATGGAAAGACGAATTTTTGAAATCATTAGCTTTAAAATGAGATGTTTCTCAAGTTTTTGTTTGCTGTAGAAGTGAAACTAGCAAAGGACGAAACGAGTTGACTTGTCATGTGGACTCCGAACTAAGTGCAAAGGACCGCGCTCACTGTTCTGAATTCAAAGCAAAGCCGATTTGAAAAGTGAACATAAAAACTAACAGAACAACACAGAAAACGCTGGCGCATCAGAAGTGAATGGAAAGACGAATTTTTGAAATCATTAGCTTTAAAATGAGATGTTTCTCAAGTTTTTGTTTGCTGTAGAAGTGAAACTAGCAAAGGACGAAACGAATTGACTTGTCTCTGGACTCCGAACTAAAGTGCGAAGGACCGCGCTCACTGTTCTGAATTCAATTCAAAACAACACAGAAAACGGACTCCGAACTAAAGTGCGAAGGAAGGACCGCGCTCACTGTTCTGAATTCAATTCAAAACAACACAGAAAACGCTGGCGCATCAGAAGTGAATGGAAAGACGAATTTTTGAAATCATTAGCTTTAAAATGAGATGTTTCTCAAGTTTTTGTTTCCTGTAGAAGTGAAACTAGCAAAGGACGAAACGAGTTGACTTGTCATGTGGACTCCGAACTAAAGTGTAAAGGACGGCTCACTGTTCTGAATTCAAAGCAAAGCCGATTTGAAAAGTGAACATTAAAACTAACAGAACAACACAGAAAACGCTGGCGCATCAGAAGTGAATGGAAAGACGAATTTTTGAAATCATTAGCTTTAAAATGAGATGTTTCTCAAGTTTTTGTTTCCTGTAGAAGTGAAACTAGCAAAGGACGAAACGAGTTGACTTGTCATGTGGACTCCGAACTAAAGTATAAAGGACGGCTCACTGTTCTGAATTCAAAGCAAAGCCGATTTGAAAAGTGAACATTAAAACTAACAGAACAACACAGAAAACGCTGGCGCATCAGAAGTGAATGGAAAGACGAATTTTTGAAATCATTAGCTTTAAAATGAGATGTTTCTCAAGATTTTGTTTCCTGTAGAAGTGAAACTAGCAAAGGACGAAACGAGTTGACTTGTCATGTGGACTCCGAACTAAAGTGTAAAGGACGGCTCACTGTTCTGAATTCAAAGCAAAGCCGATTTGAAAAGTGAACATTAAAACTAACAGAACAACACAGAAAACGCTGGCGCATCAGAAGTGAATGGAAAGACGAATTTTTGAAATCATTAGCTTTAAAATGAGATGTTTCTCAAGTTTTTGTTTCCTGTAGAAGTGAAACTAGCAAAGGACGAAACGAGTTGACTTGTCATGTGGACTCCGAACTAAAGTATAAAGGACGGCTCACTGTTCTGAATTCAAAGCAAAGCCGATTTGAAAAGTGAACATTAAAACTAACAGAACAACACAGAAAACGCTGGCGCATCAGAAGTGAATGGAAAGACGAATTTTTGAAATCATTAGCTTTAAAATGAGATGTTTCTCAAGTTTTTGTTTGCTGTAGAAGTGAAACTAATAAAGGACGAAACGAGTTGACTTGTCATGTGGACTCCGAACTAAGTGCGAAGGACCGCGCTCACTGTTCTGAATTCAAAGCAAAGCCGATTTGAAAAGTGAATATTAAAACTAACAGAACAACACAGAAAACGCTGTCGCATCAGAAGTGAATGGAAAGACGAATTTTTGAAATCATTAGCTTTAAAATGAGATGTTTCTCAAGTTTTTGTTTGCTGCAGAAGTGAAACTAGCAAAGGACGAAACGAATTGACTTGTCTCTGGACTCCGAACTAAGTGCGAAGGATCGCGCTTACTGTTCTGAATTCAAAGCAAAGCCGATTTGAAAAGTGAACATTAAAACTAACAGAACAACACAGAAAACGCTGGCGCATCAGAATTGAATGGAAAGACGAATTTTTGAAATCCTCAGCTTTAAAATGAAATGTTTCTCGAGTTTTTGTTTGCTGTAGAAGTGAAACTAGCAAAGAACGAAACGAGTTGACTTGTCATCTGAACTACGAACTAAGTGCGAACGACGAAATGTGAAGGAACTTTTAGTTAAACTTTCACGAGAATTTAGCCCGCTGAATCGGCAAAAGTTTGTTCACAGTTATAAACAGTTGTGTGTGTTCTTTGAATACTAGTTAATAAGAAACGCTTTGAGATAAACTTTCACAAGATTGAACCCGCTGAATCGAGAAATTTAAAAACAGTTGTGTGCTCCCAGTTATGCAACTACGCGAAAACGAATATTTTAAGACTATTAGTAGCTCACTAATGCAAGGAATGTCAATCAAGGAGATAATTGACAGTGTCGTATTTAGAATAGATTCCCATGGGTGAAGTCTTGAATTAATAAGTTCGTAATTAACGTAAGATTCCCATGGGTCCCATTATGGCTTGACCAATCATAAAGAACGAAATCCACTCATTAATAATTTAAAAGTGATAACTCAATTATGGTTTCGTTAACGAGAAATGTCCATGACACAATAGGCATTCTGCCCTATGCACCCTGTTGACAGCTTACTCATAGTTACGATAAGCAACTGTGTTGTCGCTGTATACCCTTTACTGGAACTCGTAAAACCCTACCCTTTTATATACCTAAATCCGCGAACTTCCCACCCTTTTATATACCTGAACTCCCAAATTCCAAATCCTTTTATATACCTCCAGCCTGAAAAACCTACCACAACCCCCACCCACCCACACGTGACAGACCACCCTTTTTCTAGTATTTGACTTAATATTCTATTTCATTGATTTAACTGAATGAGTGAAGACATACATTTTTATACATGATTATATATGCGGCTTATTTGGAAGCGCGATGAAGTATAGCTTAATTTTATACCTGTATTTAGGTCTGGCATGAGTACTCTGCCGGGTCTCACATACTGCCGGGTCTCGCTTTGAAGAACTGACCTATGTACAATCGTGCCATCAATGCCATGGTGCCCCGGACCAAGCACCGGCTTTGTAAGATTGTGGTGCACTGACTGAAGGATCTCGATGTCTACAAGAGGGGGAATCACGTCTTCAAACGCTTCATGGATGGTTGTCTCAAAGTCTATCTCGTTCATCCCCTTGTGAAAGCGGCAAGCTGTAATAACATGGCCCCGCTCTGATAGAACCAGTCTGGTGCCTTGTCGCGGGACAGCCGACTCCTTTGGGCCACTTAATAAAATAATATCACACAAAAAGGGCGTATTTAGTTTTGGGCCTTGGCGTCTTCCTCTGGTAGTCTGACCTATTCGACGGTTATTGTTCATGCGCCTGAAGCGTGACAGGACCGGGTTGCTGCCTGTGTTGGTACTGGTACCAATGGATACCTCGGTGGATACCGAACTAGCCGCGACGGCGGGAATATTTCCTGTACTGTTCGACGAAACGTCTCCCCTTTCCCTTCCAACACTCGCGATACCTCTGAATTAATTACTCTATCACGGGAGTCAACCTGTCGGTGAGAGCTTGAACGCTTCGGGCGATTAATGCCATCTGCAGAATCGGAAGATGGATTATTGGTGGCCATCTTGTCTCGATTGACCATCTATACTAGCACGCTGACCAGTTTACCGTCTTCTCAAGTGTATCTATATCAATCAATAATCAATCGATATTCTCGTCTAGTGATATTTTTTTCTCGTACAGTGATATTTATTTATCAAACTCGTCAAGTAAATTATTAAACTCGTATAGTGAATAAAATTATCGTATAGTGATAATTTAAACTCGCCTAGTAAAGTTTGAAACTCGTATAGTCAATATAATTATCGTATAGTGATAATTTAAATTCGCCTAGTAAAGTTTGAAACTCGTATAGTGATAATCGAAACTCGCCTAGTAAAGTGTGAAACTCGTGTAGTGATAATTTAAACTCGTCTAGTAAACTCTTGAACTCGTATAATGATAATATTAACTCGTCTAGTAATATTTTTTTCGACACACTTTTGTCCCGTTTGGCTTGCCATAAAAAAGCCATGTTTTATCAGAGTATATAACATGGTTTGCAGTGTTTTATTGTTTTCAACTGGCGGTTTCCTTTCATCGCGCGCGTAAATCTATATTATAAAACATAAAGAAGCCTTTAATCCATGTTTTATACTATCATAAAACACTCTGGTCAGTTGATCGAGAACACTCGAGAAATGTTGAAAGCACGCGCCTTCGGCTTGTGCTTTTACATTTCTCTCATGTTCTCAAATGCGCATCGTGTTTTATGATAGTATAAAACACGGCTAAGGCTTCTTTATTTGTTAAATATATGTTGCATGGCTCGCTTTGCACTTCTTGTCTATCCACACAGTCACATGGTGTTTTCATTTTGTTTCTATCACCAGTATCTGGATCGTTGCTGGCATTGCTGGGCTCGTGTTTTTACTTTGGCTTCTTGCATACTTGTGAGTAAACTATACTTTCGTATATTACCAGCTATTATACGGCTGTGTATTGTTGCGTGTTTTCGCTTTGGCTGCTTGCATACTTGTGAGTAGACTATCATTAAATTAGCTCCTCCACAGGCAACTCTATGAGTCTCCATCGGTCGCTATAAAGCCCATTTTGCACGACAAACATTTTGGTCACAGCACCCGTAAATTTTAGGTACGGGTGCCAAAATGTTTCGGCACGGTACCCATTATTTTTAGCGTGTAAATGGGAACATTCCGGGTACGCGTGCTCGAAAATCTAGGGATGCTGAGATCCTGTGAAAAGGTAATCTCTTCCCGCCTGTTTGGAGTGCCTTGCCCAAGTTACGAGTGCCGTGCCCTAAAATGCTTGTGTCTCCCTGTGGAGAAATGGGCGTTTTCAGACCCCGGATTTGAGCTGAGACTCCGTGACCGATGTATGGAGTTGTGTGCGGAGGAGGCTATCATTACACAAGGGTTACTCAGTCGTCTAACTGCTAGCTAATACGGTTGTGTATTTTGACGGGTCATAAATTATGTTTTTTGCCGAGTCTTTAGGCGACGTATTGGGTGCTTTCTTTGCAGATTTATATAATAAAAAAACGAAGGAAAGGAGAACTCACAATCTGAAAACTCGAACGCAAAACCTAACATACTGAAGATCCTCTGCATGGTGCACGCACTTTTATATAGGAATTTCGAGCTGAAGGAATTCTAAAGGAAATGCAGAGCTCTCGGAAACATCAGGGCACGCAACGTGCTGTTTACTCTCCTATCCAATGTTTGCTTTATCAGGGACGTAGGTAATCATCTTACAATCGGACGGGGGCATTATGCGCTTGCCTCTATGGAGGACGGGGTCATCCACCGGGAATGTTTGAAATTTGGTTTCTCTGAAATGTCATTTCCTGCATTATGGTTTTTGGCGCAGTTCTTCTTCAAACTCATAGCGAAGGGGGTGGGGAGGGGGGACCACTCGATCCATCCTAGCCACGCCCCTGTTTATGTGATGTTGTACACCAGGATGCATGTGTTCGTGTTAAAGAGAGCTAAACCTCTTTCACCACGACAAAAAAATTCCCCTACAAAAATTAAGGTCAAATTTGCTGACATTCCCAATTAATTATCCATCAACTTGTTCAATTAATCATTAGCTTAGGTCCTAGAACACAGTATAGAGTTAGAAAGAACTAGGCATATTGACCTTCATAAACATCATTATTCGTTTCGTCGTCGCTCCAATAATTCCACTGTCATCGCACAATATTCCGCTCTACCACAACCATCTTAAAACCAAAAACGACATGTTTAAAAAAAAAATCGAAATCCCACTGAGCACAAATTACACCACAATGTTCAGAAGAGAACGAAGAGAGGACAAATTGCATTGTGCGCATGTCCAGGCGACTAAACCGCTGGTTAGACTTCCGTCGCTCGTTTCGACATGCTCTATTTTCAATAATACCTAAACAAAAAATATATCAAAATAAAACTAAAGATTGTGGTTTTATATTCCGAGTGGACGTTTTTTAAGCACGAAATCACTTCGAAGTTAATAAAGACAAATTTTCGAATTTTTCGGGCTTTTTGGGCCATTTCCACGTCTACATGGAGATGGACTGACCATTTTAAAACACGTTTTATTGGTATACCCATTGCAGCCTTTTAACTTCATTACGGCCAGTCCGTATATGTTAGTTTTCTCCGCCTATCATTAACGATTGGTTTTTCCTTAGCTTCTATTTCCGTAAGCGCTACACGGGACTGTGCGGTTGCAGCCTGTGTGCCGTGGAGAAGCCTCGGTCGTATTCACGTTCTATGGCGTACTTTAACCTGCCGGATACGACTCGTACAGATGAGCCTGAAGGGCAAGAGATGAATGACAGGTCGCAACGCACACACACTGAAGGGGACAATTGACGATTGAACATTATAATATTAGAACTGAATAAAGATATTAAATATATAGTAGACAGCTATAGCCCACTTTCGATATATTTTGTATATACAACACGGGAACCTACATAGGTCATGCAATTTGATTGGCTCGCTATCTCGGAATAATGAGCAAAAGCCACCTACAAAACTCGGGATAATTTTGAAACAAAATGGTAGGCGTAAAGCAGTTCACGTGTCGCGATTGTTTCCGATGCGGAAATTTTAGAAATTCAACTAAATACAAAAAGCAAAATATGGTCTTCGAGCGTATCAAGGTAAAATGTTTGCATAAAATGTACAAAAGCAACTGTCACAACTTGTTTTGCCGTAGAAAAAGCTTTGTTTACAGAATTTACATTTATCACGCCTTCTTTTAAGAAATAGAACTAAAACACGCTATAATTCTCATTTTGTGTTGAGGTTCCCGTGTTGTATATACTAAAACAATTATTTGCCTCAGGCTCAGTCGATGCGTGGAATATTCACCAATATCGACTGTTAATTAATTATTTTCTCCGATAATAGAATAAATTTAATTTACCTCGGAGCCTCATATTGAAGTCTTTGTGTGTGAGAAGTGAAGCATAGTATCGAAAGTGGACAATTACGTTACGTTTCAAGGTCCCCAGAACAGTTTGATCAGCGGTAGCCAAAGAACACCGACTATGCACACAGCGGTCAAACGTCTGCGCGTGCGTATTACGATCAGTCTGGGGTGGGCGGCCGCGCGAATTTCCCGCGCAAAATTTACCTTGAAACATATTACAGTGAACTTCTACCCCCAAAAATTAAGACTGAAAAATACGTGAAAGTTAAGCTTTTTATTTTCACAGTCGACGGGAAATTGAACAAACTTCAAACTGTGAGTTTACCAAACTTTTTCGTAATTTACCAAAAAAGTTCTCAAGGTTTGAAAACGGATGTGTGAACAGTGACGGCCGCCGGCTCGCTTTGAATTTGTTTTGGAATATGTTGTTGTTGCAAGACTTTTGACGCATGCGCAGAGGTTTGACCGCTGTGAGCCGACTATGGTACCATAGAATCCTGTTTATAAGCCCAGCGCAGGAGCCATTACCAGGAGCGTCCATCGCGTATACAAGGTCTCTCTCACAGCGTTTTCACAAGTTAGGTTATATTCAGAACGGTTTCCCACTATTCTTGGGGGCGGCCTTCACCTCCTCGGAACCTGGAATGGTACTGGTTATCCAAACAATATCCTACCCTGAAACAATACAAACCCTAACCCTGAAACAATAGAATTCTTTGTCAGTGCAATCCAAATGGAGTCCAATGGGTTGGAATCATTCCTAAGGGAATAAAATCACAAAAGCGTAGCAGCCATGTTGTTGACATGAGAAAAGTAGCTAACGAGGCATCTTTTGTCCGCCACTGGTGCAACCACTAATTGACGGGAACAAATATCTAAAAATAGCCTAACTTGTCAAAACGCTGTGACAGCTATGTAAGAGATATGGTCGCTATACCCCTGGTTATGAGCTCCTACCTAGCGCTTATTGGTGGGTTGCACTGGAGGCCATGTTGGTTGGTAGGAACAAAAGAAACCACATTTGCTTCTTTTGTTCCTACCAACCAAGATGGCCGCTACGCTTTTGTGATTGTATTCCCTTAGGAATGATTGCAACCCAAGAATTAGCCTGATTTTCAGACGGTACGAGGTCGTCCGCTCACTTCCTCGAAGTGAGCGGACGACCGTCTGAAAATTAGGTTACCCAAGAATAGGACTTCGTAATGATTTTGAGGGGTGACAAAAAACGTTCTGAAATGCGTTGACAAAAAGCCTCTTTAACGCTCTTATCTTTTCACTATCCCTTCGCTTCACTAGTATTCAGGCATAAAACATTACGATATTAAAACGTTCTTTCAGTGAATTTAAAGTGTGAGGACTGGGAGGGGCGCTTAAAACCGGGAGATGTTGTGTTTCAGATTGATGGCCCTATAATTAACCAGGATTGTATGGTATGAACAACAAAATACAGCACTGCACACAGCGGTCAAACGTCTGCGCGTGCGTATTACGGTCAGTCTGGTGGGCGGCCGCGCGAATTTCCCGCGCAAAATTTACCTTAAAACATATTACAGTGAACTTCTACCCCCAAAAGTTAAGAAAAGTACATGAAAGTTAAGCTTTTTATTTTCACAGTCGACGGGAAATTGAACAAACTTCAAACTGTGAGTTTACCAATTTTTTTCGTAATTTACCAAAAAAATTCTCAAGGTTTGAAAACGGATGTGTGAACAGTGACGGCCGCCGGCTCGCTTTGAATTTGTTTTGGAATATGTTTTTGTTGCAAGACTTTTGACGCATGCGCAGACGTTTGACCGCACTGAAACATTTGGTTACCGCTGACCAGAAAGTGCGGACTATGGTAACACTAGCAATCATTACAAGTGATTCGAGAAGAATGTGAGTGGTCAAATGAATTGATACACTTAGCAGATAACTTCGAAGAAGCAAGTAGATATTTTCATCTCTATCTCTTGCTCGTTCCTCCCGAGAGAGACGTCTGAATCCAATAGCCGATAACGCCGTCCAGTGACGTGATCTTTGATTGGTTCATATTTTATAATTTCGCATAATTATCATAGGTAACTCATCAGAGAAGACGGCAGGATTTTTTGTTTCTGTTTTGGACTCGCGATGGGTGATCGTTGATGAGTTTCAATGGAGTGCTTGTCTTTGGCAAAGATCTTAAATTAGTAAGGAAAACAACTGGAAACGGATTGAAAGTGTCCTGCAAAATAACCGGCCGGCTGTTCTGTAAACATGTACGTTTTCTCACGTCGCCAGTCGCGTTCGCGGGGTTGTTGATTCACACTCAGTGGTAAAACTGTCGCTACTCTCTTCAAGGAACTGTTCTTTCCCGTAAAAGTGTCTTCGAGCTTCTTTTTAAATTCTCCAAATATCCTTCGATGCTTTTCTACTTTTCTGCTGCATTATTTACAAAGGTAATCTCTCCCTGTCTCGAACCGAACGGCAGATCGAGAGACTTTACTAGTAAACGGAAGACGAAGGCATGTTACTGAACGATTTGTTGCTTCAAAAAGGTTTTCACAGCATACATTTAAGAGGCACTTGAGAAGCAAATGGGATGTAGATAGGTAGGGTCTTAATTTTGACATAATCTCAAATAATTTCTCAAGGCGAGAGCTTTGTTTTTGTGACCCAACAACTCTCATCATACAGCCGCCGTCGCGTGGCAGTTTTATTTGCATCAATTAAAATTTTAATCCGCTTTGATGTCACTGGACGGCATTATCGGCTATTGGATTCAGACGAACGAACCGGAGGAGACGGCTAAAATTCAGGCTACTCTTGCTGCTGGTTGATATCAGATGGTGACTACTTTATGAATAGTAATGAGGTAGCAACTTATGTGTTAGATTGACCAATAGAAGGTGTTGGTATAACAGCGAAGAGAACCGATCTCCGTACCCAATGGTACTCTAACTTCTCGATCAGTTTTACTATGTTTAGATTTGTTCCCAGTACTCTGGTGAACTCGCCACCGCCATACGTATACGCCTTATTCACGTGGCGGCGGTTAATCTGCGGTTTACGTAAAATGTATTGTTGTTCCCAGTCTAAAAATGCAAAATGGTCGCCGAGTGTTGCTCATTTGAATCAGAGAAATCAGAACTACACTAGTACTCCTCTGTACCGTTATTTGATATAAACGCTTTTTCCCCCTTGTAAAGGCTAGCTCTCCGAATTATAGAAGTAACCGGGATGCTCTAAGGAAATATTAATTCAAGGACCCCTACAAGGCACCAGAATGATCTCGTTCACTGGGCGTGGCTCAATTCTCGCATTTATTTTTACCCCTCCAAAGGTACCAATCCTAAAATACACAATCAACTGACATTTGATCCAAGTGAAAGAGATTGAAAAATATCAAGACACGAAGCCAGGACAATAGATCACCAAACGATAATCTTAATTTCTGACAAGTAGTAATACGGCTAAAAGGTACCACAATAACCACAACATTTAAGTGATACCAAACTACGCAGTTTAACCCCCTAAAAGGGACGACGAGCTGTTTTCTTCCCATAAAACTTATCATAAAAGAATAACAACAAAATTAGAAGTATTGCAGGCCTTACAACTGGGAACTACTAAGAGCTCTCCCCATACTGACGGCCGCCATTTTTAGAAGGGCTTTTTCTCTCACATCTATAATTCCATTCTTATAAGTAATAGCATGACACGAGGGACATTAGTGATTAAATTTCCCCTCGAGAGGATTTGTGGACTTTTACAAATCCTCCCGAGGCTCGAGGGGAAATTTAATCACTAATTTCCCTAAATGTCATGCTATCACTTTATAATACTATTATCACCGAGGAATTACGGAATAAATATCTGAGAAATTTAGTTTTCTCTGCCTAAACTAAAGACGTCGCAGTTGAGTTGCTTTCGAAGACGTTTTGTTATAATGCTTGATAATAATAATGGCCATATTTATATAGCGCCATATCACCACAGTCTCATGGCGCTTTACATATTACTGACATATCCCGTCAGTGAATTATTTCGGACTGCTTTACGGCGCTAATAGCTGCCATGCAGTTTACAATGTTGAGTGTGTGGTTAGTGCAATGGCCAGGCTGCTGTACCGGGTGACAATCCCCTGCTCTTATATGCTTATAATGCTTTGACATTCAGTAGCTAATACACGCGTCCCACAGATTACTCTCGATGGAAAGCTATTGAAACAATCTGAACATTTTAAATATTTAGGAGTCTATATTGATGGCTGTCTAAATTGGAACGAACACATCTCTTATATATCATCAAGAATTTATCCCAAGCTTAAAATGCTTAATAGAATTTCATCATTCCTTAGTCGTAGCGTATTGTTAAGAATCTATAAGCAAACAGTACTACCTATTCTATATTACAACTGTATTATATGGGGTGATTGTGGTAAAGGCAATTCACAGCGCTTAGAGAGACTGCAAAACCAGGCTATGCGGATTATTCTTGCCGCTAATCGTAAGACGTGTTCACAAGACATGCGTGCCAAACTCTGCTTCTACATGTTATCTCTTAACAGTAGAAGGCGCTTCTTAAGGCTCCAGTTCGTGTATAAAATTGTACATAACATTAACTATTCACATCAGCTAGAAGGGTACCTTGTTAAAAGATCAGAAATGCATAATAGACATCTTAGAGACTCCACACTTTTACATGTTATAGCCACGAAAACGAAAATGGGCCAATTTTAAATGCGCAGTCGCAAGAGAATGGAACTGACTTACCTAGAGAGCTGCGGGAGTTACAAACACTATCAAATTTTAAGGCTGGCATTTTCAAGTATTTTTTAGAACTTGATGACAACAATCATAAATGTAGTCGCAAGAGAATGGAACTGACTTACCTAGAGAGCTGCGGGAGTTACAAACACTATCAAATTTTAAGGCTGGCATTTTCAAGTATTTTTTAGAACTTGATGACAACAATCATAAATGTAGTTTACAATCACTATTTTAGATATCCTTTTTAAGCTTTGTCCAGTTATATCTATTTTTTATTATTATAATATTATTCATTCATACATTTATTTTTATACTATTATATATTGAGATTTTTTAGATACATTATCTATAATACTGGTCACCGGTTGATACCAGCTAATCCTTTTCGATTATACTGATCGGTCTTATCAGTTATTGTGATTATTATGTTTGAGCGCCATTGATTGAATGACCATGGCTTCCCATATATAGGTACAAGCGTGTTGTTTTGAGAAAATACAATGTAATTATGTGGTTGACTAAATATTCAAAGAGCATGCATGGAGTTTAATTACGTCACGTTTATGGTTTTAAGTATATCCCACATGGAAGAAACAGGTTTGATAATTGAAGAAAAGAACTTTCTTGAGCCATAAAGGAAGGGACAAGTCCCAGGGACAAATCCCTTGTGTTCAGACGTGGGGACGTGTTGGAGGGACACTGTGATTTTAGCAGACGCCATCTTGAAATAGAGTTCGTAAGGGCTTATGGGAAAGTAAAATGACGCTTTACGATTGGTTTATTTTCATTTTGTCCCAGAGACATGTTGCACGAACAGTTCACACGATGGGACAATCGCATTTTGTCCCCAGAACTTGTTCCCTCAATTCAAACCAGTTTGATTTGTAGGGACAAGTCCCGGGGACAAAATGTTGACAATAATTTTCCTAGTTCAGACGAGAGGACAAGGACTTGGTTCCATGGACTTGTCCCTTCGTGTGTAACGACCTTAAAACTGCTAGGTATACGTAGGGTATATGATATAGGGTTTAACAGGCATTGCATCATAACCCGGTGTGCAAAGGGACAGTCCAATGTTCCCTCATCAGCGTACGTGTATGTCCTTCTAATTTTACCTCTTGCATGCCAATGAGGGAAAATTAGAACAAGTATGCATGCTGCAGATGAGGGAATTTAGAGATTAAATGTTCTTGAATAAACAAAGAAAACCGAGGGGATCATGGTTACCATGTAAACATAAATTCCCAGTACAAGAAGGACTTCGCACCACATTTCGCCAATCGCCAAAAGACATTAAGGAATATCACATGAATATCGGAATGGGAAAGGAAAACAATTTGTAATCCTTCAGATACTTCTTAACTACTTTTCGGAGCAATTTCTTTGGTATGCTACTAAGAATTTCTGCATAAAATCTAGCGACGTGTTTGGCGCTATCGTAATAATATCGCTGCTGAATCGGAAAGTGCACTTTGTGCTGAACGTTCAACTGGCGCAAAACGTGTTTGGCGTCTTCTTCCAAATTATGAAACGATCCAATGAAGTTGTACGACATGGCACAGGGTTGACAAAGTTGATAAAACGGCATCCAGTGTTCGTTCATCTTGGTTAGCTTTTCATCTACGAGATATCTAAAGAATTCCGTTAATTTGACATCGTCGCCTTTATTCGTACGCTGCATTGAGCTCTTGCGGTATTTCCTTACGATTTTCTGACCAAATGTTTTATGGAACTCGCTATTGTTGCGCTGAAATTTATTCCTGTACGCAGAATACAAACGCTCCATTGGTTCTCTGACGAACATAAATTTGTAGTAGCTCTTTATCCGACGCTCTATAGCTAGCGGTGGTAAGTCCTCTAGAAACGTGAAGTCTTTATGATTAACCTTCTTGATAAGGTTAGTGTCCTTAGCCCGTCCCTCGAGTACGA
This sequence comes from Actinernus sp. WN-2022, assembly GCA_030867875.1. NCBI lineage: Eukaryota > Metazoa > Cnidaria > Anthozoa > Actiniaria > Actinernidae > Actinernus > Actinernus sp. WN-2022. The sequence continues at coordinate 27,326,857 of JAOWCC010001751.1, read as the reverse complement.
TAAAGACCCGTTTCCAGTTGGCGCAAGCGACTTTTGGGACGTAGCAGAACAGGACTCTATGTTGGTCATCTACTATAATGTGTTTGGAGACTATTTGCTTCTCTGGCGTCGTCAGTGAGGACCAGGACATCTGTTGGCCTGCGCATAATGTCTTTAGTTTAACCAAACGGCCTTCACTGGTTATCTGTATGATAAATAAAGAAATAAATTATCTGTTAGTAGAAGTCTCACTCTGTTTTGGTAAAACAGGTACTTCAACTGAACAATCATGGCTTCTTCTCTTCAGCCACTGAGGAACCTCCGAAACTTTTGATTACAGGCCACAAAAGCGTTTAAAATGAAAGTGAATTTTGAAAACTGTAGATCAGTTACTGTAGTCTAGTTCAGAAATGACTAATCACTGTGACAGTATGTGGTTTACAGATAAACGGCTTACTGTATTTTGCGAAACGAAATGAAAACGAAGTAGAAAACGAAGTGGAAAACGAAGTGGAAAACGAAGTGGAAAACGAAGTGGAAAACGAAGTGGAAAACGAAGTGGAAAACGAAGTGGAAAACGAAGTAGGAAACGAAATGAAAAACGAAATGGAAAACGAAATGAAAAACGAAGTGGGAAACGAAATGGGAAAATACAAGAAGTTGTAATTTGCGAAGTTATACATACTGAAGGTCAGTGAACATAGATTCGCTGCTAGGAGCGAGTATTGGTAAAACGGAGAGTGCTAGCAGAGGAAAGTTAACGTAGCCAGCGTTTATCATCTCGTTTCTCGGCTCTTTTATTACCCTATTCAGGAGCCCATTGTCAGCCCTGACCGGATTGAGCTATTTTTAGAATGTTTCCTGGGTAACTACCTTCTGATTCTACTGTGATCCGTGCACGCTTGCCGTAATTATCGAGATTGAGACTGATCTATTGTTCTTTGAGGTGATTTACTAAATTGTCCTGACTATGGATTGATTGGATTCTCAAAGTGTGGGCACAGGCACTGTTTGAAGTTACGTTTAACTGTAGTGTCAACAAACTATACAGCAAGGGTTTAGTTATGGCATTGTTTAGATTATTAGAGTCAGTTAAAGGTTTGATTTACATGGACTAGTTTAAAGTAGCATATTATTTGAGTATTATGTACTGAAACATGTTTAAATACTGGTTCATATTAAAGCGTTTAGAGCAGTATGCCGTTCAAAGGATAAATTATTTTGTAAAAATGGTTAAATTTCTAAGATATAAGGTGTTGAGACTTAATAACATATAATTGACATGTATAAAAACTTTATATCCAAGCGGCACTGTTTGAATAAGGTAAAACTATGTTTATAACTGTAGTGTCAAAAACTGTACAATTAAGGATTTAGTTATGGCATTGTTTATATGATTAGAGTCAACTGGTTAAAATATATTTGATTATATTGTTTTGTTTAGGTTTTTAAAAGAAAACATGTCTATGTAGTCTTTATGTTTTAGGTTGAGATTTATGTATGTAGTATTGACAATGGAAGTCTAACAGAACAAGGGCTGAGTTTATCGAATTCACATTCGTCAACAGTTTTACCGAGTTTTACCGAGTTGGCCTACTCAGACGCTAGTAGCTCTTAATTTCTTATTAATTTCTCATAATGCGATAAAGCGTATGTGATAGAGCGTATCAGGCAATAGACCGTAGGGGTATAGAATGGTCAAATCCGAGCCTCGCCGAGACATCGAGCCCCTTGTTTCTTGTCAGCGCTTTGAAAATCCGAGACGCCGAGCCCCTTGTTACTGGTCAAATCCGAGCCCGAGACTCGGCGCTTTGACTGATACCCCATTCTATACCCCTTAACGCTCTGCCGTCAAAGTCCGAAGTACTAGCGCCCGTCGATCCCTGGTTAGGTCGAACCTTGCCTATACCCCACAAGTATGGAACCCACAAACTGTCGATCTGACGCAGGATATAGAAAGAATTCAAAGGAGGGCTACTAATTTTATTCTCCTGTTGCCCTTCCAAACAGACATCTACGAATCTAGACTCTTAACTGACTTAACTCAAAAGCTTTTACCTTTATGTTACTGGTATGAATATAAGGCGAAACAGAGTTTAGTAACCATAGCTCCAGATGTTTTGCCAAAGCTTATAAACATTCAGGGTGAATTTATTAAAGCATCTCTCTACGTTCGATGGATAACTCACTTATCTTATTACTTAGAGCGGATTTCAATTGAGTGTCGGAAGTGTTTTGGTTTTGCGTTTACTAATCTATCCTATTGGCTGAGAAAGTAAACCAACCAATCAGATTCCAAAGTAAAACCAAACGCAAATTGGTTTTGGTTTTGTTTTGGTTTGTCATTGGCTCACAGGGAAGCCACTTACGAGTTACTTGTGATTACTCGCTCCTATGATTGGCTGGCTGTGGGTAATTTGCGTTTGGTCTTTCGACACTCATGTGAAATTCGCTCTGTCACATTCCTGTTACCCTGATAGATAATATTTTCTTCAATTCATTAGATCATGAAACAATAAGTGGAAATATTTTATATGACTTAACTGACCATCTTCCAAATTTTCTCATTATCAACAAATTTATTAATGCTAGATCAAAAAATAAGGTCTTCTGTAGGGATTTTTCCAAATTGAACGAAGAATCCCTATTGAATGACTTCAGTAGAATTGACTGGAATGATACATTTTCAGAGTGCAATAATGTAAATGCAATATTTGATTCATTTTACACAGAAACAATTAGAATAATTAATCATCATGTTCCTATGAAGCAGCTTTCAAGAAAAGAGGTTAGGTTCAAACTTAAGCCCTGGCTAACTTCTGGATTAATTTATTCCATCAAAACCAAAAATAGACTTTTCAGACATTACATAAGAACAAGAAGTGAAATTGCTCATGAAAGATTTAAAGTATATAGAAACAAATTGTCTCATTTAATCAAGATAAGCAAAACAAAATATTATAAGGATTATTTTACTAGCAACCAGTCAAATGTTAAGAATACATGGAAAGGTATACGAGAATTAATAAGCCTTAAGCCCAAGGCCTCTGTTTCCCCTACCAAGATAAGGAAGGCAGATGGCACTGAAACCACGAATGTTAAGGAAATAGCCACAGAATTTAACAACTTTTTTGCAAACATTGGTAATAAGATAGCTGCAGCTGTACCATCACCTGCAAAATCTTTTAAGAGCTATCTGCCTTCCCCACAACCAAATAGTTTCTACTTATTCCCTACTACTACTAAGGAAATAGAGTGTATTATAGTATCGTTTAATACTGGGAAAGCTAGTGGCCCTCATAGCATTCCTACAACCTTACTGAAACTCCTGAGGAGTGTGATTTCGTATCCTCTGGAGATTCTCTTCAATTTATCTTTTGCCTCAGGTATTGTCCCTGAGCAGTTCAAAGTAGCTAGAGTAATCCCACTATACAAAAAAGGTTCACATACGTCTCTATCTAATTATAGACCAATTTCTCTATACTTTCAATTTTTAATAAGATTTTGGAAAAATTGATGCATAAAAGGTTAATTAACTACATAGGAAAGCTAGATATTATGTATGATGGCCAATTTGGCTTTAGAGCCAAACATTCCACTGTGCATGCACTACTTTTATTGATTGATAAAATTCAAAAATCTATTGATGATAAAAACTATTCTTGTGGCATCTTTATAGATTTGAGTAAGGCATTTGATACTATTAATCATGATATTCTACTTAGTAAGCTTTTTCATTATGGTATTCGTGGAGTAGCATACAATTGGTTTGTTTCCTATCTTGAGAATAGGAAGCAATTTGTTTCAATAGGCAATACAAAGTCTGAAATGTGCCAAATTTCATGTGGGGTGCCACAAGGATCAGTTTTGGGGCCATTATTGTTTCTGCTCTATATCAATGATTTCCACAACTGCTCTAGCTTGTTTGATTTCCATATTTTTGCTGATGACACTAATTTATTTCTTAGTGATTACAGTATTGTTAATCTTGAAACTAAGTTAAATGTAGAATTAGAGAACGTCTATGCCTGGCTTTGTGCTAATAAGTTATCCCTAAATATTGATAAAACTAATTATGTTCTGTTCCATCCACCTCAGAAAAAAATCAAGCATGCGTTAAATGTCAAAATTAGTAGCCAAATTATTAAGCAGGAATCTTATGTGAAATATTTAGGAATCTTAATTGACTCTCACCTTAATTGGAAACAACATATACATGAACTCTGCAAAAAGATTTCAAGGGGAGTTGGCATTATTTCCAAAGTTAGGTATTTTCTTCCAACCAATGTCTTAATACAATTATACTATTCACTCATTTACCCCTTTCTAATATATGGGCTACTGGTATGGGGAAATACTTATGAATCGTCTTTAAAACCTATCATTGTTCTTCAAAAAAAGGCACTCAGGAGAATAACTTTCTCTAAACCAGACGAACACTCAAATCCTCTCTTTAGTGCTTTAAAAATATTAAAATTTGTGGATCTCATCCACCTATCTAATTGCACCTTCATGTTTGAGTTTCACCATAATTTGCTTCCTTCAAGATTTGACAACTTTTTTGACCTAGTGTCATCTAAACACAATTATAACACCAGATTAGCTGCAAAGACATCATATTATATAGCGCCTGTGAGAACAAATTATGGTAAATTCAACATGCGATATAGAGGGGCAACGATATGGAACTTAATAAGTGAGGATCTAAAACATGAAAGCTTTAAAGCTTTCAAAAATAAAATAAAACATAATTTATTGGAGTTATATATCTAGTTTGGAATCTTTTTCTTCACAAATTTATTTGCACTTATACCATATATTGCCGCCTATACCATTTTATGATTTTCTATATAAACAATTAGCTTTGATACCATTTGTGTGTGTGTGTGTTTTTTTTTTTTATATATTTAATTTCCTTCGTGTGTGTGTGTATGTAAGAATTTTGATCATTTCGACCTTTATCTTTCAAATTAACAAATAAGCCACCCAGCTCGATTAGCTCTTTATAGTTATTCTGGGGGGAAATTTACCTGTTGTGTCGATAAACAATGTAAATTAGATAAGGATTTGTGGTAAATAAATTGTTGTTGTTGTTATTAACTGACAAGACCCTGTGTTACCAAAATAGTTATTTTATAAGAGCTTCCACGCGAACTTCCACACGAACTGCGTAAATCGGATATCTCTTTAGATTATTACTATTTAAATATTACGTGTCTGCCATCATTTCTGTATTTGACATCGAGAACCCGCGCGAGGTATTGGAAGTCTGTATGTCTGAAATGTCACCAGGCAAGACAGTTAACCGCATCTCTTAAATGCTGTTTTTAGTTTGAATTAAGTATTATAATTAGAACATTAATTGTAATTTTTCATAGCTAACGCTCTGTTGGTTCCCTGCCCTCTATGTTTTGTTTATCCTTTATAGCAGTCTCCATTAAGTTACTATTAGAAGCCGTTGATACGCCGAGTCATGAGTACTCTGGTCCCAGAGGGCTCGCTGATCGCAGCTTCTAGGCTCTCTCTACCAGGAGAGGAGCCCATTACCAGTAAGCGTTTAGAACAGATCTCACTGGAGTTCTCGTGCCCACACTTTGAGAATCCAATCAATCCATAGTCAGGACAATTTAGACAGTAAATCACCTCAAAGAACAATAGAGCAGTCTCAATCTCGATAGTTACGGCAAGCGTGCACGGATCACAGTGGAGTCAGAAGGCAGTTAGCTCAATCCGGTCAGGGCTGGTAATGGCTCCTGAACAGGGTAACAAAAGAGCCGAGAAACGAGATGATAAACGCTGGCTACGTTAACTTTCCTCTGCTAGCACTCTCCGTTTTACCAATACTCGCTCCTAGCAGCGAATCTATGTTCAGTGATCTTCAGTATGTATAACTTCGCAAATTACAACTTCTTGTCTCTTTCCATTTCGTTTCCCACTTCGTTTTTCATTTCGTTTTCCATTTCGTTTTCTACTTCGTTTTCTACTTCGTTTTCTACTTCGTTTTCTACTTCGTTTTCTACTTCGTTTTCTACTTCGTTTTCTACTTCGTTTTCTACTTCGTTTTCTACTTCGTTTTCTACTTCGTTTTCTACTTCGTTTTCTACTTCGTTTTCTACTTCGTTTTCTACTTCGTTTTCTACTTCGTTTTCTACTTCGTTTTCTACTTCGTTTTCTACTTCGTTTTCTACTTCGTTCAGTTCTACTTCGTTTTCTACTTCGTTTTCTACTTAGGGCTATCAAACAACAGAAAATGGTGTCATGTTATTAGTATACTTACCGAGGTTCTACCAGCAGTCAGCTTTGAAGAGCCTGAGCATAAACGAAAAAAAGAAAATCAGAGGATTCATACCACCTCACATTCTTGTAAGCTTAGAGAATAGCTAACAACGTTTGGGCTCGTCGGGTTTCCTAACCATTCCACTCTATTAACTACGGCCGGGGTGGCAAGATATATCGAGAGTGGACTATTATCTTGATTACTTCATGATCATGTCTTTTTATCTTTGTTAGTTCTTCTTACTACGGGTAATTTTGGGTTGGGTTTTGCAGGTTTAATTAGGGGATGGGTCACGTGTCTAATACCTCGTTGTAGCGGACCTTGCGTCCTATTGTATTGTTCGCCTGCCCCTCACTACCCTCACAGGGCGAATCTTGAAATAAATAGTCATGCAATAGAAGCTAACAACCCTTTTGTGGAATCCTACCACAAGCGATCTCTGCGCGGAACGGTGACCAAACACAACGACTTCTGATTTACGTTTTCCTTCTTTATTCTCGACGATCCATACTTATACAACACTCTTCTACGAAATCTCTTACAATCTGCGACAATCTATTGCATGCAAACCCTTTTTACAATCAATTCTTAACATTCCAAAGTTATAATTCATTTCCTTTGAATTTCCGGTGACTAATTTAGTTACAGTAAATCTCATTATTAATGCTCACTCGTTGCACGTACAACTGGTTAATTAACTGGAACGTACATTCAATCAGTCTAAAGCTTATTTATCGATCGCGTTACAATCATGTCTGATTATGCTACATTATTAATATGTCGAAAACATTACAACAAATATTCCTCAACAAACCCCCTCCCTCAGGGGAGGGGGGACTCCCTAAATGGCACTGACGGCGAAGCTCGTCATACCTTTTCCTTTAGGGAATAAAATGCGTCGTTTGGTACCACTTAGGTTGTTCAATTTGAAACGTTCACAGTTGTGGTTATCGTGGTAGAGTATTACTACTTGTCAGAAAATACGCGTCTATGAGGAGAAAATTAGTCTCCAAGTTCGATTTTCCGCTGAAAAATCTATATTGTGTGGCGCCGGGCTCAATTCAGTGCAAATTTCCCCATATCGTACGTCATATATACCAAGGAAAAACGATCACATCTCTAGCACAAAGAAAACACAATGGTCCGCAATTATGAGCCGTTAGTCCCGCTATTCAATGTCGGGGACAGCATGACAAAACTAAGTTATTCCCCGTATCCTACGTTACAAATTACAAGACTTGAGCCGCCTGTACATAGCGGAGGCTGTGAGGAAGGTTTTCGGATTTTCTCTTCCTTGACGCGCAACACAGAAAAATAAAAAAGCAGAACCTATTCATTTGGAATATATGTTTGTATAGGCAATGGGTTGATTTTAGGGTTCAGTTCCCCTTTAATGATCTCTTGGCTTGGCTTCGCGTCTTGGTATTTTCACAGTGAATTGCACTTGAATCAAATGTCAGTTAGTTCGTGTTTGTGATTGGTACCTCTTAGGGGTACTATCTCGTTTATTCTCGCCTCTCGCAGAGCAATACTGAATTACAAGCGGGATCAGAATATCACAATAGCCTAAATAATGACAATAGTAAGTAACGAATAGCTTACATTAAATGTAGAATTAAATATCAACATACTTAACAGTGACAAAGTTCGCAAACCGATAAAAAGAAATTTGAGCCACTCCCACAGAACGAGATTCTGGTTCCTTTTATGGTTCCGATGACTACCCCATCACTTTTATAAAGCGTTCTCCGCACGTATATCAGTGCCAGAGGAATCGTACAAAGTAATTTGCGTCAATAGTTTATCAATAAATCTTTAATTCATTTGGTAAATATGCTAAAAGGATTCCGACGTATCTCAGACATTGTGTCTTCATTTTTTGTCTCCTTTCATGTTATCGATATCACACTAGAATCTTCCTTTCTCGCTAATGGCAAATACATTGTCACCACCCTAAAGCTATTTGTTTCATAAGGTGAGTCCGCAAACATAGCTCATTTGAACACAAATAATAAACTCAAATGATACTGAAGCGGTCATTCCATGATCGTTACTATTATTAACAAGAGCCCATCTGGGCTTTCACTCGGGCCACATGAGATTGAAGATGAAATACACTTTCATTTGAAATCCTCTGGCAATTCAAGTGTATAAATGCAATACAATGACATATTCAGACTTTGAATTTGATTGAAAATAGATCAAAAACTCGGGGAAATGTCCGGCTAAAACTGTATGAATAAATGTGAAATGAAACATAAATTTCATAGCAAGAAAAACAATTGTAATTCCTATAAATGAGAAAGCTCTTCTATTAAGCCGCTTCTCATATACACAGACTGTTTCACAAAAAACATTTGCGCTTATCGACACAAGAATTCAGTTGACCTTTCAAATAATTTATTCTGAGGTACGCATACTCTAAATCAGATGTTAAATAAAGCGATAATTAGAAGGAAAAGTACATTAACAGACAAACTGAGAGGAAATTTATTCAAATCAAAAAGAATTTACTTACAGTACTTACGTAACTGAACTTTCGTTTTGGATCTTTTGGTAGTGCACCCACCTTCGTGCACATATGCACTGAATCGGAATGAAAGTCGAAGCCTACCTCGAACTTAACTTTCAGCTAACCTGTTTCCTTTCATTCCACAATGAATAATAATCTCATAAAGTAAGCCCGTAGCTTTCAATAAATTTGCCAGTGTCTGAATGAAACAGCTAGATCTTTTCCAATTTCTCTCACGAGTCACGGCAGAAGACAGTCTCAAGCTACAAAACTTGAATTTTGATCCTCTTCACAGTAACGTAATTTAACGTCTCAGATATTATATATATGCCCTATTTCAGCTAGCGCTGCTTGGCTCAATTGAGGGTTTCTGCCGTCAAAGTTCATTTTTTGTTTCAGTTTTCCCCATATTAGCCGACATGTATAATGTCTCGAGCTCTCAATCCAGTAGAAAGACTCTTATTCTGTCGTAAAACATGCCTTAGCTGTACAAGACCGCCCACGATGGAATAGATTTCTGACAATGACTCGTTGAAAGTGATATCTCCTTGTCTCGCCTTGTCTGAGAGCTTTGAACTTTCTTATCTGAGCGCGCCTGACGAGATCTAACCTTTGATTATAATTCGATACCCGTTGATATCCAAACGTGTTTGGATATTGTATTTCGCTTACGTTTCTAAATGTACATTGGATCGAATGTATTACGGCTCCTGGTTGTTCATGTATTTTTATGGTCAACAAGAGCGCCAGTTGAAATATCCTGAGCCTGTTGGAAGGCTTTCGCCCTCGCGGGTCGACCATTTTGATTTACTGTATTCACTTATGTAAATACATTTAACCTGGCGATTGTTGCGTGACCAGCACAGTGCAATCTGATTGGTTTGAATTTGACCTTTAACGCATGCGCAGAAGCCGTCTGACACCAAATAAAAATAATAATAATAACGACTTGCATTTTAAGACTCGGCGCTGCCACAGGCAGCCCGAGTAATAATGAAGATATTTATTTCACGAGATCCTCCACTGACTACAGCCTTGAGGGGTGAACCATATAGTGACTCGAGCTAGGGGGGCGGAGGATGGGTGAGCAATGTGTCAGTCTTTTTACATGAACTTTTTTGCATGTTTTATCGCTATAGTTACCGAGTATAGGGAGACTGAAAATGTCATGTTTTCATTTTGAGCAAAGGCACGTCATTTTTATTTCAATTACAAAAGGAATAATAAACTGCGAGACCTACAGAAATGCACTCAAAATGAAAACATGAAAACTAAGCAAAAAGACATTCACCAGAAAGCTTTGAGCGATCTGTACTGATTCATTTAAGCGATAAAATGCCACTCGTCGCGTTTATAATACGATTTACCTCATATGTCGCTGTGATCTTATTCACAGAGCTGTAATCATACCGCTCGAATAATCGCATTTAGTCTCATTTTAAAACAGTTCTTTCATATCTTACTAGGAGCTTGATTGTAATCCAAGTGCGGTCCGTTCTTCGTCAAATAATTAGGTTCTATTTTTCAGCAGTATTTTCCTTTATACAAGTTTCTGAACTCTCTGACGAACACTTTAGAAAGGTCTGTATTCGCAATATCAATTAATCTCCCACCCGCCACACCCCACCCACTTGAATATTCGTCCCTGTCAATTTATTGAGGAAATACGGTATATTATTCCAAAATTCTTGAGGTGAGATGCTCAACTAGCCATAATTTTTTCGGGATTAGTAGAATGAAATACCTTACTTAAAATTCGGACAAAATCATCTGTACAGAAGTTTTATGAACGTATGAAGCATCGGTAAAAATTGAACCTACTAAATTTTTGCCTACTAAAAATAGATGGCACATCCTCTTTCTGCGTATGCGCTGCATGCAGTCGAGGAACAGGAAATGAGCCTGTGGCGTGTGTGAAATCTCAGCGTGAATATAAAGTATCACTTTACATACTGCGCACCTATGGTCTTGTATGTCTTGCATAAAGTAATGAGAAAATACCCAGGAACGTCAATCCGACGCCGAAATACTCGTTACTCTACAATACCGATACTTATATCGACAAAGTCTGATTTGGTGTACATGGATACTATCAGTGGAAGAGGGAAGTGACTCATATTTTTCTAAAGCGTCGGACTCACCTTTAGCACCGTCTCGAGTTGGTCGACTTATCTTTCGCCCAGCTTCAGTTGTCGTCACATTCGCGTTTGTTTTGCTAGCTGATAAGTAAAATAACACTTTGATTCCCAAAACAGCACACAAGAGGATAACGAAAGCCAGGGTTTTCTTTCTAAACCTTTGCCACATATCGATACACTCACACGTGATGATTTATCGTCACGGAATTAATGAAATTGAAGCAGCTTAGACGAGAGTAGCTAGTGGTGGTCTGGGAACGAATTATGTGTGTGGTGGTGTGCGGTTTGTTTGTTTTTGTGTGTTTCTCTAGCTCTACAGCCGCATAGAGTGCAGGAGTTCAAATTAAGAAAACTTCAACCTGTTCAAGTCTTATCTTTCCTTATCTTAGGCTTTGTAGTTTTCTTATTTTTCGCGAAACATTTCACGTAGGGTGATTTATGATTGCCTCTGTTTTCTTTTAATTTCGGCGGGAAACTGGGGAGATCAGACGCGTGCGGCGCATCAACAGCGCATTTGCGTGACGCTTTACCGCGGTGTAACCCCAGGGGAACTCATGTTTATACGTGATATATATGTGCGGTGGTACCGGGTCCGGTTTTTGAACCTAATTCCGATTTCCGGGTCCGGGGTTTTCGTAATTATATGTCGAATTCCGGTTTTAGCTAATCGGATTGTTGAATTTACTCGGTTATAGACGAACTTGGAAATCTGTATTTTGGAGCAATATTTTCTCTGAAAACCGGGTCCGGCTCTGGACACCATGAATGGCCGACCCATCAGTGTACTCATACAAGTGCCCCTCCCCCCTTCCCCCCGGGCTGCTTACGTGAACCAGTGTGAGCGCTCACAGTGCGATGGAGCAGTCGAGATATAGATAGATAGATAGTTTTATTTGCATGGAGTCGTATACATCTGTACATATACATTAATCCAAATAAATGTGCACGTCACTGGGCTACAAGTGTTTGGGGGCTTTGAGAATGATAAGGGTCGCGGCAGAATAAATCAGGGTTCTTAGAGGCCATTGCCTCTATACATAAAGCACTCGCATATGAATTGTCCTATTGTTGGGGCTTAACATTATTGTTAGCCGACTTTCCTCGGAGCAATTTCTATGTTTATCTGAAATTCATTTTGCATTGAAGCAAGGAACGCATTTCGTAAATGTTATATTTATTGCACTTTACGAGGAAACAGAGGCCCTGAGTGACCTTAACTTGGGCCACATAGGAATAGGTGAATACATGAATACATGTAGTTCATGGAGTTCTAGTATATGTTTGTATGATACATGGTTTGTGCTAGGGGAGCCAGATAATTGATTGCTTTTTAAACCGCCTCACTGGTTAGCTCAGTTGGTAGAGCACGGTCTATAGTGCGGGATGTCAGGGGTTCGAATCCCGGCCGCGTCCTTGGGCAGGGACGTATAAACCGTTGGCCTTGTCTCCTTCCTCTTCTAATCTATACGAGGGGGACGTGAAATAACCTGTTGTGTTATTTCGAGAAAGAGTAGGGGATTGTCTCCCGACACAACAGCCTGGTATTCTGAGGTACTAACAATCACTCATGATTGTAAACTACAAGGCAGCACATTGCGCCACAATAGCAGTCCGTATCATAAAAATAACCTTGTGAAGCGCATTTGGATATATTCATATAGAATTTGCGCTATATAAATGAATACCTTTTTTAACTGATGCTCATGATAATTTATAACTAATGAAATGGACGTACCTTTTGCAGGAATGCAATCACGTGGTTGTACTCAGATGGCAAACAAATCTTACTTCGTATATTTAAAGGCAATTGTACGAGATCGGTAGTGTTATTAGCAAAACCTGTTTGTTAATGCTATTTTCCACCTCCAATCGATTGTCGATCTTGCCATCCAGCATCCATGGCAACATCTTTCCCATGGAGATCACAAGCTCATCAGATCAATTCATTCGTTGACAACTATTCAGTACCAGCACGACTGCAAGAGGCCTATTAAAACTGCTCCCAGTAATTATTATAAATCAACTTCACATAACACTGTCTCTAAACTTAACTTGTTGCAATATTAATTGAGATGTGTTTTTTTGTATTTTAAAAGGACCAAGTTTTCAAAATTTCTTGCAGGAGTATGCTTCCAGACCCCCCACCCCCCGATGCACAGCTTTTGGTGGCTGTTCAGCTGCTTTTCAGCTGCTCAGATGCCTACTTTCTCATCTGGATGCCTACTCTAAAACTTAATGAAACCCTGAATAGTCACTGCTATCAATATCATTGGAAATAAATATAGATGCTTGATGCTTGTTTTTTTTTGTATTTTAGAAAACAATTCTTTTTAGCTCAGGGTTTACTAACCCATACTTTTCAACATTTTTAGAAATCAATGCTTTTCAGTAGGATTCATGCACTGATATTATTTCTAACTTCACTGTCCAAGCACAGGTGCTATTGTAGCATATACATGTAACTTTTCCTTTAGCTAATAGCTATCCCTTGTGAATATTTAGGGATGTGTCGTTCTAAATGTGAAATAAAGGCATCTATCTAATATATCTGCATGCAGTTTTATTTTCGAGTAGAGTGGTGACTTTTCAAATATTAGTCGGCTAGCGTTCATTTTCTACATCTTGAAGGAGGCTGAAATTGAGAACGAATAATCGCATTTAGTCTCATTTTAAAACAGTTCTTTCATATCTTACTAGGAGCTTGATTGTAATCCAAGTGCGGTCCGTTCTTCGTCAAATAATTAGGTTCTATTTTTTCAGCAGTATGTGGCCGGTTTTTCTTTATACTAGTTTCTGCACTCTCTGACGAACACTTTAGAAAGATATGTATTCGCAATATCAATTAATCTCCCACCCGCCACACCCAACCCACTTGAATATTCGTCCCTGTCGATTAATTGAGGAAATACGGTATATTATTCCAAAATTCTTCAGGTGAGATGCTCAACTAGGCATAATTTTTCCGGGATCAGTAGAATGAAAGTCCTTACTCAAAATTCCGACAAAATCACCGGCTCCTGTAACGATATATGCCTCTACGTTTTTTTCTTTATATTAAACGACATCTGTTTCCATCTGTACAGAAATTTTATGAACGTATGAGGCATCGGTAAAAATTGAACCTTTGTCTTTCGCTGGTCCCAGCGTTATTTTTGCCTACTAAAAATAGATGGCACATCCTCTATCTGCTACCGTATGCGCATGCATGCATGCAGTCGAGGAACAGTCTGTGGCGTTCGTGAAATCTCAGCGTGAGTATATAGTATCACTTTACATCTGCGCACCATGGTCTTGTATGTCTTGCACTGAAGTAATGAGAAAATACCCAGGAACGCCAATCCGACGTCGAAATACTCGTTACTCTACAATACAGATATTTATATTGACAAAGTCTGAGTTTGGTGTACATGGATACTATCAGTGGAAGAGGGAAATGACTCATATTTTTCTAAAGCGGCGCGTCGGACTCACCTTTAGCACCGTCTCGAGTTGGTCGACTTATCTTTCTCCCAGCTTCAGTTGTCGTCACATTCGCGTTTGTTTTGCTAGCTGATAAGTAAAATAACACTTTGATTCCCAAAACAGCACACAAGAGGATAACGAAAGCCAGGGTTTTCTTTCTAAACCTTTGCCACATATCGATACACTCACGCGTGATGATTTATCGTCACGGAATGAATGAAATTGAAGCAGCTTAGACGAGAGTAGCTAGTGGTGGTCTGGGAACGAATTATGTGTGTGGTGGTGTGCGGTTTGTTTGTTTTTGTGTGTTTCTCTACAGCCGCATAGAGTGCAGGCGTTCAAATTAAGAAAACTTCAACCTGTTCAAGTCTTATATTTCCTTATCTTAGGCTTTGTAGTTTTCTTACTTTTCGCGAAACATTTCACGTAGGGTGATTTATGACTGCCTCTGTTTTCTTTTAATTTCGGCAGGAAACTGGGCATTCTCGTTCCCAGTGCCTCCCCAACTTAAGGCACTGGGAACGAGATCGAAACTGGGGAGATCAGACGCGTGCGGCGCATCAACAGTGCATGCGCGTGACGCTTTACCGCTGTGTAACCCCGGGGGAACTCTTGTTTATACGTGATATATACGTGCGGTGGTACCGGGTCCGGTTTTGTGAACCTAATTCCGATTTCCGGGTCCGGGATTTTCGTAAATATATGTCGAATTCCGGTTTTAGCCAATCGGATTGTTGGATTTACTCGGTAGTAGACGAAATCTGTGTCCGGTTCTGGACACCATGAATGGCCGTACACTGACCTACCCGACCCATTTCATAACGAGCCAGAGATCATCGGAAGTTTGAAAATGCGTGCGGGCCGGTTGCTATGGAGAGACGTCATAGTCGTGGCAAATATCAATCATTATTGTGATTTGTGGTTTTCGCTTGATCGCTTTGGTAATTACTTTATGTCAGCAAAGGATTGTACACAAAACACGTTTGAGGATCTTTGATCTTGCAGATCCTGCGTTATTTCAGGGGCTGTACTTTAGTGCCAGTGGCATTTTGACATGAGCGGCAAATACAGTATTACGAAATTAAGGTACAGGATTGCTTTTTTTTTAGTTGTTCTGTATCCCAGCTGGTTTACCCAGGTTGAAGTCCATGGCACTACAGTATGCCTGAGCACTTCGGGATATTGAACACAAGCCCAAAAGAGATATGCCAAACAAAAGTTTTTTTTAGTTGTTCTGTATCCCAGCTGGTTTACCCAGGTTGATTCCATGGCACCTGAAAGTATGCCTGAGCACTTCGAGATATTGAACACAAGCCTAAAAGATATGTACGCCAAACAAAATAGCTAGCCTGCCTACCTACGAGTAGCCGTTACCCATCGCGAAATTTGCGCAAATCATATCAAAACAACCAGACACGAATTACCGGTCGCGAACTGCAGATACCGACTACAAACAACAAGACACGAGAAACCTGCTGCCAGGGTAACATGTCTCAAATCTCGATATCTCATCCGCTTTATTTTCAGTGTCCACGATAATAATTTGGGGTCCGAATTATAAATAATAAGCGAAGTCTGCGACGTTTCGTACAGTAATTGGCAAGCGTGTAAGTCGCATTTTCGTCTCATTAAAGTAAATTCCACATCGTTCCCGACTTATGAAATAATAAAAAGATTATGTATTGTTGATTTTGAGAAATTAGTTGAAAGTCGGATAGGCACATACGGCAAACCAGATAAATCGTCGACCTCGATCGAAACATACTGAAAATCGGGCTACGAATGACTAGATTTCGTGCACTACTACGGGTAGTCGACTGATGAAAGGTAAAATGCAAAAGTAGTTCTTTATCACACATTGACACCTACGGATTACGATATCTAGGCACTAAAGTAGGCACTTTAAGGTGACATGAGGCTGGACTTAATTAAATGGAATGCTCCTGCTTCCTAGAGCACCCCCTGGTGATAATTGGTCCCCTATCACCAGGGGGTAGTTTGGTTGCTAAGAGTGTCTGGCTCGTTATACTCATACAAGTGCCCCTCCCCCCTTCCCCAGGGCTGCTTACGTGAACCAGTGCGAGCGCTCACGCACAGTGCGATGGAGCACTCGAGATATAGATAGATAGTTTTATTTGGAGTCGTATACATCTGTACATAGACATTAATCCAAATAAATGTGCACTTCACAGGGCTACAAGTGTTTGGGGGCTTTCAGAATGATAAGGGTCGCGGCAGAATAAATCAGAGTTCTTTGAGGCAATTGTCTCTATACATAAAGCACTCGCATATGAATTTTGCGACTGTAGCTGCTGTCCTATTGTTGGGGCTTAACATTATTTTTAGCCGACTTTCCTCGGAGCAATTTCTATGTTTATCTGAAATTCATTTTGCATTGAAGCATGGAACGCATTTCGTAAATGTTATATTTATTACACTTTACGAGGAAACAAGAGGCCCTGAGTGGCCTTAGCTCGGGCCACATAGGATTAGGTGAATACATGTAGTTCATGGAGTTCTAGCACATGTTTGTATCATACATGGTATGTGCTAGGGGAGCCAGATAATTGATTCACTACTGATGCTTATGATAATTTATAGATAATGAAATGGACGTACGGCCTTTTGCAGGATGCAATCACGTGGTTGTACTCAGATGGCAAACAAATCTTATTTCATATATATAAAAGCAATTGTACGAGTTCGGTAGTGTTATTAGCAAAACCTGTTTGTAAATGCTATTTTCCACCTCCAATCGATTGTCGATCTTGCCATCCAGCATCCATGGCAACATCTTTCCCATGGAGATCACAAGCTCATCAGATCAATTCATTCGTCGACAACTATTATACCAGCACGACTGCAAGAGGCCTATTAAAACTGCTCCCAGTAATTATAATAAATCAACTTCACACAACACTGTCTCTAAACTTAACTTGTGGCAATATTAATTGAGATGTGTTTTTTTGTATTTTAAAAGGACCAAGTTTTCAAAATGTCTTGCAGGAGTATGCTTCCAGACCCCCTCCCCCCCCCGATGCACAGCTTTTGGTGGCTGTTCAGCTGCTCTTCAGCTGCTCAGATGCCTACTTTCTCATCTGGATGCCTACTCTAAAACTTAATGAAACCCTGAATAGTCACTGCTATCAATATCATTGAAAATAAATATAGATGCTTGATGCTTGTTTTTTTTGTATTTTAGAAAACAATTCTTTTTAGCTCAGGGTTTACTAACCCATACTTTTCAACATTTTTAGAAATCAATGCTTTTCAGTAGGATTCATGCACTGATATTATTTCTAACTTCACTGTCCAAGCACAGGTGCTATTGTAGCATATACATGTAACTTTTCCTTTAGCTAATAGCTATCCCTTGTGAATATTTTGGGATGTGTCGTTCTAAATGTGAAATAAAGGCATCTATCTAATATATCTGCATGCAGTTTTATTTTCGAGTAGAGTGGTGACTTTTCAAATATTAGTCGGCTAGGGTTCATTTTCTACATCTTGAAGGAGGCTGAAATTGAGAACGAAACATGTGATTTCCACTCGTCTTTTTTTCGATCACTGGTGTCGTTCCCGAATTCTTATACTCATGTCTTTTTGCATGAACTTTTTTGCATGTTTTCTCGCTATAGTTGCCGAGTATAGGAACATAAAATTTCCATGTTTTCATTTTGAGCAAAGCCACGTCATTTTTATTTCAGTTACAAATTAAAGGAGTCATAAACTGCGAGACCTACAGAAATGCACTTAAAATGAAAACATGAAAACTAAGCAAAAAGACATTCACCAGAAAGCTTTGAGCGATCTGTACATACTGATTCATTTAAGCGATAATATGCCACTCGTCACGTTTATAATACGATTTACCCCATATGTCGCTGTGATCTGATTTACAGAGTTGTAATTATACCGCTCGAATAATCGCATTTAGTCTCATTTTAAAACAGTTCTTTCATATCTTACTAGGAGCTTGATTGTAATCCAAGTGCGGTCCGTTCTTCGTCAAATAATTAGGTTCTATTTTTTCAGCAGTATTTGGCCGGTTTTTCCTTTATACTAGTTTCTGCACTCTCTGACGAACACTTTAGAAAGATCTGTATTCGCAATATCAATTAATCTCCCACCCGCCACACCCAACCCACTTGAATATTCGTCCCTGTCGATTAATTGAGGAAATACGGTATATTATTCCAAAATTCTTCAGGTGAGATGCTCAACTATAGCCATAATTTTTCCGGGATCAGTAGAATGAAAGTCCTTACTCAAAATTCCGACAAAATCACCGGCTCCTGTAACGATATATGCCTCTACGTTTTTTTCTTTATATTAAACGACATCTGTTTCCATCTGTACAGAAGTTTTATGAACGTATGAGGCATCGGTAAAAATTGAACCTTTGTCTTTCGCTGGTCCCAGCGTTATTTTTGCCTACTAAAAATAGATGGCACATCCTCTATCTGCTACCGTATGCGCATGCATGCATGCAGTCGAGGAACAGTCTGTGGCGTGCGTGAAATCTCAGCGTGAGTATATAGTATCACTTTACATCTGCGCACCATGGTCTTGTATGTCTTGCACTGAAGCAATGAGAAAATACCCAGGAACGCCAATCCGACGTCGAAATACTCGTTACTCTACAATACAGATATCTATATTGACAAAGTCTGAGTTTGGTGTACATGGATACTATCAGTGGAAGAGGGAAATGACTCATATTTTGCTAAAGCGGCGCGTCGGACTCACCTTTAGCACCGTCTCGAGTTGGTTGACTTATCTTTCTCCCAGCTTCAGTTGTCGTCACATTCGCGTTTGTTTTGCTAGCTGATAAGTAAACTAACACTTTGATTCCCAAAACAGCACACAAGAGTATAACGAAAGCCAGGCTTTTCTTTCTAAACCTTTGCCACATATCGATACACTCACGCGTGATGATTTATCGTCACGGAATTAATGAAATTGAAGCAGCTTAGACGAGAGTAGCTGTGGTGGTCTGGGAACGAATTATGTGTGTGGTGGTGTGCGGTTTGTTTGTTTTTGTGTGTTTCTCTAGCTCTACAGCCGCATAGAGTGCAGGAGTTCAAATTAAGAAAACTTCAACCTGTTCAAGTCTTATCTTTCCTTATCTTAGGCTTTGTAGTTTTCTTATTTTTCGCGAAACATTTCACGTAGGGTGATTTATGATTGCCTCTGTTTTCTTTTAATTTCGGCGGGAAACTGGGGAGATCAGACGCGTACGGCGCATCAACAACGCATGCGCGTGACGCTTTACCGCGATGTAACCCCAGGAGAACTCATGTTTATACGTGATATATATGTGCGGTGGTACCGGGTCCGGTGTTTGAACCTAATTCCGATTTCCGGGTCCGGTGTTTTCGTAATTATATGTCGAATTCCGGTTTTAGCCAATCGGATTGTTGGATTTACTCGGTTATAGACGAACTTGGAAATCTGTGTTTTGGAGCAATTTTTTCTCTGAAAACCGGGTCCGGTTCTGGACACCATGAATGGCCGTATACTGACCTATCCGACCCATTTACTCATACAAGTGCCCCTCCCCCCGGGCTGCTTACGTGAACCAGTTCGAGCGCTCACAGTGCGATGGAGCAGTCGAGATATAGAAAGATAGATAGTTTTATTTGCATGGAGTCGTATACATCTGTACATAGACGTTAATCCAAATAAATGTGCACGTTACTGGGCTACAAGTGTTTGGGGGCTTTGAGAATGACAAGGGTCGCGGCAGAATAAATCAGGGTTCTTAGAGGCCATTGCCTCTATACATAAAGCACTCGCATATGAATTTTGCGACTGTAGCTGCTGTTCTATTGTTGGGGCTTAACATTATTGTTAGCCGAATTTCCTCGTAGCAATTTCTATGTTTATCTGAAATTCATTTTGCATCGAAGCATGGAACGCATTTCGTAAATGTTATATTTATTGCACTTTACGAGGAAACAAGAGGCCCTGAGTGGCCTTAACTTGGGCCACATAGGAATAGGTGCGGAATACATGTAGTTCATGGAGTTCTAGTATATGTTTGTATCATACATGGTTTGTGCTAGGGGAGCCAGATAATTGATTGTTTTTTAAACCGCCTCACTGGTTAGCTCAGTTGGTAGAGCACGGTCTATAGTGCGGGAGGTCAGGGGTTCGAATCCCGGCCGCGTCCTTGGACAGGGACGTACGTATAAACCGTTGGCCTTGTCTCCTTCCTCTTCTAATCTATACGAGGGGGACGTGAAATAACCTGTTGTGTTATTTCGAGAAAGAGTAGGGTATTGTCTCCCGACACAACAGCCTGGTATTCTGAGATACTAACAATCACTCATGATTGTAAACTGCACGGCAGCACATTGCGCCACAATAGCAGTCCGTATCACAATAATAACCTTGTGAAGCGCATTTGGATATATTCATATAGAATTTGCGCTACATAAATGAATACCTTTTTTTACTGATGCTCATGATAATTTATAAATAATGAAATGGACGTACCTTTTGCAGGAATGCAATCACGTGGTTGTATTAGATGGCAAACAAATCTTACTTCGTATATTTAAAGGCAATTGTACGAGATCGGTAGTGTTATTAGCAAAACCTGTTTGTAAATGCTATTTTCCACCTCCAATCGATTATCGATCTTGCCATCCAGCATCCATGGCAACATCTTTCCCATGGAGATCACAAGCTCATCAGATCAATTCATTCGTCGACAACTATTATACCAGCACGACTGCAAGAGGCCTATTAAAACTGCTCCCAGTAATTATAATAAATCAACTTCACATAACACTGTCTCTAAACCGCTTAACTTGTGGCAATATTAATTGAGATGTTTTTTTTTTTGTATTTTAAAAGGACCAAGTTTTCAAAATTTCTTGCAGGAGTATGCTTCCACACCCCCTTCCCCCCTCCCCCCCGATGCACAGCTTTTGGTGGCTGTTCAGCTGCTTTTCAGCTGCTCAGATGCCTACTTTCTCATCTGGATGCGTACTCTAAAACTTAATGAAACCCTGAATAGTCACTGCGATCAATATCATTGAAAATAAAAATAGGTGCTTGGTTTTTCAATTAGTTTTGTATTTTAGAAAACTATTCTTTTTAGCTCAGGGTTTACTAACCCATACTTTTCAACATTTTTAGAAATCAATGCTTTTCAATAGGATTCATGCACTGATAATATTATTTCTAACTTCACTGTCCAAGCACAGGTGCTGCTATCCCTTGTGAATATGTGTCGTTCTAAATGTGAAATAAAGGCATCTATCTAGATCTGCATGCAGTTTTATTTGTGGGAACTTTTCAAATATTAGTGCTAGTGTTCATTTTCTACATCTTGAAGGAGGGTGAAATTGATAACGAAACATGTGATTTCCAATCGTTTTTTTTTTCGATCTCTGGTGTCGTTCCCGAATTCTTACTCATGTCAAGAAGTGACCGAGTGAAAGTGCCGACGCTGGCCTGCATGGAATACCTCAGGAATCGGGCCATTTACTACTTTATTCGATGCCATTACTTTTAACATAAACGAATATTAAATAACAACAATGCAGTCTGGTACGTTTCACGTATGTTTGACTTACAAATATCGGTACAATTTATTTCACACGTCAGGCCACGTGCGTTTAGGAGTGCAAGCTAATCCCTAATCCTTTCGTAAAATGTGAGAAATTTCCACCCAAAGTCCTCCTAGAAAATTTCAACATCTTGCCATTTCCATCGAAGAAACCTTTGGTTTCAGCAAAACTTCGCTCGCGTTTTGGCCACGTGTGCTGTTCGTCGTGTTGAATAAATCTCTGGCCGTCTGGGTAAAAAAATTACCTTCGGCTCCGACAAGGGCGCCAGTTGAAATATCCTGAGCCTGTTGGAAGGCTTTCCCACGAATGAAGTTATATAAAACATTAAGCTGTTTACATTTGAGAGATGGGACTCCAAATTTGAGAGTAATTTCGTCCTCTCTCCCGAGTCTCCGCCATCTTGCTTCACTGTGTTTAAGTTATGTAAATCAGTGTCCTGAGCGATATCGAATCTGATTGGTTGACCCTTTCACGTGTTGCTCCAACTCCAAAAACAATTAAAAAAACGAAAATTAAAATAATAAAAAAACACTTGCAAAACTTGACTCGGGCGGCCAAAGGCCTGGCCCGAGGAATTATCGTCCGCTTTCGTATGAACAAAGCAAACACCTACTGACTGAGTTTGAAATATCGTAAACAAACGCTTACAATTCGCTAAAGAATTTAGAAATAGAAGCTAGAATATCGTAATCGATCGGACATGTTTTTCTCAAACTTATTAACAATTCATGAGCTTTTTAGTTTGGAAACCCAATGAAATCACAAGTGAATGATGAATCAGGAATCAGGATTGGTGAATCATGAATCAGGACTGATGAATCTGGAATCAGGAATGATGAATCAGGAATCAGGAATGATGAATCAGGAATGATGAATGATGAATCAGGAATCAGGAATGATGAATCAGGAATCAGGAATGATGAATCGGGAATAAGGAATGATCAATCAGGAATGATAAATGATGAATCAGGAATCAGCAATGATGAATCAGGAATCAGGAATGATGAATGATGAATCAGGAATCAGGAATGATGAATGATGTATCAGGAATGATGAATCAGGAATCAGGAATGATGAATCAGGAATGGTGAATGAGGAATCAGGAATCAGGAATGATGAATCAGGAATCAGGAATGATGAATCAGGAATGAGGAATGATGAATCAGGAATCAGGAATGATGAATCAGGAATCAGTAATGATGAATCAGGAATCAGTAATGATGAATCAGGAATGATGAATCAGGAATCAGGAATGACGAATCAGGAATCAGGAATGATGAATCAGGAATGATAAATCAGGAATCAGGAATGATGAATCAGGAATGATGAATGATGAATCAGGAATGATGAATGATGTAACAGGAATCAGGAATGATGAATCAGGAAAGAGGAATGATGAATCAGGAATCAGGAATGGTGAATCATGAATCAGGAATGATGAATCAGGAATCAGGAATGATGAATCAGGAATCAGGAATGATGAATCGGGAATAAGGAATGATCAATCAGGAATGATGAATGATGAATCAGGAATCAGCAATGATGAATCAGGAATCAGGAATGATGAATGATGAATCAGGAATCAGGAATGATGAATCAGGAATCAAGAATGATGAATCAGGAATGATGAATGATCAATCAGGAATGACGAATGATGAATCAGGAATCAGGAATGATGAATCAGGAATCAGGAATGATGAATCAGGAATAATGAATCAGGATTCAGGAATGATGAATCAGGAATGACGAATGATGAATCAGGAATGATGAATGATGAATCAGGAATGATGAATGATGAATCAGGAATCAGGAATCAGGAATCAGGAATGATGAATCAGGAATGAGGATTGATGAATCAGGAATGAGGAATCATGAATCAGGAATGAGGAATGATGAATCAGGAATCAGGAATGATGAATCAGGAATGACGAATGATGAATCAGGAATGATGAATGATGAATCAGGAATGATGAATGATGAATCAGGAATCAGGAATCAGGAATCAGGAATGATGAATCAGGAATGAGGATTGATGAATCAGGAATGAGTAATCATGAATCAGGAATGAGGAATGATGAATCAGGAATCAGGAATGATGAATCAGGAATGATGAATGATGAATCAGGAATCAGGAATGATGAATCAGGAATGATGAATGATGTAACAGGAATCAGGAATGATGAATGATGTATCAGGAATCAGGAATGGTGAATCATGAATCAGGAATGAGGAATCAGGAATGAGGAATGATTAATCAGGAATGAAGAATGATGAATCAGGAATGAGGAATGATGAATCAGGAATGATGAATCAGGAATGATGAATCAGGAATCAGGAATCAGGAATGATGAATCAGGAATCAGGAATGATGAATCAGGAATGAGGAATGATCAATCAGGAATCAGCAATGATGAATCAGGAATCAGGAATGATGAATCAGGAATGATGAATCAGGAATGAGTAATGATGAATCAGGAATGAGGAATGATGAATCAGGAATGAGGAATGATGAATCAGGAATCAGGAATGATGAATCAGGAATGATAAATCAGAAATCAGGAATGATGAATCAGGAATGATGAATGATGAATCAGGAATGATGAATGATGTATCATGAATCAGGAATGATGAATCAGGAATCAGGAATGATGAATCAGGAATGATAAATCAGGAATCAGGAATGATGAATCAGGAATGATGAATGATGAATCAGGAATGATGAATGATGTATCAGGAATCAGGAATGATGAATCAGGAAAGAGTGTTTCAACTGATTTTTATCACTTGTGGTGAATCATCATATTCATGAACCACTAACTACCTACATACTGATAAACTACAATAGATGGTTTGCACTCAATCGCCCCACAAATGACAAAAGGGCATGGCGGCCATGTTGATGTACAGAACAAAAGAAGCGTATGTAAATTTTCGGTTTAGCCATTCGCATGAGAAGTAATTTCAAACACTCATCAGTATTCGTGTTTCATCAGGGGACCCAAATATTTCGAAAACGATAAAACCCTCGAGGCTACGCCTCTCGGGTTTCAATTGTTTTCCCAATATTTGGTTTGATTGATAGTACTTCCAACACCGTAATGTGAACCTGTGAAAGTAGAACATTGTGAATCAGTTGCTTTAGAGTAGGTTTGGATTAGTTTTGTTTTATATGAATACTGAATGCTTTCTTGATTCTCGTCACCCGCTGGCCCATTCTGACACGAGACACCAACAACCAAATCGGATAGAGTGGTAAAAATAGTCCGACTAATTTATGCAAGCTAAATGAACTATCATGGGGAGAGAGCCCAATATGGGATCGGTTCTCATAGGTGATGGTTTCATGTTGCGAGGATTGATCGCCGGCTAGTTTCAGTGAGGTTTTATTTACCTTTATTATTTTAAAGGAATAGGCCCTTTGCAGGACCTGGTCACGTGACCTTTTTAGCCTGTGCCAGTCAGCAAAAAAAGCCTCACAAACTCTGTTGAATTAAGCTAAATTATAGAGTTTTCAACATTTTTGCAATTCCTTCAGTTTTAAAGATATGAACCTAAAACTTGGGCTTTTCACTAATTTTTTTTGATTGACAGGCTAAAAAGGTCACGTGACCATGTCCTGCAAAGGGCTATTAAAACTGTTTTAACCAATCAGAACTCAGTAAGTTTTCCCACTTTGTTATAAATTAAGTATTCGTTTCCAATTTCGGCATTACTTTCGTGACGATAAAGAGGAATAGTGCGATATGTGGAAAAGGTTTAGAAAGAAAATCCTGGCTTTCGTAGTCCTCTTGTATGTTGTTTTGAGAATCAAAGTGTTATTTTACTCATCAGCTAGCAAAATAAATGTGAATGTGACGACAACTGAAACTCTTGAAGCTGTTTGGAAGACAAGGCGACCGCCTACTCGAGACGGTGCTAAATGTGAGTCCAATGCTTTTTTAAAGTATGAATATTAGTATGAAGCAGAGTATCGTTTGATATGGTAGAAAGTTGGAATTTAAAAGCGGTAAACAGGCTAGACAGTTAACAGCACAGTTCGACATTATTTGGCTTGTTGCCGTAATCATAGTTTAATGCCGTGTTTCCTAACCATTCCCCCCTATTAACTATGCAGGGGCACCCAACTAGAGGTTTCGCTAACTGAAAATGCTTTAATATGCCATTATATTACTTCTAAAGCACTTTTAACGCTAACTAAATGAATTTCAAACTGCTGGTAAAATTTTATCTGTTTGGTGAACCTAGGGGAACTTAGACAGTCTCAAATATTTTAGGGTGCTTTCATTGTCATTCCTAAATTCTTAGGTGTGGCAGAGGCCTTGAGGAAAACATAAGATTCTGGCATTTTGGCGATCAGTAACAGAAAATTTTAGGCAACCTTTTTCTCAGAATCTTAGCTTTCACTGATTACACAGAAACTTCTAGGGACTGTAAATAGATTGTCGAATCTGACCTGGGAAAAAACTGCATCCGAAAATCTCAGGTGTTACCAGGTGTTTCGAAATACTCCGCATTCACTAACATGTGACCTGAAAATGGTTTGATGTTTTGCGATATTTGAGAAATTGAAAAGCGTAGAAATTTACCGAAAATTGTAGCCCAAAATATCTGTACTCGCAAATTTAAAAACATTCCGAAAATTTTAGCCTACATTTTCCAATTACAGACAACCTTTTTCATCCGAACAGATATTTAGCCGAAAGTGGCCGATGGGGGTGCCCCTGTTCAAACGATGATTCAGTTTTGTCCCCTGACTATGCCGTAATTCAGTTAAGATTGCACAAAAGTAACGCCGGTTTGGCCAGGACAAAACCAACAGGGAAAATGTGTTTCGACAACTTTGTCTACCAATCTGTCATTCTACTGCGTGCAGTAATAATTATAAATGCGTGTCGTCGGCAGAGATGCAGTTCGCTCACTTGTTGAGTGGCTAGTTAAACTTAGTAGTTTCCTTTTCTTGTGTTTCTGTGTTTTTCTCGAGTTGTTTTGTGTTGTGGACATAGGATCAGTTCTATCTGAAAAACAAGAAAAGGCAATGTTTTAGGCTATATGGAAACCAGCCTTTACGTAATGTTTAATGAACGAGCAGCGGTGTTTTATCAGATTGACAAACACGAGGGCGCGAGTTTTTGTAGATTTGATAAAACACCGCTGCGAGTTTATTGAATGGCTTCAAAAACGTCGATGAATAGAGTCATGTAATTCAGTTATTTTGGCGATACGACCTATTTCGGCGGAGAAAATCGAAGTTAAATGAGGACCGTATCTATCTACTCATTAAATATTCGTTCCTTTGATTTTGCTTGATGAATAATTAATAAGTTTTTAAATGCTTGTTAATATCGCTAAAATATTGAGACAAACATGTCCATTACGTGTGCTACCCCTCGTGCTGTTGATATAATTAGGAGAGGTTGGGGTAAATGAGTTTTTAAATATATTTTTTAATGTACTAGACTGGTTGCTTCCAGCATATTCCCATACCTCTCTTATGCCATATTGTTCAGTTGTTGTGATAATAGTACCAAACTGACGAAACTTCCGCTCGAAAAACCCTAATAAATCCAGATTGGAGATCCAATACACCAACTTGGGGATTACAGAAAAATATTTTAGAAAACAGCTCAGCTAAGTACTTCGCATAAGCTAAAGTGATTTCACAACGGGTAGTGTCGTATGAAATCGGCTAATGGCTATATGATTGACAAGGACAATAGACCAGTTCGCGGTAAATTCCGACATTTTGAAAGGGGTACAAACATGGCGCGAAATACAGTGTTTGTATGGGAATCGATGGGAATCCGATGCCAAATAAAATCCGTTAAATCAAATTTCTGAAATACTCTTCAGATACAAACTTATTAAGATACCAGGTAAAAGATTAACATATCGAAATTTGAGGAATGTAGCTGTGCTGAGAAGCATGCAATCGTGTTTTGAGTTTTCCATACATTGTCTGTAAAAACGAGTCGAATTCGGAGTGAAAATTTGTGAAAATTTTAGAGGAAAACATTTTTTTTGGAAAAAATTAAGAAAAAGTTATTAATCCAGAGTTGCTAATCCCGAGTTCCAAATCCCGAGTTCTTAATCCCGAGTTGCTAATCCCGAGTTGTTTATCCCGTATTGCCGGTTAATCCGAATTCCAAATCCCGAGTTCTTAATTCCAAGTTGCTAATCCCGAGTTGCTAATCCCGAGTTACTAATTCCGAGTTGCTAATTCCGAGGCCGACTTCTTCGTCCATTCTTCTTACCACGTGTAGTGAGAATGGCGGCCGATCGATCAGATGCAAATATTGCCAGTTTTGACAACAATATTAATATATTACCTCCTCAGTTCCTGGTAACGGCGCCATATCATTTTTTAAAAGGGATCCATAGGGGAAAACTGCCGCCAGTTAATGAAGTAGATGATGCCCATGCCGTGGTATCTCATATTTTTTGGGACATGACGGCGTTGTAATTATCGGCAAAGTCGTTACGTTCAGTTCAGCATGAAGGACTATTCTTAAAGGATATGATGGGCTTCAGTCTTCGTTCAAACCTAATCCAGCGCGCCGAGTCTTCAAGTTCTAAGAAAGCAAAAATTCAAATGTGTTTATTTTAGAACAAGCTAAAAGAGATTTCAGGAAAGAGACAAAAAGACTACTGGGGTTGCACTTTTTTCCATATTCTTCTTTGCGATTTTATCTCTACACCGTATTCACACGTGATGATTTTCGAGATTAGAAAACTGTGATCTCTAACGTTAAAATAACTACAGACATCTCAATGAATCAACATTTTTGTTAAGTTTTAATAATGTGCATGGGATGAAATCCCGAAAAGATATTTGAGGATGGAATCAATAATACTATTCACATCACTTCGACGTCCCTCAGTATTCTGTTCAGCTGCCGCATACTTAAAATGAGACCATGCACAAGCAAAGGAAAGGCTAGAATTTCGGCGTAACTGATATATTCTCCGGCTAACAAGTAGTTCTCACTGGTCATTCGCTACGCCTTCGATACTTGGAATATAGCTTGGCAAAACCGATAAACACAGCGGCTTAAGCGTACCAAGTACAAATAAAGTACAACTAGAAAGTAGGTGACTGTCCACGCCATCTTTGCTGCAGACAAGAAGACCTCGTGTACAATTAAGGAACTCGGGATTAGCAACTCAGGATTAGGAACTCGGGATTAGCAACTCAGGATTAGGAACTCGGGATTAGCAACTCGGAATTTGGAACTCGAGATTTGGAACTCGGGATACGATTTGGAACTCGGGATTAGCAACTCGGGATTAATAACTTTTTCTTATTTTTTCCCGTAAAAAAAGGTTTTTGAAAAAATACCTCGGGATTTCAAAAAATATATTCGTTTTTTAAATGGCCCTAACAAGCCACCGTACTATAACGAGAGCCGAAACAATAAAAATGTTACGTTGGGACCGCGTGAAGTGTTCGCATTTCTGTAATAGCGAGAGTCCGCGGTAAACAATGTTTGTTCTCAAGTGTTTGTTATGGATACTTAATGCACCGATTTTCCTGTCAATAAAACTCATTTGAGTTTCCTACGCGCCGCCATCATGGATCTCATGACGTCACAGTATTGCCCCTATTGTTGCACAACAAAAGAGCTATTGTTTTCTGACAATAGGGCAACACTGTGACGTCAAAAATCCAATATGGTTTTATCGACAGGAAAATCGGTGCATAAATGACATCTAGTGTACAATTTATGGGAGACAAACACAGAAACAGACTTAGGCATCCATAACAAACACTTGAGAGAAAACATTGTTTTTCAGCCGAGGTTCCCTTTAATCTTTGCAACCATTCATTGAGAAACGCTCTCCCTCCTTTAAAACAAATTGCACAACAGAGATACCCAATTTTAGCCGTGTCTTTGTCTTGACCCCGGCATTAAGGGATCGTTTTAACCAATGTCCATTGCACACCTCACAAGATATCTTTCCTGTGATCCAATTCTGAATCTGAAACAAATCGAGGTTGTAGTAATATGACCTTATTACATTTGATTGACAGTTGTGTCAGTGTATAAATACACAGCCATGATTGTATACACACTCACATAGTTCACCGAGTACGCATTAATAAATAGTTCTACAACACTATCGCCTCGAGTACTTATATTCGCAGTATATTGCAAAGGTAGTTCAGGATCGGTTACTGGTTATTTACAGCAACACACAGTAATGTTATCAGATATTAACTATTGAGATCTTCGAGTGATACATGATACATGATACATGTAGGTAGTCATGTGAGAGTCAGATGGAACTCGGGAGTGTTTTAGAGCAAGAAGTTTAGTCTTGGGATTGTCAATGTATTATCCGTGGAACTATAAAAGAATAAAGCGCATAATTAGTATATACCACACCAGTGAATATCACTTTTCGCGCGCTCTGATACGATTGGCTACTCAAACAGTGAATATGATTTCATATTCACCTCCGAGCAAAGCAGCGATCATCTCGCGCGAGGTTTTGTCCATTTGACAGAAAATAAATTAACTATTTGGTGCACCACTATTCACCTCCATTTCGGTGAATAATTGTTAAATACCGAGCCTTGGGATGTTGTGATCTCACTGGGGACACGGGTAGCCAAATCAAGACAGAAACAAACAGACTGCAGGATAGAGTCAATATTAACGAGGCTCAAGCTACCCGAGGTGCTGGACGCGGCTCATTTAGAGGTCGTAGGTGTGGCTACGGACCAACTCGCTGCAGGTGGGGATGTCAACAGTGTAAACATCAAGGAAGGGGAAACGAATGTCACCACTGCTTCAGCTGTGGAGAGTTTGGCCACATCGCGTCGAACTGCAAACCAGAGGGAAACGAGGCGCGGCTACTGCCGCTGGACACCGAGTAGCCGACTACAGCCCTGAAACGTCCCATCCGTGCAATGGTTGTCAGAGGGTTCGCTCTGGAAATGAGAAATGGTGGCAGTGTACGCGGGATGCAAGACAGTTAAATACTGCGACCGGGACTGCCAGAGGAAACACTAGACAGAGCACAAAGTCCTGTGTTAGGCTATTAAACGGCTGACCGAGAGCAAGGAAAAAACCGCTTCCGCAACCGACAGCTTCTATAGCCATCTAACGCCAAAACAACGTGCCACCGTTGTGGGATTGGTCGACAAGAGATGCATCGTTAAAGGCGAATTAAATAGTCGCCCTGTTGATGTACTTTGGTATACGAGAGCCCAAGTCTCTATTATCTCAGGGGACTTTGTGCGAAAACATTTCCCAGAGTTACCAGTGAGGGAAGTATCAGACTTGCTTGGCACAGAACTGAATCTGACTGCGGATAATGGTGAGGCAATACCATATAAGGGATGTGTAGAGCTGATATTCAAACTAGTATCTTCATCGAACGATTTGTTAGTTCCATTTTTAATAACAATAGATAAACTAGAGGCCCCTTTGATTGGGTTTAATGTGATTGAAGAAATTCTTAAACAAGGGAAATATACGAACATAGACATCTGGTCTCCGCAATTACCGGCTTAAAAACCAGTTATTCTGGAGCTTTTGTAGACTTCATACCGAGCGTAAACCGAGGGGAAGTATGTCCGGTCAGAACTTCGAAACATGACCAGATAGTACCAATAGGACAAAGTACGTAGAAGAGACAACGCCAATGCTGTTCGTACCGGATGAGTTGGATACTTGGCCAATCGGTCTAGAAGTGAGAGAAAATCTGCTTATGGCGAAGAAGGGTAAGGTTACCCTAGTGGACATTGAAGTCACGAATACCACCGGGTATGATATCACCTTGAAAAATCCGCCTGGAACTCGTCCATTCGATCACACCAGTCGAGGTCAAGTTTAAGGAGCCAAACAAGAAGAGCTAACATCGCACTGTAAGGAACGGAAGGAACGAGTGGCGAATATGAGTAGGGGTGAGGCACCCGTGATACAGTTGAAGCGATCAGAGGTATTGGAACCAAACGATCCTCATGAAGATGGCAAGGAGAGTGTGTCTAGCAGTGCCGCCATCCCGGACCAAATAAAAGGCATCGACCTTGAGAGTCTTTCCGATGAACAACGTAAAGTTGCATTACAGTTACTGGTAGCAGAGGCAGGTTCTTTTGCTAAAGATAGCCAGGATATAGGCTGCATTAGGGAACTTGAACTATACATTCACCTTAACGACGAGACACCAGTACAGAAGAACTATGTGTCCTCGACCCCTCTATCCTGAAGTCAAGGCGCATATAGAGGACCTTGTTAAACCAGACCTTCATACGGACATCCACGTCTCCCTACAGCTCTCCTGTTGTATGCGCGCATAAGAAGGACCAGAGTCTGCGCCTGTGCGTAGACTACAGAGAGTTAAATGAGAGGACTCGAGCTGACCGATACCCAACACCACGGATCCAGGAAGCGCTCGACATGCAACCTTGGAGGGAATTCCTTATTCACAGTCCTCGACCAAGGCAAAGCCTACCACCAGGGTTTTATGGCATCTGACAGTCAGCATATGACGGCGTTCATAACTCTTTGGGGGCTTTATGAATGGATTCGGATGCCATTTGGGTTATCAAATGCCCGGCTGCATTCCAACGATTTATGGAGAACTGTCTTGGAAACACGAGGGACGAGATATTTATGCATACCATACCTAGACGATATAACAGTATTCAGCAATGCTTTTGAAGATCACATCGAGCACCTACACGACGCTTAAAAGAACACGGTGTCAAACTAAAACCAGCGAAATGTAAGATGTTCAAGCAAGAGGTACTTTTCCTTGGTAGGTTTGTAAGTAAGGAGGGGTACAGACTCTATCCGGCTAACATCAAGCCAATGCTTCATTTAACTCCCGAAGGACTCGACCCCCGAAACAGGCAATGACGTTAGGAAACTCTTGGGTTTTCTAAACTATTACAGGCGGTACATTGTGAACTTCTCTAAAATCGCTAAACCTATTTACAACCTTATCAAGTTCAACGACAAGATAGCAATCCACGCGAGATCTGCAAAGACACGAAAAAGCAAGCAAATTGGTCAGCCACCATCCAATTCAACCTACAAAAGCTTCTATATACTTGCTGTGGCATCAACTTTCCTTCGAAAGATTCCGCAAAATCAATATGTAACGATAACCGATACCACGGTTTTGGCCATTCTCATAGGTGAATACTTTCCTTGGAGGAGATTTCCTGTTTTCCTGACATGTCTGACACTCCCGTACGCACCTTTGCTTCGATATCGGCATCGAATCCGGGCCACCAGACATAACTCTGTCCTAATGCTCTCATTCTAGATATCCCTGAGTGTCCCTCATGCAACTCATGCAACTCATTTACTTGATTTACTATTGCATCTAGCTACCCGCTGGGGGTACCCTACAGCACGCATGCATTCATTCAAAGGTTTCAAAGGTTTTTATATTCCACACATACAAATAATAATAATACAAACAACATAATGTGAAAGTTAAGTAAGTAGGGGATGCACGAGTTAACAACCCTGGAAGGTTAACATATCTCATGCATCCCTGTAACAAAAAATGACAGAAATTCATTAAAGTCAAAGATGGTATTTGCTAATCTAAGAGTCTTTTCGACTTCAAATAACTAAAATAAATAACCAGATAGCATAGTAATAATAAGAGTAATATATATAATAATAATATTCTAATAATATATATACATGCATATAGAAAATTAAAGGAAAAACGGAGGTATGTCTTCAAAGATGGTATACTTTACTTCGCTGCAGTTGAATTAGAAGATAACAGGTATTTTTAAAATTCTTTTAAAAAAAAAGCAAGGGATGTATTATTTTTCAATTCTAGCGGGAGATCATTCCAAACTTTAATTGAAGCATATTTAACATTAAACTTACCATAGTTCAAATTTAGTTTGGGAAATGAAAGATTGTTATTAGCGTTAGAGCGAGTGTAATGACTAAACTATGATATAAAAAAATAGTGACTAAATATATCAGGTAAGATGATTGGCATGTTTATAGACCAATTCTCCAAGCTGAAAACGAACGACTTCACAAATATTTAAAACTTTCATTAAAAAAAACAGAGGTTTACTAGGTGTTCTAGGGTCAACAAATGATATAGCTCTAATTGCACGCTTTTGGCTAACACGAATCAACCTCGTTCCCAGGACCCTTGCCCTGGGAACGAGGTTGAACATGAATACGTTTTAATTTTGAGTGGTAATTACTTCCCCAGGTCAATGTACAATATGAAACATATTGGTATATGAAACTGTAGTATAGATTTGTTAAGGAACTAATGTTCTGGCTTTGTAAACCACTCCAATGGATTTTGCCATTTTTATTGATATGTCATCAATATGTAGATCCATTTTAAATGTTCATCGATTTTTACTTCAAGAAATTTAGTACTAGTCGTTCTATATATAGCTTGGTTAGAGAAACTTAAGTTGGTATGTATGTTTTGTAAACGTTTTGGTTTTTGTTTTGATGTGAAGATTTAAAAAAAGGTTTTGTCCAAATTAATACTTAAGCGGTTGGCTAGAACTTAAACTCCCCCATGACTGGCTCCTTAAATTTAATTGAGAAAATAATGAATTTATATTTTTGTGACGATAGAAAATATTCATATCGTTAAGCATAAAGCACGAGATGTATCGATTTCATTATAAACTGAGCATCATTTACGTATAAAAGAAATACCACAAGTAATGGGAAGACAATCATAGTTCTCACCATGTAGACATACTTCCTTTCTTGTAAGTAACTACTGAACCATTTGTGCTTCGTTCCATCAATGGCATAGTAGAGGGTCTGAAATGGGGTTAACTAACTACTGACAAACGGCCTTAAAAATAACTGACAACTGACAAATCACGATATATTTTACTGACAACTGACAACCGAAAAATAACTGACAACTGACAAATTACGATATATTTTACTGACAACCGAAAAATAAATGATAACTGACAAATTTGTTTTTTTGCGGTCAAACATTGTAAATGTTCTCTAGTAATGATTAACAAGGGCTAACTGACAAATGGCCAAAATTTTAATTGACAACTGACATGTAGACCCCCCCCCCCCCTCATTCAGACCCTCATAGTAAATAAGCTTTTGAAGAAGAATTTCATGATTGACAGTATCGAAGGATTTTAAGATCTGTAAAAATGCCTGTTAAAAGAGATTTGTTGAAAATAGAACTTAGTGGCTGAAAAATAGCTTCGCTATGCATTGTATATATTTAATGTTAATATGTTCATGACCGGGTGATTTAGAACAATTTATTTCATGAATATTGTCTAAAACTCTATAAGGGGATATGGTTTGCATTTTAAATTTAGAGCCTGAAGCTATCTTCATCCAATGCTTAAATGATTTATCAATTGTAGGAAGTTTTTTTAGCGAGCGAGGGACCGATTGTTGTAAAAAAACTATTGAAAATAGATGCCATTTATTTTCTGTCTTTATAGTTTCTAAAAGAGATATTGAGTGTGATTTATGTTTCTTTCTATTAAGAATTTCAGTAATGATATCCCAGGTGGCACGCAAATTACCTTGGGATTTTTCTAACATAGTTTTATAATGTGTTTTTGCATATCTAATTAAGTGATTCAGGTGATTACGATATACGGTTGAAAACGATTAATATTTTCTACAGTTGTGATCTTAATTTTCAACCTATACAACTTACTTTTCCTTTTGATTGATTTAAGTATTCCATATGAAATCCATGCGGGATTCCTGAGAGTTCTTGAACTGATCTTAAATGTTTTCACACGTCAAAAGTCCTCGATAAAATTTTGAAAAATCTTCTATACTGAGCTCTTCCTTTCGCCTAGAATAGGGTAGCAGATGTTCGTCAACTCTATCCAGTTACCCTCCCATCACCGCCTTTTGTACAACTGAAAGTACGGGATCTCTAGCCGTCCAGAAGGCTATGCGTTCTGCCGTCACTGGTGTACACTGTAGTGTTGTCATTGTTAGAACCACCTCCTCTGGGGTTGGTACCTGATTCGGTATCTCGTTCAGTGGTAAACGACTTAGTCCATCTGCATTGTCCATCTGATTCCCCGGCTGGTACTCTAGATAGTATTGATACTAAATTGGCTAATGTTAATGCCCATCGCTGAATCCTGGAGCTCGCCATGGAAGAGATCGCTTTATTCTCTTTCAGCAAACCCAGTAGTGGTTTGTGGTCCGTCTTGACTGTAAACTCGCGCCCATAAATGTATTTATGGAACTTAGTACTCCAAAGTTTAGTGCTAAACCTTCTCTCTCAATCTGAGCGTACTGGTTTTCAGCCTGTGTTAATGTTCTCGACGCAAATGCTATGGGTCTCTCTGATACATCTTCCAGCCTGTGGAATAGAACTGCCCCGACTCTATATGGTGGAGCAGTTAGACCACCTGCAAGACTGCAGCAGGCGTCACAGTGTAACAGGAGGGGCAGTGCCGGATTAGAGTGGACTAGCAAATGCTGTGACTGAAGGAGTATCCTCGACTCTTCGAATACCTTCTGCTGAGTTGGTCCCCACATCCACTTTGCATCTTGGTGAAGCAACTGGTACAGTGGTGCTATCACAGTGCTTAGGTTCTTCTGGAACTTTTGATAGTAGTTGAGTAAGCCTAATGGCTCGTACCTTCTCTGGAGAGTAGGATGCATGAATACCCTGTGCGTCAATCACATGCATGCCCAAGGTATGTAACTGAATCTTGCTTGAAGACACATTTTTCTCAGTCCTTTGAGTCGTAGACCTGCTGTTTCTAAGCGCCTAACTAGCCCCTGCAGATTTGCATTGTGCTCTTAGTCTGTTCTCCCTGTAACCAAAATGTCATCTATGTGAACAGCTGTCATCTGTACTCCATACACAATTTGTTCTGTGGTCCTTTGGAAGATCCCAGGTGCTGCTAGGATTCTATAAGGAAGTCTGGTA
Organism: Actinernus sp. WN-2022; assembly: GCA_030867875.1. Taxonomy (NCBI): domain Eukaryota; kingdom Metazoa; phylum Cnidaria; class Anthozoa; order Actiniaria; family Actinernidae; genus Actinernus; species Actinernus sp. WN-2022. Next base: position 27,289,999 of record JAOWCC010001751.1, on the reverse strand, counting down.
TATACAAACAGTCCTTTGTTTGTATTAATTGCTGTGAGAAGCTGAGATTCCTCATCAAGGGTCAGCTGTTGATATGTATGGCTTAATTAACACTGAATTAAGTCCACTTTGGTGAAGTATTTGCCTCCAGACAGCTTGGCATATAGATCCTCAACGTTTGGTATTGGGTTGCTATCGGTCCTCACCGCCCTATTAACTAATGTCAGCTTATAGTCACCACAGATGCGGATTTCCCCGAAGCTTTGAGAACTGGGACTATACGAGAGGCATAGTCTGCAAATGTTACAGGCTTGATGACTCCCTCTTGCTCGAGCCGTTCCAATTCTGCGTCCACTTTCTCTCTAAGTGCCAAAGACACTATTCTAGGCTTCATGAACTTGGGAGGTAGTTCTGCGTCAACACAAAGTTTCACACTCTTTCCAATAAAGGTACCCAATTCTGGCTTAAAAAGATATGTGTACTGCTCTTCATACGACTCCCTTTCTGTGCTGACTTTGTATACTCTATTCCAAGTCTATTTGCAGCTTGTCGAGTAAATCTCTTTCTAGTAGGTTTGGTTCACGACGTGGGGCGGACGTTTTTGGAAACACTTGTTTGTACACGGGTCTTCGTATGTTTAGTTTTATTGAAGATAACTAGTTAACAGTTGAATAAGACTCAACAATTGGCGACGAGGATACGTTTTGGCATCCGAGTAGCAAGTTCAACTGAGGATAGGGAACTTCGCCACAGTACAGCTTGAAGCCTTTCGAACCAACTCCGAGCGATTCGGCGGCAACCAGATGACAAAAGTGGGTTGCTCGCCTCGACAATTATTTAATAGCTCAAAATATCTCCCACGATGAGAGGAAAAAGGCCGTCCTGCTTTATTTACTACGCTGGAGAGGAAGTTTTTGAGATTAACATGTCGCTGGAACATAGTGATAAAGAGACTGAACAACCGTATTTCGCGCCAAATCGTAACGTGGAGTACGAGCTAGATATATATTTTCGGACAAGCTAGTCAGGCTCCGGGAGAAACCTTGGAAAGGTTCACAGCGAGATTAAGGCAGCTGGCGAAAAACTGTGAGTTTACTGATTTAGACAAAGAAAACTGAAACTACAGTTAGCGACTCTGTTGAGATATGGACGTTCGTTGGAGGCAGCTACTGCTCAGGCAAAAGTCATGGTGTCCTCAATGGTTCCGGGGGATGTTGACAGACATAAACTATTTTCCATAAACAATACAAGCGGGAAAAAGAAACCCTGATAGCAGGAAGGATAAGAAACAGTCCTCAATTTGTCATGGTTGTGGGGGAAATTGGCCACATGAAAGCAACACCAAATGTCCAGCAAGGGGTAAAGAGTGCAGAGAATGCAAGAAGAAAAAACCATTTCGCCAAGGTATGTAGATCACGTGATGACAAGCATACTAACTTTGTGATTCAAGATCTGCAAGACACCAAACATTCAGTGGACAATCTCTTGATTCTTATTACCTAGAGTTGTATCAGACAGCATCTTCACCCAGTAAAAAGGGATATGTGCAATCTTATAAGTGTTCCCTGGAACTGAATGGAATTGCTACTACTATAGAAATAGACACCGGTGCAACTTCCACCTTAATCAGTCGAGCAGCAATTTCAGGCCTTGAAGGAAGGGAATGAGACGTTGGTACTCAACACTTCTGAGCTACCAAACCTCCGCATGTATTCAACAAACCGGTGGGCAAGACTGAGCTTGAGATCACCGAAGGAGGAAAAACCATCAGGTTGCCACTACTTGTAGTGTTAGGCCCTCTCCTCGCCGTCCTTAACATGAGCCCGCGATACCATCCATAATGCACTGCGCGGCCTGATAATACAACATTAATGTTATAATCATATAAATTAACAAAATTCTCAATTCTGATTGGCTAAGAGCAGTGCAGTTCAAGTCAGAGTAATTCAGTGCAAAAAAAGTGTAATTCAGTGCAATTACAAATAAGATTAAAATTGTTTAAATTTATATAAGTAATCATACGTTTTCTCGTTCAATTTGGGATCAATTCTCACTCGTATGTTTTCCAAATATTTGAAAAACATACTTGTGCGAATTAATTCCAAATTGAACTCGAAACCATATGATTACCGGCTGTGCTTATTATTATTATTATTATTATTATTATTATTATTATTATTATTATTACAAGTGGATACCGCTAACGATAATCGTACAATGGTTTCAACCCCTCCCCCCTCAGTTTTGCAAGGATCGCAGATCTTACCCAAAATTTGCAAACGATATGTTGTATTAGTCTTGTTTAGTACCAATACTATGATTTTGATGCTGCAACTTTATTCAATCCCTTTCTAATGGGGTAGGGTACTACCATTAATAGGAAATGCATATGCTTATCCACCCCTCCCCCCTCAGTTTTGCAAGGATCGCAGATCTTACCCAAAATTTGCAAACAATATGTTGTGTTCATCGTGTTTAGTACCGAAACTAAAATTTAAAAGCTGCAACTTCATTCAAGACACTTTTAATGGAGAGGGCACCATTATTATGAGGAAATGCATATCATTTTCAACCCCTCCCCCCTCAGTTTTGCAAGGTTCGCAGATTTTACCCAAAATTTGCAAACAATACGCTGTGTTCGTCGTGTTTAGTACCAAAACTAAAATTTTAAAGCTGCAACTTCAATCAAGACACTTTTAATGGGGAGGGCACCGTTATTAACAGGAAATGCATATCATTTTCCACCCCTCCCCCCTCAGTTTTGCAGGGCTTGCATATCTTACCCCAAATTTGCAAACACCATGTTGTTTTCTTGGTATTTAGTACCAAAACTATAATTTTAGCGCTGCAACTTTATCTAATCCAGTTCTGGAGAGGGAAATATTAAAATGAAACTGTCCCAGCATGCTTTGCGCCCAAAACGAAAAGGGCGATGGATTTTTACGGGTAGAAGGGAACATCGTAGAGACATGGGATTTTCACCAAAATGTATACCATACTAAACTTCAGGGGGTCTTCTTAATTTGGTAGATATTGAAGTTCAGGGGGGGAAATTACAGGCAAATCAAAATTTCAAAACGCTTTAACCCCCCCTGAACTTCATTTGCGCGAAGGTTACATCAAAAATTTAATCTAGTTGGATGAAATTACATATGATAGGCTAGTTTTACTTCCCGTTAACATAGCGTAACATACCAAACATTAACACCTCCAAGCTATAAATTACAATTATTCCCTACCCCACTCCCCCTGGAAATGGTTTACCCATTTGTGTTAGCAAAATGTCTCCGGAATGTCATTCATGACAAAACTGATCGGTTTCTAAGTTTTCACGTTCAACACCGAAATACAGAATTGACGTTAACCAGTTGCCCAGGCCCCGCTCGGCCAAGCAAAAAGCGAGAAAAAACGCCTTAACCCCCCCCTGAACTTCATTTGCGCGAATTAGTACGCAAAAATTTAATCTAGTTGAGCGAAATTACATAAGATAGGCTGGTTTTTATGCCATTAACTATGCGCTAGATACCGAACATTAATTAATTAATTATTTAATGATTGTATTATTTCTATGATTATCGTTAGGAATAATATCCTAGCATAGCATATTGACCAAATGAATTAAAGACGTCTAAAATCACTTTATACGATCTCTCTGGCGCCAAAGTTGAGACTAGTTATCATTCGACTCTCTCCCATTCCGAATTCGCCTGCAAATAAGAGGATCTGAATGGAGTTTTGGTCATTTGTCAGTTGTCAGTTAGCCCTAAGTTAATCATTACTAGAGAAAATCTACAATGTTTGACCCACAAAAAAACAAATTTGTCTGTTAACAGTTAAAGTGCATATAAGCCCTGGCTAATTATATTTCTTACGAAGAGACTAGAGGTCATAGACAAAGGATTCCGGAATAGAAAGTTGATTTGATTTATTTGTCATCATGATGGTGTATTTGCCGTTCAAAGTTGCCCCAAAACGTGTCTTGGGTTGCCTGTGGACGAAAATCAAGCGCGCGAGAGCGCTTTACGAAATTGGCACTGGGTCTAGTTTGACGTCATCAACAGAACACGCTCGATGGGCCATTGCATTAAAGGCCTTGCCGAATAAAGATCTCCGAAACGTTTAGCGCAATATTATCATCTTTCTCGGTTATCTATTCAATTATTTTGCAAATAAGCCAACGCTTTATATCCGCGAAGAGACGAGTTCTGTTGATGACGTCACGTTTTATTGTCGTCCCAGTCCCCGAATGTGCGCAGAAATTATTCTAAATTTGGAAGTTTAGTCGCTAAAAAAATATTGAAAACATTTTTATTTATAAATTTCGGAATTTTTTTCCTACCTTTTAAGGTCTAACCTTTAAAAAAAACATAACTGGCCAGGGCTTATATGCACTTTAAGTTTTATTTGTCAGTAAACAGTTAAAAAAATTGTCATTTGTCAGTTAACAGTTATTTTAAGGCCGTTCGTCAGTTGTCAGTTAACCCCATTCAGACCCTCAAATAACTGATTGCAAATAACGGTCTGAGCAGCATGCACACTATTGACCACTCCGTTTGGTAAACAAGGCAGATTGATTTACAGAGCTGTTGATGACTCGAAGTTCCAGTTTCGAATTTTAGGTAATGTTATATTTTGTTGAATCATAAAACAATTATTGTACGGCGACTATCGCAAAATATTAAGCAATTATTTAACGAGGCTGAGCAAAATATCATGAGACACGAACACATCATAATATTTTGCGATAGTCGAGTTCAACAATTGATTTTCGTTTTTTCCCGGCAGACTCTTCAAAGCTGACTGCTGGTAGAACCTCGGTAAGTATACTAATGATATTATTTACGCCATTTTCTAACAATGTGACAAGGCACTAGTGCAGTACCCTTTCTTGCAGGCATGGACTATATCGCAACCCCGCCGTCGCAGTGTACTCTGGGATGGATATCTCAATTTTCCATTGTTGTTGTTGGGCGGCCATCTTGGATTTAACAATGGAAACTGAGATATCCATCCCAGAGTGCACTGCGACGGCGGAGTTGCGATATAGTCTATTGTGCCGGCAAAAAAAGTGTTGCCTGTGCAAGAAACAACTTCACGTGTGCAATGATAGTCGAGTCTTGAAGTATGTCGAACACAGGCAGACAATACTTTTGCCAAACAAAAATGTTATTTGATAGCCTTTGTAATCTGTCCTTACCAATGAAGTCTTCAGCAGTAAAGCAGATATGTTGAGTATAAATCTGGCCTAAATCTTTTGTGTTTATCTGTAAACCACACGATGCTGTCATAGTGATTAGACAGGTTTTGGTCCTGCAGGTAATCATACTAGAATAGGAAAGGAGGTTAATTAGTTGGTTACTGCATGTAACTATAGAAGATATGACCTAAAATTAATTATAAATGGTTTTGAAGGACCTCTACTACCAATTTGAAAGAACGTTAGTTATTTCTTTATCATACAGATAACCAGTGAAGGCCGTTTGGCTAAACTCAAGACATTATGCGCAGGCCAACAGATGTCCTGGTCCTCACTGACGACGCCAGAGAAGCAAATAGTCTCCAAACACATTATAGTAGATGACCAACATAGAGTCCTGTTCTGCTACGTCCCAAAAGTCGCTTGCGCCAACTGGAAACGGGTCTTTATCGTACTCGAGGGACGGGCTAAGGACACTAACCTTATCAAGAAGGTTATTCATAAAGACTTCACGTTTCTAGAGGACCTACCACCGCTAGCTATAGAGCGTCGGATAAAGAGCTACTACAAATTTATGTTCGTCAGAGAACCAATGGAGCGTTTGTATTCTGCGTACATGAATAAATTTCAGGACAACAATAGCAAATTCCATAAAATATTTGGTCAGAAAATCGTGAGAAAATACCGCAAGAGCTCAAAGCAGCGTACGAATAAAGGCGACGATGTCAAATTAACGGAATTCTTTAGATATCTCGTAGATGAAAAGCTGACCAAGATGAACGAACACTGGCTGCCGTTTTATCAACTTTGTCAACCCTGTGCCATGTCGTACAACTTCATTGGATCGTTTCATAATTTGGAAGAAGACGCCAAACACGTTTTGCGCCAGTTGAACGTTCAGCACAAAGTGCACTTTCCGATTCAGCAGCGATATTATTACGATAGCGCCAAACACGTCGCTAGATCTTATGCAGAAATTCTTAGTAGCCTACCAAAAAAATTGCTCCGAAAAGTAGTTAAGAAGTATCTGAAGGATTACAAATTGTTTTCCTTTCCCATTCCAATATTCAGGTAATCTTAACGTATTTTGAATATTGGCGAAGTGTGGTACGAAGTAGTTGTTATCCTGGGGATTTAGTCGGTTTACAAATGAATGAATGCCGATTATAAATGTGAGAGAAAAAGCCCTTCTAAAAATGGCGGCCGCTACTGAGCGACGACGTCTTACGAGGAGAGCTCTTATCAGTTCCCAGTTGTAAAGCCTGCAACGCTTCTAATTTTGTTGTAAATCTTTTATGAAAAGGCAAGGAGTCTGGGAGCTTTGAATTTCATGAGGTCTGGTTTGAATAATGCCTTAAGTGACATTAACAAGCCTAAACGGGTACAACGTAATGATTATCGCTCAGAAGTGGCCACCATTCGTAAATAGGCTTTCAGTAAAGGAGACGTATTTTGACTCAGAAATGATATTTTTAAGTTAAGGGTTTGTAAGAATTCTGAAAACCGCGAAGAAATTTTCTAAGGAACTTTATTAGAGGGGGAGAGATACAAAGTCAAATACGTAATCGAGAGAATGGGGTATGGCTATATTTGGCATGAAAACAACAACACAACTGAAACGCTTATTGATTGAAACTAATTATTAGACATATGAAACAAAGGCATTGTGACATTGAACTTCAAACTTGGATTGAGGAAATTCATAATGATCAACGCAGATATTCGGCACAAAGTAATAAACTTACAACTTATCGAGTATTCAAAACAGACCACAAGCAAGAAGAATACCTGGTCAACATCTCTAACATTAAACACAGAGGGAGGGTCATTAGTTTTTATGTGATACAAAAGGGAAGCCGGGGTTAAAACATTCGAGCAGGATTTAATTGGGAGTGGTCACATATATTTGTGTATCAATATAAAGGAGGGATGCAATATTTCCTGCAGCAAATTGGAGAGGGGATGTTAGATCGTTTATTAAAAACGTTACATCGCAGTTAAAAAAGACTGAATTGTGTAACTTTACAGGAATAAAAAGAATACAAAAAAACTCTATTTAAAACTACTAGAAACGTATTAATTAATTAATTACTAATATAATACTCTATACTTACAATTAACACTAATCATTTTAATACACTATATGCTACTCTAATAAATGGTATAGTTCAAGCGTTATTAACGGCCATGCTGCTCTTGACAATAACATAAATCCACGGACTTCGTCCAGTTTAGGCACAAGGGACATATCGTAGTGTTCGAGAGCATAATTCCGTGGGAACATGATAGTGCTCCGTGTTATGAGAAACTATGCATGGTTAAAAATCAACCTGAGCCTTCCCCCTCTAATAAATGACAAGTCCCTAATTCTTCCCTTGTCTCCCTCCCCCAGCCTGTTTTACTAAGATTTGTTAGTGTCACGTGTCTTGACGTCACATCGCCTTACATTCGTACTGTACAGTTAGTGTGTGAGGAAATGACCGTTTATGCTTGTCATGATACGGTCGAAAGAGAGGTAAATGTTTATATATTTACCTCGCTCACACCAATGTCCAAAACTCCAGATGCATTGACTTTGCATGGATTATTGGTAGCAATGTAATCAATCAGAGTCGATGATATCTGGGTGGTCCTAGTTGCATCCTTTATCATTTGGGTGTATTGGTGTAAGTCATACAGAAACGTTAAGGCTGCTGTGTTGATTCCTTATCCTCAGTATCAACCTTATGAACAATCCAAATAAATGCAATTCAATCTGTGAGTTTGGAGGTCGATAAGCTTCGATACCACTGGTTGAAACAAGGAAAGGTTTTGAATGTGTCATCATGATCTCTATGCACAAAAGTTCAAGCTTATCTGGAGACAGACTTGTATTTAACTAGAAGTGGTCATTGAGGGACACAAAATGGAACTATGAAAGGCAAAGCATGCAGGGATACATGTGCGGGAAAAGGGCAAGAATATGGAACAACACGTCGAGAACATTAAGAAGGTAGAAAGGTTGTATTTTATTTATACAGCTAAATATTCAGTGCTTTTGAATTCAGATGATTTTAGATTATGAAGATTTTGTCTTACCATTTCATGATATGAGCTAGGGTATGTGTAGGAATAACAGGTTGAAGCTAAAAAAAATTAATGTTACGAATGCGGATAGGAATTTGTTGCTCAGCAGAGGTGAGAGTATTTATTTAATCAAAGAATTCTCGAGATCAACCTAGAATCATCGGTAGCATTTTATTTCCAGAATTGAAAGTAAAGAAAGACAGTCAGACTTAACACATATTAATTTTCGGGATTTATGATGCTTGAATTTAATTCACCTTTGAATTAAAAGCGCACTGAGTCATTTCGTCCGCTAAACATTTCTTAACAAATAACACTATATATTTTTATTTTTATTTTTTAACTTTACAACTAGTCGTGACAGACACACACAGAAAAATAAATACAAGACGTTAGGACACAAATGAGCTAGCTGCAGGGAAGAACACCAGGGCAAGGGTCCCATATTAATAATCAAAAATACTACTGAAAACATTTAAAAAGGCAAAAATTGTATTTTTATATTTAATTCATTTATTATTACAAGCTGTACAGCTGCACACAAACTCATCATTATTAAGCCTACTATAATAATTTTATTACCAATAACTATATGTAGTCGATAATTAGATTGTTTACTTTTCTGTAATTGTTTTATTGATTGTTTCGTATCTATATTCCCGTTCTCTTCTCTTAATTCCTTAATTCCTTCTCTTAAGTACACATAATTATTAGTTTACTAGCCTAACTTCTCTCATCGCCACTCCATTTACTCATGCCTCAACTATAACATTCAAATCTCCTTCTTTTCACCTACTCATACGTCAGTTCAGTAGCCATCTCGAAAGCTATATGCTACTTTGGCTTCTGTGCACAATTGATTTTCCTCAAATATGTACTTTTATTACTCTGGCGCTGCTAGGGCAGCGGCCGGAGTCTTAAAATGCAGTCTGTGTCTTTTTACTCCGGCGCTGCAGGGCAGCCGCCGGAGTCTTAAAATACAGTCCATGTCTTTTTTAAAAATTATTAATGTTAAGTCCTGTAATTTTTTTGATCAGTTCTAACCTTTGCCGCTAACAATGCGGGTCGGAGACGCTGTGATCGAGCGATAAAGCAGGAGGCATGCGCATTAGTTGAAAGATAAATGTTCGCTAGAGAGTTTTAGAGGGTTTAAGGCTACCGTCACATCATGAAGTACTAATTTCATTGCCTCAGACAATCGTCTCTCTAACCGAATTATTAAACTGGAGGAAGTATTGCTGACTCAGGCGAAACTACGGCGCCTTCTAGTCTAGGACCGTATGAGTCATTGATAAAGGCAACATCGAACGGAAAACATAGCTATCAAAATACAATCCGGGATCAGATCTTCTAGGCAGACGGCAAATATGAGGTCAAGCAATTAGACAAAACCAATTAACGTAAATGACAAGAGATTAATTTCGTCTGATATGACCAAGCTTTAATCTCATACAAGCGTTCAACGAAGACACTAGGTTAGGGTTCATGCTTCACGAAAAATCTATTCTCTAAGTTTGTCCACTTGCAGCGAACTCTGCCACGCTTTGTATCTTTTGTCGCGAACTGTTGACTTACGTGGGAATTATCTACGGGCCAAGACGTGTCTGAAAAAAGAAAGGGATTGGAACTGAGATTTATTACTTTCATTCTCCCTCCCAACTCGTCCGAATGAAAATAATTTTCCTAGTCCCGCTAAACACTGAATAAACCACAATACACAACTACAATGGTAGGTTGTATCATGAGCAATATACAAACCACGTTTATTTAGTATTACATACCAATATAATAACCCGAATTATACGAGCTACAATCCTAAACTTTTTGACACTTTCAATCGCACCTCTAATTTTTCTTTAACATACATATCCTTTGCTTGGTCCGTTTTCCAACGGCCGTGTAATTTAAGCAGGCGCTCTTTCGAAGGATCATTATACAGACCTTCGCTAATACAGGATGCCCCTCCTGATCTGAGGCTGTGTAAACCGTAGAACTTTTCGTTATAACCTAAAGACGAAATACATTCTTTAAATATTTCTCTGAACCTAGTATATGATAATTTCCGATTGCCTAAGCAATATGCCTGGTTAGACTTAACAAACTTGACATTTCTAAATATAAATTCGTCACTGCCATCGAGGACTATTTCCGCATCTTTCAAATATCTTAATAATAATGTACAAGGACACGTGGGAAGACCGGATTTATAAATGAACACTTGTTGTCCTTGCCTGTATATATCCGTTTTACTATTTGGCACGTGGATGATGATATGCTCTTCGGCTAACGAGATATCTCTAACTCTTATGTTCAGTAACTCTTGAGACCTAAATAATCCAGCAAAAGCTATAACACACATTGTTGAAACTCGAAGGTCCTGTAAATTACAAGTACTATGCGCATATCGATGTACTATCGACTTAATCAACTCTAGATTAACAGGCTCCTTATTTATGGGCGGGTGTGGTAACCTCTTCTCGGTCTCCACTAGATTTTTGCAGATCGTCGAATCTAAAGGATTAATACTTATTGGTAAAATTCCGTGAATCCATTTGAGTGCTGCGTACGCCACATGGACTGATGTTTTTGAGTTTTTCTCTAATAATTTAGACAAATAAATAGCTATGTGCGTTACCTTAGCTGGGAGATAAACCGGTCCACCTATATTTCTTTGAAAGGCAAAGAAATGTTTAACTTCATTTTTATATCTAATCACTGTAGAGGGCGCTCTTGACTTCAGACAGTCCTGGATCACTTTCCTTTTAGGTGAAACGGGGAGATCGTCCCAGCACTTAGATACCATTAGGACCTATACAAAGAAACAACAAGATAGATCATGCTTCACCTGTACTCTATGCCGACCTATTCGACTAGACTAACTATGACTTGGCTCTTGGTGAGCCCATAACCCATATCGGTGACCTGAGAAACGCCGGCGTGCTCTCGGTGAGCACAATGGCCGCGTAACCAACTTCCTCGCACGTACAGCCTCGGTGCTCGTATCGTGTGAAAACGTAGTCTTACTCTTGGACCGCTATACGCCGACCTGCTCTCGGTGAGCCCAATGGCCTTGCATTATCTTCGTAACTCTGTAAACTCTGAAAAGACAGTCTAATCACATAAACGTGCCCTTCCCACTAGAGGGAACCCAAGATAGAGTTCAAATTCCGTCCATGCGCGAGTACTCTTTTCCCTTCATAACGTCGATAATCTAGTATTGCATTACTATAGCGATGCCATAATAATGGCCAAAAAGACGCCGAAGGCCAATCAGGGACTATCAAAGTACCCTTTGCTCTTTCTCTTTTCATATGGTTAAGTACCCTAGCAACTAAGTCTATTGGAGGAACGACTAAGCAATTTTCATTTTTCCAAGATTGGAAAAATGCATCTACTACAAAAGGCCCTGGATTCCAAAACCGGGAAAAGAATTTGGCAACTTTCTTGTTGTAGTAGGTCGCAAAGCAATCGACAGTGTATGGGCCCCACAATTTCTGAAGAATTTCAAAAAATTCGTCCCGAACCTGCCAATCGTCTAGATCGAAAATTTTACTAAGAGCATCTGCTTACTTATTCAAGGATCTGAGAATCCATTCAATAAACAATTCGATACCTCTTTCTAAACAAAAAGAGAATATGTCGACGGCTAACTTCTGCAGCTCGAACTTCATACTGCCGACTTCCACTATTTTAGCAGTTGATTGATTATTCGTGTACCATTTAACCTTTGAATTATCTAAGAAAGGTACGAAGGACTTAAGACTGTAGGATACGGCTAAAAGTTCCCTATGTGTCGAACTGTAAGTTCTCTCCTGTTCTGTAAACATGCGATGACATGACATTTCTTCCGCCCCCTGCACGATAGCCCCACAGGCTTGCCCACTTGCGTCGGAATAAACCATTTTATTATGAACCTTACCGGAAAAGCAGTCTCTAGAATTAAACCTTCTGGATGATTGTGTAGAAACAGATAAGGGGTTATTCACTTGAATACTACTTAAGGGCTGCTCTATTACCCTCCCACTAGCTAATAACTCTGATATCGATTTGATGACAAAATCGCTGTTTCTGAGAGCCGATAAATTATTCCTTCTAATCATCTTAGGCGGGGCTTGGAGTAAAGGCAACTTATACCCTTCGTTCAAAGTATCTATAATAAAGCTAGGTGCTTGAATATTCCTCCAAAAGTGAATATGTCTCTTAACCCTGCCCTTAACTTTTGTACTGCTCGCATCTCTGGGATCAGCTGAAGAGGATGTAAATTCTCCTTTCAAACTGAAATCGTGTACCTGCACTAACTCCTCGTCTTGCACTGTATCATCACTGTCTTTATTGAAGGACTTAGATGGCTCCGGTGTTTGATATCGAAGGGGCTCCATAACCAAATCTTTTGCCGCTCGAATCGCTCCTAGGCTTGAAAGTTCGCACGCGGCATGTAGCGCTCCAGTGCCCTCTATAACCGCACGTGAAGCAGACGTCGTCCACACGAGGTTGCCTACGGCCTTAAAAAATAAAGGAAAAACAGAAACGCAGAAAAAGAATAAAAGAAAGGTTAACCGAGACCTAACCACAAACGTAAATAAATATTTAAGCGATAAACCGTCGTTTGAACCTTGCTCCGTACTGATACCTGGATGAAAAACTCCTTAGCAGGAGTCTTTTATTACAACTAACAAAGAACAGCTATTACGTAACATACACGCCTATTATGTCATTGTTTGTATGAATTTTCATACAAACGCAGGAATTCAGCTAATTAGCCTCCCTAGGAAAATACATGTGTAATCGATCGATCGCGATACGGCTCAGTGGGGCAACTACACGAACAAGAAGCATGAAGCCGGCAAAGAGAGAGGAAAAAGTACTTGAAATGCACAGCGCTAGCTGAAGTAGGGAATATATATAATATCTGAGACGTTATGTTACTGTGAAGAGGATCAAAATTCGAGTTTTGTAGCTTGAGAAAGTCTTCTGCCGTGACTCGTGAGAGAAATTGGAAAAGATCTAGCTGTTTCATTCAGACACTGGCAAATTTATTGAAAGCTACGGGCTTACTTTATGAGTTTATTATTCATTGTAGAATGAAAGGAAACAGGTTAGCTGAAAGTTAAGTTCGAGGTAGGCTTCGAGTTTCATTCCGATTCAGTGCATATGTGCATGAAGGTGGGATGCTGTCAACAACACTACCGAAAGATCCAAAACGAAAGATTCAGTTATGTAAGTACTGTAAGTAAACTCTTTTTGATTTGAATAAATTTCCTCTCAGTTTGTCTGTTAATATACTTTTTCTTCTAATTATCGCTTTATTTTAACATCTCTGTGATTTAGAGTGCGCGTACCTCAGAATAAATTATTTTAAGGTCAACTGAACTCTTGTGTTTATAAGCTAAAGTGGTTTCGTCTAACAGTCTGTGAGTTTGAGAAGCCGGCTTAAAAGTGATTTCTCATTAGGAATTACACGTTTTTTATGACTACGAAATTGATGTTTTTCATTCACACTCATCATTTATTGACATAGTTTTAGCTGGACATTTTCCAAAGATCAATAGAATTCAGAGTCCGGATAAGTCCTTGGATTGAATTTATTGCAGTGAATTACAGTTGATTTGCCAATATTCTGTTGTTCAAATCCACTGATTGTGCGTGTGTACTAACAGTGATCTGGCTGTGTGCATACTAATAGCGATGTGAACACAGGTAGCCCGAAAATACAAACAAAGGGTACCTTACTGAAAACACAGGCAACCCGATACAACTGGGCCAAGCTAGGATAACACAGGTAACCAGAAAATAAATAGAAGAAACCGCACTGATAACACAGGTAACCCGAAATAACTTACCCAGGGTACCCTAGGATAAGATAGGTAGCCCTGAAATGCAAAAAGAGGTTACCGCACTGATAACTCGAAACACCTGAGACGATAAACAATTATTATCATTATTTTATTATAGTTTTTGTTATTTATATTATGAAGCGTTATGCACTCGTGTTCTGACTCGTATGGAGGTTTATATCAGATCATCATAGTATTTGAATCCGAACATTTTTGAACTACTTGTGTTATCCTAGGGTACCCTGACTTACTTTAGCCTCCGATGCAGACGTCTTGTGTGGTTCGTTTCCCTTCCTCCCACACCAACGTCTGCGAACTCAAGCCGGGTTTTTTGTTCAGCCAATCAGAGAGGAACTCCTATTTTCCGGGAGCTCATTAAAATGCACAGAACTTCGATATGAATAGAATTCCCTTCAAACCTTCACAGTCTCTGAACTGAGTATTCTTGCCACCAAAGCAAGTTTTTTTTATGGCGACAGGAAAGACGTGAAGATCTTTCTTTTGGAGATATTCGAAATCCATTGTCAAAAGTCCAGATTTGATGCACTGAAATATCGTTTTTTTCACCACTTGGCAACCTCTGAGCATTTTAAAGTTATTTTCTGTTGTCTAGGCGACTGAGAGGAGACTGGCACGTGCTGCACGTGCAGAATGGAAGTAAAAAAAATTAGCCAATCAAGTGTTTGTGTTCCCACGGTCTACGAAGTAATTAATTAATGTTTGGGCTAAGGGAAAACCTAACAAGCAATTTGATTGGGCAAAATAAACAATCCGTAAGTCACGGAACACAAAATGTGGCTCGAGTTCGCAGACGTTGGTGTGGGAGGAAGGGAAACGAACCACACAAGACGTCTGCATCGGAGGTTAGACTTACTTGAAGTCACTCGTGTTTACTCGTATTCTACTTTTGTTCACTCGTGTGAAATTTTAGATGGAATCGACTGTATGTGCATACTTTCGCATCTGATTGTGCGTTTGTAATGTGCTAAACACGCAGGTATATGAGAGGCGTCCGCGTTAAAAATATATACGCCGGAGTTCAAGCTGCGTGCACTTCTTGTTTTTATTATTTTTGTTCTGTCCTGTAAAAAATTTGATCAGTTCTGAACTTTGCCGCTAACAATGTGGGTCGGAGACGCTGTGATCGAGCGATAAAGCAGGAGGCATGCGCATTAGTTGAAAGATAAATGTTCGGTAGAGAGCTTTAGAGGGTTTAAGGCTACCGTCATGTCATGAAGTACTCAATTTGCCTCTATCTTCTCTCTAACCGAGTTATTAATATGGATGAAGTATTGTTGACTCGCCGAAACTACGGCGCCTTCCAGTCTACGACCGCATAAGTAATTGATAAACTTGAAACACTTAGGTATCGAAATACGATCTGAGGTTAGATGTTCTAGGCAGACGGCAGATAGCAGGATCAAGCAATTAGACTAAACGTGATCAATCCACAGATAACAATTGGTTTATTTTGGGCAGCGCTAATATAATATTTGATTCGACGTTGAGTTACATGCCGTTATGGTCTGTCATATCTTGTTCCAGTGTGTATACACAGTGAGATATAATACCAGTGACTGGCTTCCTGCCGAGGTCAAATCATATTCGAAGCATCCGGGGAAAATTCATGGGTTCGATTGTGTTTTTAATCCGCTAGAAATAATGAAATTCGTTACCCAAAGCGCATGTGTACTTCTTTCATGAAACAAATAAACAACGAGAGCATTTTACTTCGACAAGCTACTAGTTCGACAAGTCCAGAACCTACGCTCGGCAAGTCAACATTTACTCAAGGTCCCGAAGTATCAGTTGAAATCATGGACTCCGGGCTTTTTCGGTATCTGCTCCTATTTTATGGAACTCGTTACCACTGGAAATGAGGTCTATTGATTCCCCGGGATTGATTCTCTTAGTTCTTTTAATTCTAGTGTTAAAACAAGTCCTTTTAATTCAAAGCTTTTGGTATATTATAAGTTGCCAAGTATTTAAGCCATTATTATTATTGTTATTATTATTCAATTTTCTTTTTGGTATAACATAGAGAATTACTTGTAAAACGATACGTTACAGTATCTGTATTATTGCGTAACATTTTTAGTAAGTTAGTAAGCGGAGCATCACGCAGATGTTCACTCCACAAAGGCTGATTGACAACTGAAGGGTGACAAACCCCTGGGCTCGCCTTCTTATAACGGAACTTCGTGTTTAAGAATAGAAATAGGGGCTAGAGCCCAGGACCCACTCCGCTATTTCAGTATCCAAGATGGCTGCCTTTCAGATAACGATCCCGAGAGTCCAAAGAACTTCCAGAATCATGAAACAGGAAGATCGGCCCAGATAAACTATCAACGTCATGATCCCATAAAGAAGAAGAAGAATTAGTTTATTCACGCCTCTTGCAGTGCATACATATATATTGAATTACAGGCTGATTACACTTAATAATAGGCTACTGATTATATAAATAAATACGTACTATATGATATAAGTTAAATTTAGATACCTTGGAATTTCACAGTTACAAAGTTGCTAAAACGGTCAGTCTTAGTGGCTTTTGCCCGATCTTAGCGAGTACTGCGCGGATGAGTTTATTACTCTGTTATGTATTAGGGGGTAGATGGGATTACCCGGCTTAATGCGGCTTATAAATTTCTTATACGCCGCTAATCGACGATCGGCTAGAGTGAGGACACCCGCCTTTCCCAATGCTTCGCCATAAACAATACGCGGAAAAATGATGGACAATGCCCTTTTCTGGATATTTTCCAGGGCATTAGATAGGTATAATGGAAGGCTGGCATACACGACATACGCATATTCTATGACAGATCTAATCAGTGTACAGGGGATATCACAGTTTTCATGTCTCTTCAGAAAGTGTCGCACAAGGTCAGTTTCAAAACAAGGAATGAGAATTGCAGTTCTTCAGAATAACGTGAACCTCTGCGCGCAAATGTACATAGCAATGCAAAGCCGAAACGGAGATATGAGAGAATTCTTTTCTCATGAAGTCAAATCCTTTCCACCCTCACTGCCAAGTGCCAAGTCCGACCTTCTGAAATGTCTGCAACAACCAGTCCACCTTGATCCATCCAGTCAATTCGAGTGCAGGGTTTTGGACGGTGCTGTGATTGTACACTGTCTACCGACCGTTGATTCCGCGACATTCGATGACTACGCAGACAGGGTTTTCATACCGCATCTTCAGCAGCAGCTCCGTTTGAGCAAGAGAGTAGATGTTGTATGGGATACCTATGTTCCTGATAGCCTAAAGGAAGCGACAAGGGAGAAAAGGGGCCAAAGTGTAAGAAGAAAAGTGTTAGGCCAGACGAAGCTCCCAACAAACTGCTCTTCCTACGTGTCCTGCAAACAAGTCAGAACTCTTCGCATTTTTGAAGTTGAAGGTTGCACGTTTTCACTGACCCACTGGCAGAACGGTCCACATCACATCTGGTGGGTAATAATTGAAATACTTTGAAATTAATTGCTATAATGAGGTGATTACACTAGCAACGCATATAAGTGAATCTGAAATGACAATTGCGGTTTGGTTTTTTAGGTAAATCTGTAATATCCCTTGGCTCGGACCGTTGGATGTGTGAGTGTAACTATGAAGAGGCCGACACACGTATCGTCGTACATGTACGTCATGCTTTGGAAGGTGGTGTAGAATCTATCCTAGTGAGGCCTGTTGACACAGACATCATAGTAATCCTTGTTGGAAAGTTGCATGATCTCGCTGTCTACAATCCACGAGCAGAAATCTGGGTGGCATTCGGAATGGGGAATCACTTCTCATTCATCAGCATCAACAGTATATGTTCTACCCTTGGCGAATCTAAGTCAAGCGCCCTACCAGTGTTCCACGCTTTCACTGGATGTGATACCACCTCATCATTCTGTAGTAAAGGCAAGAAGTCGGCGTGGCAGGCATGGGAATTGAATGCCGAAGTCACACCAGCCCTGACATCCAGAGAATGACAATCCTGATGAATGAGAAATCGAGCTCCCTGGAGTCAGTAAATGAGGCTAGAATTTTGCTGTTCTGTAAGCATAACAGCATTGGAGAACATTCCTCCAACACAGGTACATTGTAGGTAGAACAGTACGAAAATCATTACAGTAGAATCTCGATAACTCTAACCCTCGATAATTAACTCGGAATCCCGATAACATCGAACCTACGATGATTTCCCTCTGCTTGAACATCCCTTGTAATTTCACCCTCGATAACTCGAATTAATTTACGTTTCCCCCGGAGGTTAGAGTTATCAGGATTCCTCTGTATTTTCATAACCAATGTATTGTTCAGCGGGCAACGTTACTTAAGCCGTAAAACGTTAATCGTTCCAGTGAAGGGATTGATACACTAAACTCCAAAGAAACCCTTAATTACTACAAAAACGGCAATTTACTAGAGACGACTGAGTTGTTATATATAATTGTCAATTGAATTCCCCTCTATATTGACATTGAATTGCAGGATGCACTTCTGCAACATTCTCAAAGGGCTGTGTACCAGGCGGGTATATGGACATCATCTGAGTAGGCTGAGCAGGATCTTCCTTCTCCTGAGGAGTTTTCGTGGGTCAAAGTCGATGGCTTTTGGAGACCCAAATGGATATCACTTCCCCAAGTTGCAAGCGTTTGCAGAGAGCTGATAAAGTGTTCCTGCAAAGGACGCTGCTCCCGATGCAAATGTGTCAAAGGGAATTTGCAGTGCTCGCCGCTGTGTAAATGTAGTTGCACAGAGAGCCAATAGAGTACCGGTAAAATTTCCATAGGCAACATTTCTTCTCAGTTTGGAAAGACGAAGTTCTGAATGGCCACTTAAACAGAAACCAATCTATTACATGTCAGAACAGATAAGTGTTGTTTCTGATTACAGATTAGGGCAATAGTGGTATTTTTTTTATTGCCAGCAACCTGGCTTTTCAATGAGATTTAATCGGGTGCGTGTAAGGGCCCGAAAAGCATTATGGGTACATTAAAATGCATTGCAGTTTATCCGAATATAACTGATCAATGTTATGTGGACCTTTGGAATTGTTTTTTGTAATAATGCTACGTTTCCAAGATAATAAACCGATCAGAAATCGATTTTAGATAAATAGCTTTGGTCATTCTGGTTCTTACAGAACATTGGAAGGTCGCGCTTTTTGGGTCTCGAGGAGGCCGTTTGGCGATGATAAATTTGATGGATTTTCCTAAATCTCTGGTCAGATGTTGCTTGATAACTATTCCCTCCTGTGCCGAAAGCTGAATAGTGAGCGAGGAAGAAAAGTGCCGATTTTTGGGTGATCTTTGAGGTAAGTCTCTGCTTTGGCGAGGTCGAGTTGCCTACCTTGTATATTTTTTTAGAGCCGCGGCCAACGGTCAAAATTTCGAATTCTAATAAACTGCTTTAGAAGGCCCCAAATCGCCAAAAAAACACTCACACAACTTCATTAAGTATTAATCTTTTATTATTGAAGATTTGTTTCGTAGGAATCGGAAAGGAGAATTCACACGGAGCAATTATATAAACTCTTCTGAGATCGTTATGAAAGTAATCGATAAACCACAGGTAACCCAATAGACTAATAAGCGGGAAATTATACGTCGAGTCTGGGAAGCCTGTGGTTGGCCGCGTGTCTACTTCAAAGACATGCGTAGGCATGGCAACTGCATCTTGAAAGTACCGCATAAATACAGCAAGTGATAAATATCACGTACAAATCATGCTATTTTTGTTTATAATGACCTAAGAAATATACTGAAAAAGACAATCATGAGTAGAGTTTGTTTACTTTGAGTTTAAGCTCATGCGTGGGCATGGCAACTGCATCTTGAAAGCACCGCCTGCGATGTCTACCGCTGATTTGTGGACCGATCAATCTGCAGATCATATAACGATGGATGTATTTTGAATTCGGGATTTATTTTCCAGGCCGTTTTCACGTCGTTTGGCCTGAAACGTGGATGAGAAGTGCTTACACATCTCTGGATTTGTGTGCCGAAAGCAGAGGCGAAATCGATTTGAATTTCTTGTCGAATTTCGGCGTCGAGTGAGGTCACATCGATGAAAAGCGCCTCGAAGCTGCATACCTTGTGTATATTTGTAGCTATGAGGTAGACACGCGGCCAACCGTCAAAACCTCGAGGCCTAATAAACTGCTTCAGAAGTCCCCAAATCACCCCAAACCCACTCACACAACTTCATTAAGTATCAATCTTTTATTATTGAAGGTTTATTTCGTAGGAATCGGAAAAGAGAATTCACAAGGAGCAATTATGTAAACTCTTCCGAGATCGCTTATGAAACATACCACAGGTAACCCAAAAAGCGGGAAATATATGTCGAGTCTGGGCTGCCTGTGGGTTGACGAAGTCCATACTGTGGAGACATGGTAAGTAGTGTAGTATTGTTTTGGAATAGAAATAATGTTTTAAGTGGACATGATACTACGAGGTTCGAATGTGTGAAAAGTTGTTCATGTTTACTAGCGGCTAATCTCGAAAGCACTTTACTACGTGACATAATTGTTGACATGATTGTGACAGGCGACGTGACAAGGGGCGGAAGGTGTCTTGAATAGTATTTGTATCAGGCGTTCTTTTCCCCCTCTCGCGCATGGTTTTTCCTTTCTTTTTCTCGGGGGAAAAGGTAAGTCTGATACTCAGGTTAAGTTTCCATATAATCGCTACGATCGCTGAAAAATTGGCCCAGCGATCGTAGCGATCATATGGAAACCAATTTTTCGGCGATCGTAGCGATCCTGGCGATCGTAGCGATCCTGGCGATCGTAGCGATAGAACAAATTCTATCTCGGCGATCGTAGCGATCGGGTGGCGATCCAAACGATTATATGGAAACCACTCTCCAGCGATCGTGGCGATCCTACCGATCCCATAAAGCATTGCTCACCAACAGAAACATCCAATGATGCACCCAGGTTTTCTTTTTTCTTTTCTGGAAAGCTCCATATTCCTCTCGTCGTTGAAAGATTTTTCGGACCCAAAACCTGTGCTTTCTTTTCTCCTTCACTTTTCTTTGTCTTCTTCGCTTTAAAATGGCGAGAAAAATCAAATAGTACGCTTCGATCATTAGTCGTTGGTTCAACGCAGCCGCCATGTTGGAAAAGTTGGAAAAGCTTTATGAAGCCTAGTTTCCATATAATCGCTACGATCGCTGAAAAATTGGCCCAGCGATCCCGGCGATCGTAGCGATCGTAGCGATCCTAAATCTTTGACCGGTTTCCATATGATCGCTACGATCGTCCAAGCACACAGAAAACGTTGAGGAGGCCTGGGTCTTGGCGGTCTTTGCCCTTCTTTCTGGCGGGAACTTTTCATGGGATGTTTCTGTTGGTGAGCAATGCTTTATGGGATCGGTAGGATCGCCACGATCGCTGGAGAGTGGTTTCCATATAATCGTTTGGATCGCCACCCGATCGCTACGATCGCCGAGATATAATTTGGGCCAATTTTTCAGCGATCGTAGCGATTATATGGAAACTAGGCTCAATAGCATCGTGACTTTTTGGTGCCGTAGGTCAAGATTTCTTGCGACATCTTCAATAATGGTCGCGCCGAACGCCAACTTTCGCGAAAGCGACACTTCCGAAACCCATGTTAGGAGTCGGGGAGCGTATATTGTTCCTTTGTATAAGTAGACCATAATGTGATGATAAATTAATACGTATGCCATTATCTTACATACTCATGTTTGGAAAATTGGCGTTTAGCTTGACAATAGCCGAAATGCAATAGTTCCAGTCCCTCTCCAAATGTGGACGCTCTTTTGAGAGTCTTGCATGCAGTCTGCAGATCACAATTTATAGAGCATCTTGCAGGATTTTGTTTTCTTGCTCACAGTACGTGTACTAATTGTTTTCCACTAGTATTCCTTTGCATGATTTTTTTCCCCGCGAAAAGCAGCTCTTGCAGGATATTTTTTTCTGAAATCACCCAACCCCTCCCCCCTCAGAAGTCATATGGTTGGCCCCTTAGTTAAATGGCCATATAAATGGAAGATTCCCTTCAAACATACAGTGTTGTACATTGAGAGTCACTCTTTCCAAGAGTCCTACTATTATCCGATATCCGCCACACAGAGACTCCCTCTGAAATATATCTCATCATCCATATCTAGAATTAAGTTGTGAGCTAACCTGAACTGGGATAATCACATATCGAACATTGTTGATAAAGCTATAATCGAACTCTAAGGTTTATTAAACGAAATTTAGGGTGCGTTCGATTGACCGTATTCCGGAATAAGTCTCTGGAAATCACTGGCTCGGGCATATTTTGCACTGTAAGCTACAAATGCTTGCTGATACATGATATTGGGTATAATTAGTATTCCAGTGGCTAAAAAATCCCAATATAAGCGCTTTGTAGTGATCATTCTGTGTATTCTTATTCCAGAATACAGTCAATCGAACGCACCCTTAGTATGTTGCTCGGAAGATATCAGTTAAGTTGCGAGAATATCCAACCCCCGTAAGGCCCCATTGGGAGTCTGCAAACTGTGTATGGGATCCTCAAACTGTGAAACACATTAATGACAACGAAGGTTGACGACGAAGGAGTACAACGCAGAAGCACAATATTTGTTCAGAACTGTTATAAACGCGGACCGGGACCATTCTCTCCAGAACAGGCGCAAACTAGTCGTAGGTTAATAAGGAAATTACGATTACTATCCCTTCCCATCTGCAAAAACAAAGACGCGTTACACGCCAAACGCTCTATAAATATAGGTAACCGCAGTGTCACTTACACGTTTTCAATAGAACAGTTAAAGTGTCAATGCAAAGAAAAAATCGATCCCGTTTTTATGTTATTTTATTTTATTACTGTTCTAGGCTTCTCTTAGGCCCAATTCAAACGTCGAACTTTTCATGCGCCGAACCTAATTAGTTCAAAAGAAGCCGCCTAATTATCTTTTGTTTCAATTGCGTTCGGCGCATGAAAAGTTCGACGTTTGAATCGGGCCTAAGTCATTTTTTTGCAATTAAAAATCAATTTGGAGAGCGCGAACAAATTTTTTTCCGTATCGAAGTCAGGCGGAATTGCAAAAATCAGGCAACAATTTTTATTCCGTTAAAGATATGATATGATCATGTGATGTAAACAGATGCTACTCTGGGGAATTATTCCTTTTTCATTGTAACCATAATGCAGTCATGCCTATCTGAATAAAATTAATTTTCAAAGAGTCAATTCTCCAGAGTAATGTGTGTTTACATCACATGGTCTGAATTGGGTGGCAACAGAGTTAGCCGATTACCTCTATCACATGGGTGACGTTACTGGTTCTGCGCATTTATATTCGTCTCCATAAATACTACAAAATAAGTGCATTTTTGGCCAGTTTTCAATTTAAATGTCTTTATACTTTGAGAAACCTTGACGAGGGCCATAATTTTTCTAATAAAATCCTTGCAATCAGCCATACTATTAGTGAATATAAATGTCCAGACCCAGAGACGTCACGCATGTGATTAGCAACTTTAACGGCATAAAAATTGTTCGCCTGATTTTGAAAAGCGCGCTTTCGAGAGATGCGTCACTTCCTACATACAAAGGAATCAAAACGAGGCTCCGTGCATAATGCTCAGTCGTTCGTGACAAGACTACAGCACTTGAACGACTGAGCATTATGCATGGAGCCTCGTATTGATTCTTTTGTACGTAGGAAGTGAGGCATATCTCGGAAGTGGGCTGTTGCTGGTTTGCAATCAGTCCCCAGAGATTCAAATAACAAAGACGTGGCGGCCATGTTGGTTGAATCAAACAAATAAATCTTTTATATATAGTTTCATGGTTGATCGTACGAGTCAAGAGCTTCTATAATTATAATCTCAGCGATCTAAACTGATCGTGGAGTTATCTGTTCTGAATCTTAGGAACATTTAAAACATTTAAAAACGCATGTCCTTTTTCATTAACCGCCTTGGGATATCTTTTTTAAATAAATAGTCCGAGGAAATACGCCATAGTCTGTTCAAGGCTATGTAGATAGTGGGAACGAAGGGTGTACGAAGTAAACGCGAGGTAAACGCGTGCCTAGAACAGGCTAAATTGCCATCAAGGACCCGATGTACGGGACTCATTCGACATATCAACGTTTTTGGTGGTAAATTATATATATTAAACAAGGAGTCGTTTTAAATACTCTTTAAATGCGGCGGTGTAGGTATGGCAGCAAGCGATGGGAGGAAAAAGCGAAGGGGAGGAGGAAAGAATTGGAAAAGAAGGGAAAAAGAAGAAAAAAGTTGGGGAAAGAATGGGAAAATAACTGAAAAAGAAGGGGAAAAGGAAGGGAAATGAAGGGGAAAGAAAATGGGATAAAACACAGAAGACTGAGGCGCACGAGGTGTCTTGTCTATGTACGTTGCGATATACATCTTACTGATCATAGATAAACATTTCAGTATCAGTTGCTATAGAGGAAGAGGTCCATGCTGTTTTTGGGATGTGATATTTAAAAGCCGGATTTAAGGAATAAACACCAAAACGAAAGGTTGAAGACTTCAAAGATCGGTGCACGGTTCTTGTTTCAATTGTAAAAAAATCACGTGATCTTCACGAGACAACAGATGCGCGCGCAGCCGTCGACGTCGACTTGTCCAAACACAGGTGACATTTGGCCCGGCTTAGAAACATTAAAACAACAACGCGGCATGGCTCGTTTATTGCTTTAGCGTACACATGAGACAAAACTCCTCGGACTGAGTAGGGACGAAATTGGAACCGTATTGGACTACTTTCCTGAGGTCACGGTGTTGCAACTGCATAGGAACTGAAAGAATACTTTCCCGAAATTAATCACTTGGAAATATACAACCTTCAAACTGATTTAGACGGGCCCTAAATGGGTAGTACTGTTTCCACTTTACTACTAAGTTACCGCCAACAAAAGAAATTTATTCAACTGGTATGAACTGAGAACAATCCAATCACCAGTGAAATACACATATTCAAGTCAACAATAAGATTCTCCTTGTTGAAAGAAATGACTACACGGAGTGTTGTTGTCCGATCCAGTGGAGGAAGCATGAAAATAGAACAGTTTTATGGGGATCAGATATTATATCCTGGTTTCACATCCAAATCCTCCGAATCCCCAAGGCCATTAATTACGACCGGTCCCTAATTAGGTTAGTTTCTTTGTAAAATCTTCGTTCCCTTAATTGTTTTCATTTCTGTGATGCATGTGAAAGTAATAGCCTGAAGCCCTGTGAACGACCAGTGGTGATGGTGGGGAAACTAGTCCTAAAGTTGTCATTTATCTTATTTTTTGTATTGTAAGGATTAGTGAAGGAGAGTACGGAGGGAGGGACTGCTGGACTGTTTAACATGTTGATTTCTAGCGATTTCTAGTATTTATTACGCCCAACTGCATTTCGATTAGAATTTGCCAGGCTATTTGTTTTCAAACACAGCAAAAACAGTTACACAAAAAAGACCTAGAAGCAAATCTCTCAATTATCTCTGAATGTAGTGGGGAGTGTGTGTGGAGTTGAAAGCAGGCCCCCACCAGCTATGCTGAAATACATAGCCTGTTATAACAAAAATAATATTTATTTTACTCGAAGCAAACTCTTGCGACGGAAACAACTCGACTCAGCTCAACGGCTGAACTTACCAATGACTCGGCCGCCAAACACGTTAACGAAACACGTGAACGATCTCTAATTTCCACAAATGTTTTTATAACACGGCAGTTATGTTAGCCTATACCAGCCAGATACTTGCCTTGTTTACACGAAAATATAACGCTGATTCGCTGCACCGCGTGTACTTCCTTCAGGCTTTGTTTTTACGAACTGTTTCGCCTGTCAGATGTGTTATCAGGACTGATAAGAAGGTGACAGTGAAGCTGGACTCGCATGTGCACCCCCAAAGCCAGTCGTCGGATTTCGTGCTATGGTCGCTGCGTGATCAAATGGCGCTAAAAGCACTAAAGACTATTGGACTGGAAACAATTCAACAGCGCTTCAAGCAGACAGAGGTAAACCTCAGTTCTATGTTACAATTACCTCTTCAAATCGTGTATGGTTTAAACACAGGCCTTCAAAGATATCCAGGAGATCTCTGACTGAGACTGAAAACATACTAGAAGAGTCATTACTTACTAGGGGTAAGGTAAAATATGGTGCTAAACATTGTTACCTCAATTTTGGTGTTGTCTAAACAATTAAGGGAGCTCCATGAACTTAGAACAAGGTGCAAATGAATTATTAAAGCGTCTCAAAACGCACCAAGGCGCACCTGTTACAGGTGTGCTATAATTTCAAAGGCAGCGAGTTTCTTGGTGCTAATGAAAGACCACAACTGTGGAAGACAGCTACCGCTGTATCTGATGACTGCGGATGCAGTTACCGCCAAGTTTCGTTCTCATTCAGACGATCTTTTCATCCATCCGAGAATTTCGAATTCATGTCGTTGGTCCTGATACCTGACTTCATTTATCCTCGGATTTACAGAGTAGCTAAATAACGGTAAATAATATACACTTGTGGATGACTGGCCACGAGGGAAACAGTGAGTTTTGTTTCCCGTGAGTCTCACGATGTTTCCCGTGAGTCTCACGATGTTTCCCGTGAGTCTCACGATGTTTCCCGAGAGGCCAGTCGAGGGAACCATCGAGAGTCGAACCAGTCATTAAGCGTTTTGTTATACAGACATAACTTGTACTACCTGATACAAGCGAGGTTTGTTGTCTTCTCGTCGGGATGCTTTTCGACACGTGCACAAAATGCTGTCAGCATCGCTACAGCATTTTTAGTAGCGTTTTGTGTCTTTTTTAACTATCAATTTCTCTCTCTGATCACCCTTGATAAAGACGTAAATTATTTCTTTGGTATTGGAGCTGGTTCCATTTTAACCGCTTCCTTTCGATGAAAAAGGTCAGCTTTTGATAAAAATCTAGTCGTTTTGGTAAACAAATATTTCCGTGACGTTCACTGAATCATGTCAAAATTTTGCTGTATACTTTAATATATACCAAAAAAACTTAAATACACTAAATACTCATATTTCAATGTAAAATTATTGTACTTACTATTTCAAAAACCTTGGATACCAGAAAACCCAAAACTCCTGGCCGACCCTGATTTCGATTCGAAGGGTCATACTGGAGGCATTTACTTAGATTTAGTTGTCCTGTGTTATTCTCAATTTTATTCTGTAGTTAATTGGGTATACCACTACCAATACCACGACACGGCAAAAATTCACAACAAACTTCAGTTTTGCTCGTCCCTGGGTCTTCAGTACATTTGCCTCAAAATAAAATATAACTTCGCAGTTTCTGGTCCTAAAACGTAGCTATCCTGAATCGCTTGTTGTCCTAGTCGTAAATAATCTGCTTCTTAGGCAACCCAAGGCAAGTTAAGGCTACTAAAGTTGGCCTAGCCTAGACATCGCTGGTTGGACAAGACAAGAGAGCGGCCCGATATTGTTTTTTTCTCTCCCTCCGTGAATGGTCAAATTGTAACAGTGAACGTATTACTAGAGTCCTTAAGCTCCAGAAAAGAGCGGCAATAATTATTTTAAGTGCAGACAGAGACGCGCCATCGGTTACTCTTTTTAATAGTTTAAACTGGCTTCCTTTTACTAATGATGCCCTAATCAAAAGATGTGCTTTTGCCTTTAAGCGTGTAAGTATAGTTCCTTCCACACTAACCCTACTTACATTAGTTCCCTGCTTGTGAGAAATTCAGATGTGCATCAGTAATAGAGAAACTAGATATTCTAATATTAATTTATTATGTCCAAGATACAAGCGAGTTACTGAAGGAGGGAGAACGTTAACCGTCAGAACTATCAAAGACTGGAACAGCATCAATAAAAATTATGTATATATATATATATATAGATAAATAAATGTTTCGATTAATTCTATCAAACAGTGCTCGATACAATGCTGTAGAGCAACTAATACTAAGGATTCGGAGTATTTACATTTTTGGTTGATTCATATTTCGCTCTACAATACTGTTTCGTGGGGACCAAAGTCCTCACTCGTCAGGAGTTACTTCGTGAATGAATATTCATTCACGAAGTAACTCCTGACGAGTGAGGACTTTGGTCCCCACGAAACAGTATTGTAGAGCGAAATATGAATCAACCAAAAATTTAAATACTCCGAATCCTTAGTATATATATATATATATATATATAATATTAATAAAAAAGGCAAAGACCGTCAACTTATAACTGTAAAAAATATATTGAGAACGTTTCGGCCATTCAGCCTTCTTCAGCTAAAAAAAAAAAAAAAAAATGGAAAATGCGTGGTACAAGAAGATAGTAAAAAGATCTATATAAATAACACTATGTGTGTACAATATGTGTAAAAAAGATTACATAATGCTATTGTTTAAAAATTCACTAACTAAAAATGCTGTACAAGGTACTGATTTGAACGTACTAACTTATTGTATAAAAGGTAAGCCAAAAAATGTTATAAGAGTTACGCAATTGTCAATATATTTTTTACAGTTATAAGTTGACGGTCGGCGCTGAGGTGAGACGGTAGCCTCCTTCTTCGAGTAGTTCACGGAAAGCATCCATCTTGTGAAGTGCCACTCCTGCCTTGAGAAATGTCTTGAGAACTTTGACTCGGAACACTCTTTGATTGTCACTTAGCGTTTCCCCTTTAGGGTGGACTTCTTGGTCATACTTCGTCATAGCGTCAACTATTGAAACATCTCTAATCTTCTTTTGGGATAGCCTCTCCTTTCCCGACTTGTGCTTAGAAGACTCGATGTGGCGCTTAAGTATGCTTGCTTTCACAAAAACCTCTTCCCGGCAGGCCTCACAAAAAAGCTTATTATGGGACTTACGAAAGGGCTCGTCTTTGTATTCTCTGATTCTTGTCTCTACTGAGACATTTTTCAGAAGTGTAGACTTCCTTTGACTCGCCTTCCCTGGCCCTCGTTGGCTTTCTTTGTTGCTTTTATTGGAAGCAACTACTCGACTTCGTGCTAGGTCGGATGCTTGTGGGCTTCTTAATAGACTTAAATCATTTGTCACGGTTTCTCCTGGCTCAGAGCAGTGAGTTCAATCGAACTTGACCCTGAGCTAGCGGCCATGTTGGATTGATGACTGCCAAGCCTGAGGAACCTGGCATAATGAGGTAACCAGGCCTCTAAACCGGCAACCAAGCCTTGAAATGAGCTGAATATACTGTACTCAGAAAAGGCAGTTGAAAACCAAATTCGTGACATTTTTCTAATAAAACTTTTCATTGAAAACAATGAAAGAAATATTTTGTAGCATTATTATAAAAAAATGCCTATTATGCCAGCATTATGCTTGATGCTCTGACTTTATAGCATTATGCCCAAAATTATGCCGGCATAATGTGTCTAACCCTAATCAGGAGAGCGCTGTGCATCAGCGGGAGACGTTAATCAAAGTAACACGGAGTCGAACGTTTTGATCCCCGCCACTAAGGTGTTCAGTCTGTGAAGTGACACGGCCCGGATAACTATGTTTTTTAATATGAAAAATCTACGAATGCAACGATGAAATAAACACGCATGTCCTATGCAGAGTTTGCAGAATCTGGCAGTTTTTAAAGTTCCGCTATTAAATTTCTGACCTCTAGCCTTCCAGAGACCATGAACGGTTATTCTAATTAATCCAGATAACTCAGATAACGCAGGAACTGATTTGCCTTTCAATTTATGGAGTTGCAGCTAATGTTTCTTTCTCCCATGGATATAATATGTGCGATTCTCTAGTTTCTTGAACGCGTTCCATTAAACTGATAGAAAAAATTAGGACAACACGCTAGCGGTTGTGATTTTCCGGTGGTGTACAGAATTACTCGAATCTGAAAAAACAATTGGTTCGTAATGAAAAGCCCAATCACTTTTCTGGTTCTCACCGCACAAGTTCAATTCAATCGACCAGTTACTGAGTGACCCACCTTTCCGGGTAAAGCTAATATACCAAAGACAGGAAATCGGAAATAGTTCTAGGATGATGCAATTTAAGCTAGTAGACTAATTTTGAGCAAGCCACCGGATGTTTTTTATAAGCAGTCGGACGGGAACCATGCCCGCATTCGAGGTAAAATGTCCCGTTTGCTTTTAAGCCTTTGCTACAAAAGATATCTACAGAAACATACAGAAAAAGCCACAGTTATACACTACCCAAGTGACCAGGAGGGCACATAATTGACGATACTCTATGGGAAAAATAATAATAAACGTTTTAACAATTATGTTGCAATGAAAAAGCCACAGGTATAGACCCATTCGAAAAAGGGCGTCCAATTTAATTAACTATTGTTTAGGACTGACTAGCCTCGCTTACACGTTCAAAAGCTTTTGTGTGTACTGACTAGCCTCGTGTTCACGTTACCAGGACAATAGCTTTTTTAATTGGACGCCATTTTTCGAATGGGTCTATACACTACCCAAGTGACTTGACTGTGACCCTCAGGTATATCCTACCCAGGAGGGCACATAATTGGCGATATTCTATGGTAAAAAAGTACTGAATAATAAAGATTTTAACGATTATGTTGTAATGAAAAAGCCACAGGTATACACTACCCAAGTGACTTGACTGTGACCCTCAGGTATATTCTACCCAGGAGGGCACATAATTGGCGATATTCTATGGTAAAAAATAATAATAAAGATTTTAACGATTATGTTGCAATGAAAAAGCCACAGGTATACACTACCCAAGTGACTTGACTATGACCCTCAGGTATATTCTATCCAAGAGGGCACATAATTGGCGATATTCTATGGTAAAAAATAATAATAAAGATTTTAACGATTATGTTGCAATGAAAAAGCCACAGGTATACACTACCGAAGTGACTTGACTGTGACCCTCAGGTATATTCTACCCAGGAGGACACATAATTGGCGATATTCTATAGTAAAAAATAATAAAAAAGATTTTAACGATTATGTTGCAATGAAAAAGCCACAGGTATACACTACCCAAGTGACTTGACTGTGACCCTCAGGTATATTCTACCCAGGAGGACACATAATTGGCGATATTCTATAGTAAAAAATAATAAAAAAGATTTTAACGATTATGTTGCAATGAAAAAGCCACAGGTATACACTACCCAAGTGACTTGACTGTGACCCCCAGGTATATTCTACCCAGGAGGGCACATAATTGGCGATATTCTATGGAAAAAAATAATAATAATTAAAAGATTTTAACGATTATGTTGCAATGAAAAAGCCACAGGTATACACTACCCAAGTGACTTGACTGTGACCCCCAGGTATATTCTACCCAGGAGGGCACATAATTGGCGATATTCTATGGAAAAAAATAATAATAATTAAAAGATTTTAACGATTATGTTGCAATGAAAAAGCCACAGGTATACACTACCCAAGTGACTTGACTGTGACCCCCAGGTATATTCTACCCAGGAGGGCACATAATTGGCGATATTCTATGGAAAAAAATAATAATAATTAAAAGATTTTAACGATTATGTTGCAATGAAAAAGCCACAGGTATACACTACCCAAGTGACTTGACTGTGACCCTCAGGTATATTCTATCCAGAAGGGCACGTAATTGGCGATATTCTATAGTAAAAAATACTGAATAATAAAGATTTTAACGATTATGTTGTAATGAAAAAGCCACAGGTATACACTACCGAAGTGACTTGACTGTAACCCTCAGGTATATTCTACCCAAGAGGGCACATAATTGGCGATATTCTACGGTACAAAATACTGAATAATACAGATTTTAACAATTATGTTGTAATGAAAAAGCCACAGGTATACACTACCTGAGAACGGAAGCCACATTAGATTTATTCTTGTCGCATACGTCTTCTAAAATGTGAAGCAATTCTCCTCCCGCGCTTATTTTGCCAAGTTTTAGCTGCTTATGCTTAGGCGACTTGGCCTTTGGAGATTTGTCTAGGCCGCCAGTAGGAATGGATGATACCAATGGTGGAATCAAGCTGCCTAAGTCGGATCTTGAGTTCGCTGATATTTTCCTTGGCGTCAGCGAACTCCTGGACAAGCTTCGTGGGCCCCCGGCGAAATGGGCGCCATGTTCGCGGGGAAGGCCAGTGATTGCACAGTGAACATTGATCGCAGCACCAATTATTTTCGACGCATCTGTTGCCAGATAGCTGTCCTCTCCCAATTCCTTTCTTCTAAGCAGCCCTCCGCAAAGTCCACGGGTGGAAACTACTAAAACTCTGCGAGAGTTGTAGTTCGGCTTTTTGGACCAAAACAGACCGGAACTCTTCCATTGTCCATTCGCTGTACGCAAATCGCAAAGATCAATCTGTTGCAGCTCATGTGGGAACAAATTATTAAAGAACGTGATTTCCCCAAATTTTTGATATCTTGGGCCGAATAACTGTTCGTTAACGACGTACCAATCGAGAGGCGAGCTGTACACTTGGACTAACATTATCGGGAGCTTTCATTCGAACTGAATATATAATTCCGAACCCGCGCTCCTGAGGTCAAAACTAGGAATTTGATCCATAACAGTGGTTAATGATTATATAAATAACGGGGGGTGAAAACTTTAAGAAGAGCTGTTTCGAGAGAAGTGCAAAAATAAATTCCGGGAACCTTGGTTTATTTTCGGGGAATTTATAAGGCGCTCCTCAAAATTTTCGGGAGATCTTAATTAGCTTTTAGTAAACTTCGGGAGAAGACGGTTCAATAGTCGGGATTTCCGGGAGAGCAATCCTAAAAACATGGTACTATTGTGAACACTTACGGATTAAAAACCCAATGTGTGTGACTAAAGGAGCGGTTTCTTTTTGTGTACATATTATCCATCATCGCGAAATCTACTCTGAACATTTAATCAATTAATATACGGTCCAAAATTTTAGGGCTTGCGGCTCCTCGTGGGTTAAAGTCCGGTCTGTCGAGCGGCAGGTCGCGGGTTCAAACCCCGGCCGGACCAACACTCAGGGTCTTAAAATAACTGAGTAGAAGGTGCTGCCTTTGTGAAACAACTGCAAATGGTTAGACCTTCACGTCTTCTCGTATAAGGACGTAAAATCGTAGGTCCTCAGACGGAGGCAGGCCTAATGCGACTTTCTGATTTCCGGCTAAAAAAGGCGCGAAAAATATTCACTTCATTCTCGCTATCCTGTAATTCTGCGCTACTTTTCGTTCGTAAAGATTTCTACGTTAATGCAATGCCCAAAAGTGTAAAAGTAGATCGTTCTTGGTGCCGAATTCAAAAAGGAGAAGAAAAAGAAACGCAGCACAATTTAGTTTGTGAGTAAATTTGGCAGCGTGTGTAAAGTTCTTAGGACAAACAATGGCTGGAGTGATTTATACTCAATTTCCAAGAAGTTAGAATCATCGAAAACCGAAAGTCCACAAAGAAGCAAGAAATAAAGTTTTCTTATATTCAATCGACCAAAAATTTAAAGAGAATTCAATGCAGGAAGCTAAGGTTTGCCGGTTTTGTTTCAGCGCGATGAAAATAACTGAACAGTCTACCGTGTACATGGTGTGGATCGAGCAGCGCTTCAATGGTTTTCCCTGCCTGATACTGTGGTGCCATTTTCAATCTGTACTCCTAAGAGCTGAGTGTTTCTTCTTGAAATTAAACCAAGGGAGCACGGCAGACTGCCCGCTATTTTGTTTCACTCGCAATCTCTTCCAGATTTAGCAGCCATATCACATGCGACTTTACTATGCTTGTCAAACAGGCTCTAAAATACGATAACTGATATATTTATGTTCAGATCCAATCAGTATATATGTCTAGATACATATATAAATTGAATTTTACAATATCTATGTTGTATTTCAGTATTTAAAAATCTTCTTTTCATTTATTTCATCTTCGTTTTACATATCAGATTTCGTTTTATATTTTATGTTCTTTTCGTTTTGTATATATTTTTGGTAATATGCAAATGAGTGACGTTTCAAACCGGCAATGAAATCGAGGCTCAGGCATTAAAAAAACATGGAGGAAGATAGGATTGAGCAGATCGTTTATAGAGATATTGTCAGGGATACGTGTACGACAAATTGGAATATGGAATAGGACTATCCTGTTGAAACGTTATTCCAACGTGACGATTGTTGAATCCTTATTCTTGTGGATTGCATGAAATACACCGATCGTGTTGTACTCCGCTCTTTATTCTCTCGCTCTACATGTGTTATGCTAATTTCTACCTTTTACAAATCCAACCTGTCAATCATAGGGTACGCATGACTGATTCAGTATTAACAAGTATTGATGTAAGACACTACATTCCTCCCCATGTCGGAATGAAAGTTAAACAAAATAACTCAATAACATTGCCTACATAACAGTAACATGAATTCTGATGTCTTAATAGTTCTTTAGTGTTCAATGTCATTTCCTATAACTTTGTAACATAATCTTTGAGGTATGATGGCGGCTGCCTTGCATCTCTCTGTGGATAACGTCTAGTAGTTTCAGACATCTTAGTTTGAGATTCTCTGAACGGTGTCTCCTGAGGTTGGACGACCGGTATCACGTCATCATCTTCGTCAGTCTCGTCCGTATCCGGTATTACCTCTTCCTTAACCGGCTTGAAGAATGAGGAATTTCGAGTTATCGCCTTGTCACCTCGACTGGCTGTGATCATCGATCCTCTGCATTCAGTAACAACATATGGCTTCGGATCATACGGTGTTGTCGACTTCTTATGAGATGGATCACGCTTAACAAGCACAGAGTCACCTTCACAGATGTTAGAAGGTTTGACATACACCTTCCTATCTGCATAATCTTTCATCTTTCTCTTGGCCTGTTCATCACGTTGTTGTATACCTGCCTGGTCGACTGGGGTACTCGGCACTTCAGGTAGTTTGGTGCGCATAGCTCGATTGAATAGAGCTGTTCCAGGTGCTTTGGCAGTTGTGCTGTGCGGTGTTGCTCTATAGTTCCGTAACAGCTTACATAATTCTTCTCTCCAAGGTCTGTTCTCAGTCTTAGTTGCCTCAATTGTTTTCTTGAGCGTTCGCATGAATCTTTCCACCTCCCCGTTAGAGCGTGGCCATAAGGGTGTCACCTTACGGTGCTGAAAACCTAGGGTGCTAGCAAACTGTCTGAATTCGTTACCGTTGAATGGCGGTCCATTATCCGACCTTACTACTTCTGGCACGCCAAATTCAGCGAATATATTGTCTAGATGTGGGATTACAACCTTAGACGCGGTTGTGTGTACTATGTCCACAGCTGGGTATCGGGAGTAATCGTCGGTTACTACAAGTAAGTATCCCCCTGTTGAAAGTTCTTTGAAGTCAACGCTGACCTCTTGCCATGCTGATTTCGGTAGTGGGGACATCTTCAGAGGTTCGCGTTTTGTTTCGGGCGTTGCCGCTTGACACGCAAGACAAGACTTCACCTTCTTCTCGGTGGCGTTGTTAATGCCTGAGAACCACACTTTCTCTCTCAAGAGGGCCTTCGTTTTGACGATTCCCTGGTGTCCTTCGTGTGCGAGATCTACCACGCGTTTCTGCAACTCCTCCGGTATCACGATTCTTGTACCTCTTAAGACGATGTTAAACGTTGTGCAGATTGTCAATTCCCCTTTCACTCCTTCCATTACTTTATAGGCTGACGTGTTGATGTCTGGGCTTCTAGCTGCTTCGAACCAGTTGCCTGTTTGCATTGCCT
The DNA here is from genome assembly GCA_030867875.1 of Actinernus sp. WN-2022. NCBI lineage: Eukaryota > Metazoa > Cnidaria > Anthozoa > Actiniaria > Actinernidae > Actinernus > Actinernus sp. WN-2022. The sequence continues at coordinate 27,254,269 of JAOWCC010001751.1, read as the reverse complement.
TCGTTACAGCCTGTAGAGTGGGGTCTCGCTTAGTGGCTGACTCGATGTCTTGGAGTTTCAGCGCTTTGGGCGTTGACGTATGGACGATGTAGTCCACATACTCCTCTGCAACTCTTTCTTGTCGGCTTGTTGTTGTCTGCTTCACAGGATGTCTGGACATGTAGTCGGCAGGATTATCCTCACCCTTTCTGTAGGCCACTGTGACTTGATAGGGCTGGAGCCTAAGTGCCCACCTCTCGATGCGTGCTGGTGGTTTCGATTTTGAGTTGCTATATATGGCAACAAGAGGCTTGTGGTCCGTGTGGACAGTTACTGGTTTGCCGTATATGTATAAGTGAAAGTATTCGCACCCCCATACCACTGCGAGAGCCTCGCGTTCCGTCTGGCTGTATCTTTGTTCTGTGTCTGATAGAGATTTGCTGGCATAAGCTACTATGTGTCGATCGCCACTGTCCGGATCTGTTTGGGCGAGTATTGCACCTAGGCCAACTGGGCTGGCGTCTACACAGATCTCGGTGTCTCTGTCAGGATTGAAGTAGGCTGTGACCGGCGCATTCGCTAATGCTTCTTTCAGCTGAGCTAGGGCTTGTTCCTGTCGCTCCGTCCATTCCCAACGCTTATCCTTTTGGGTCAACTCTCTGAGTGGCTGTGTTATGGTTGCGTAGCATGGTATAAACCGGGAGCAATAGTTTGCCATACCCAGTAGGCTTCTCACCTCCGATGCAGTCGATGGAGCATCCATGTTAAGGATTCCCTCTATCTTCTTTGGATCAGCTGATATACCCTTGTCGGAGAAGATGTACCCGAAGAACTCTAGGTTGTCTTTGCCGTAAACACATTTCTGCTTATGTAGGGTAAGACCTCGTTCTCTCAGGCGCTGGAACGTTTCCTTAAGGGCTCTGTCGTGTTCTTCCTGTGTTTTTCCGTACACTAGGATGTCGTCGCTGAGGTTAATTACGCCTTCGATTCCGCTAAGTGTCTCACAGATTGCATTCTGGAATATCTCAGCTGCACTTGAGATCCCGAAGTTTAGACGTGTAAACCTTCTAAGACCAAGGTGTGTGCTAAACGTAGTTATGTATCTGGACTCTGGAGCCAACTCTAACTGGTTGTAGCCTTGATTGAGATCGAGTTTGCTGAATACTTTGGCACCGTTGAGATCTCCGATAATTTCCTTGATCGTTGGCGTTAGGTGCCGTTCACGCTTTACTGCTTCATTTGCCTGTCGCATGTCCACGCAGACTCTGATTTTCCCCGGCTGTTTTGGTTTTGGTGCGACTACGACTGGAGACACCCATGGTGTGGGACCTTTCACTTTCTCGATAACACCTAACTCTTCGTCCTTGCTTATCTGTTCTTCCAATTGTTTTCAAACGTGGAACGGTACTCTTCGATGTGGCTGGGCTACAGGTGCTATGTCTTCGTCGATGTGTAACTTCACTTGGTAGTTCTTTAGTTTTCCAAGACCAGAGAATAGGTCGCTGTACTCTTCTACAAGACGATCAACTTTGGTGCTAGGGTCCACACTGTTCAGGGGTTTTGTTACCGTTATGAGGTCTAGCCTTTGTGATGTACGCCAACTAAGAAGAGACCCGCTCGACCCGTCTACGACATATATCTCCTCGTTAGAAGTTGCTCCTCTCGCTGTTTTCATTCGTGCCCGGAATTTTCCACGAACTGGGAGTTGTGACTTGGAGTTATATGGATATATCTTTACATTGGTGTCTTCTAGACTAGGACGCGATTTTATCTTGCCATAATCTCGTTCGTCCAGGATGTTAATACTCGACCCAGAGTCTGCCATAATGGTTAGCTCTGTACCATTGATTTCTACTCTGAAGAGTGGATGTTTCGCCTGGTTTTGTGTGACGCTGTGCACTGTGATTCTAAACGTGTTGTGGTCATCACTGTCGCTTTCATCACCCAGGTTTCGCACAGATGAGTGTGCCTGTTTCTTCTTTGGGTCACCACAAAATGCTTTTTCACTGCGACAAACGGATTGGAAGTGGTTCATCTTCCCGCATTTTCGGCATTCTTTACCATAGGCTGGGCATTTTGTCTTGCCACCAATGTGTGGGTAAGGCTTATCGCAGTTTCTGCACTTGGAGTTTGATTCTTGGCGCGATCCGGGATGCATTCCGTCTTTCCTAATCCTTGGCGTCCCGTTCCTTGGCGTCCCGTTCCTGAATTTCCGGTTACGGCCATGTGCGAAGTTGTTTACTTCGTCCGAGTGTGACTTTTCGAGCGTTTTCGCTTGCTGGTCAGCTTGTTCCATGGCTTTGCCATCGTTGAGAATGTCTCGTAGAGTCAGGTCTGGTTTGCTCAAGGCTTTTCGCCCGAACAGTGCTGTATAATTTGCGATTTGATTTCGCGACTGAGTCAGCAAACTCGCACGTCTGGGAGAGTTGTTTTAGCCTTGTGTAAAATGCCATCAAAGCTTCGCTGCTGTCTTGTTTAGCTTGGCGACACTGATATTCTTCGTAAGCCAAGTTCTGTTTCGGTTGAAAGTAACCCATGAGGGCATCGATGGCTTTCTGTAATGGATCTTCGTCTTCTCCAGCTGATGTGTTGGGAAGCGTTTCGAATATGTCGTTCACATCTTCGCCGGCGTAATGAAGCAAGAGCGCTGTCTGTCTCGCTTTGTCGGTGATGTTTAGGGCAACAATTAGGTTTCTAAATCTTGCCACGTATTTCTTCCACCTGGTGCCAGGAGCTCCTAACTCTGGGCTTGGATTGAATGTAGGGAATTGTGGGAGCGCCGATGCCATTTTGTTTATCCGTTGTTTCGCCACGCCGTGTGGTTATGAATGGAATTTGATTTTCCCCGATTTCTCCACGATTACACGGCTGTATGTCGCTGTTTGGACTGTAAGGGAGTTTTCTTGGGTTCAGGCAGTTAATATACTGGATCCTCGTCGCCAATGTTGAATCCATATTCTTGTGGATTGCATGAAATACACCGATCGTGTTGTACTCCGCTCTTTATTCTCTCGCTCTACATGTGTTATGCTAATTTCTACCTTTTACAAATCCAACCTGTCAATCATAGGGTACGCATGACTGATTCAGTATTAACAAGAGGCCCTGAGTGGCCTTAACTCGGGCCACCTTTAATTAATACATGGAGTTCCAGCATATTTTTGTGTCATACATGGTTTGTGCTAGGATAATTGATTCACTACTCATGCTTGTGATAATTTTCATTACAATCACATGGTTGTACTAGATAGCAAACAAATCTTAATTCATATATTTAAAGGTACTTGTAGGAGATCAGTAGTGTTATTAACAAAACCTGTTTGTAAATGCATTTTCCACCTTCTTCCAATTCTTTAAAACCACCAAAGGTGGTCACAGTCCCTTACAGGAGCTTCTAATTACAAAGTTTTACTGATAAATAAATTGGGGTTTCATCAGGGTTGTCGCTGAAGGGACTGGTCAGAAATTAGCAGGGGGAGACGGTTGAGATGGAGGGTCATATTTTTTTGAATCCCCAAAAATGGAAGGTCATAAATCATGGGGAACTGAAAAAGGGGTGTTTTTGGGGGAGAAAGGGTCAAACGATTTCATACTCATTGTCCAGGGAGGGTTACCGTATATATTGTTTAGACTTTTTGATTTCATTCTCTACCCCCACAACCCCCCCCCCCCTCCCCTTGTATTTCCCCTGCAAATTTTTGACTAGTCCCTAATGTTTAATAAAATATTGTGTGCGTTGATTTCATGCATGTACACCACTTGGGAAATAACATTAGAGTAACACTAACTAGTATACACAGAGAAGTGTGTGGCCCTCCTACCCTGCGAGCAGGTTTCTCATCTCTTTGCCTTTCCTCCAAGTAGCATGGAACCTCTCAAGACCTGTATGCTGATTGCACCCATAATACTATACTTCTATGATCTTTGTACTGCACTTTCTAATGGCTTAGGGTGTTTTCTATTGTTGCGTAGGCCAATACTATCGCTTGTTTCGAGAAGTTCCACCTGGCCCCTTTCCTGCCGCCAAGAGGAAACGATTACATGCGCCACGGTATCTCGATTTCCATTGGCCGAGAAAAACGAGACGGTAAACATTACAGATTCAATGTAGATTTCAGATTATCCATTTCCTATTGTTAACGGCAAGGGAAGGCGAAGTGGAGAAAATCAAATGCATTTCCTTCTTCGAGGGTATAAATCAAAGCTTTCTTTAGGATAAATTAAGGTAGATTTATTGAACGGTTTATATTTCAAGGTCTTCTGTGCAGCAGCAAAATGAGAAAACAAAGCCGGAGTTTGAAGGGAGCAATTATAGAATACCCCGCAACTTGGATAATTTATAATTCATTTTCTCAAATTTTCATACAAACCTTCTAAAAACCTAACCCTGAAATAAAATAAAAACCTAACCATTTTCGACTCCAAATCATTCATAGAACGACCCTACATACACCTGGGCCGGGTTGTTCAAAGCCCGATTAGTGCTAATCCAGGGTTAATTTCCATGACAACCAATAGGTTCTGTGCAGAGTTAATCCAGGATTAACACTAATCGGGCTTTGAACAACCCGGCCCTGCACTATAATGGAGAATTTAGCATAGTTTAGCACAGTTTTCAAGTGATCTTTCGAAGTTGCGGGGTATTCTATAATCTAACCGCCATAATTTATATTCTCCAGTTCTTGTTTTATGACAGTTCGGTTTCTAGTTACGGCTTTCCACGACAAATCCTGCTTTTCTTTTGACAGATCCAATTCAATTCTCGGATCCAGTTCTATTTATGGGTATAATTCGTGGTCAATTCTATCTTCTGAGTTCTGTTATTCTTTTGACGATTTTAACTTGTTCTTCTTGGTCTCTATAAAGTCACATACAGTTCAACTTATGGACGATTTCATTTCCAGTTCGAATTACTGTCACCATTACAATATAATTCTAAAAGTAGGGAACAAGTAAGATTTGTGTGCGTATATAAACACAAATATTTCAACCTCACCAGTTCTGATTTCCGTTCGCGTTCAAAGACAAGGGTCAATCACTATTCACTTCCAGGTTTTGTGACTCTTGAGTTGAAGTCTTTGTAAAGCTCGGCATTGGTTGACTGGTTTAGTCAAGACTTCCCAGTTGTATAATCTCAAGAGTATTTCAGGAGAGTAATTGGCGGGGTAAACACACAGCCAACATTGCAAACAATCAAAATCCCTCATTGACCTCCTCACAGTGTGTGATCGTAATGAAGAGCATTTCAACAATATCAACACCGCAACACTGCAATCCTATGGCATTTAGATGCAGCAGTTCAGGCATTTTCTTTCCGTGTCCGTGGATTATTGGACCAAAACCATCGAAACCAAACCATCACTCCTCCGGCCGGCCAGACTGCATGTAGCTGACTGTACCGTGTACGATTGGATCGCCACATCCCTTTCGTAAATGTAACAATTTTCCATTGAAAGCCCCTAAAAGTCCTGTCAGCCCTAGAATAACTGAACATCTTGGTATTTCATTCGAAGAAACCTTTGGTTTCAGCAAAATAATGGTTAAGAATGGCCACGAATCTTCGCTCCGTTGCTGACTTGGCACACTATAAGGATCGGGCGGGTGTCGAATCTGATTGGTTGATCCTGTCACGTGTTGGGATCGAACAATGGGCTCCTGTGTAATCTGATTGGTTGCTGGCGCATTTCAGCGACACAAAAAATAATAATAATAATAATAATAACAAGAGGCCCCGAGTGGCCTTAACCCGGGCCATCTAGGCCTAGGTATTGAATACATAGAGTTCTAGCATATTTTGTCATATATGGTTTGTGCTAGGGAAGCCCGAGAATTGGTTCACTACTGATGCTCTTGTGATAATTTATATATAATGGCACTACAAATGTCAAAATGCCCCATGTATGCCCAGAAAGGAGGGGGTGGGGGTCAGGTTTGGAAATGATAGACCCAAAATACACACACAACACATATACACTAAGAAACAATACACACTCTCTAAGAGGCGTTTATAGGCTAGTCATCCCACATCCACGTACAGATGCTATACGCAAGTCAATCACATACAGAGCATCCGTACTGTGGAACTACCTAGACGATCTCCTTAAAGACAAAAAACACTCGACCTTTAAAAAACTTGTCAAAAAGTATATTAACTCCATACCACTGCAACCAAATGTCAGGATCAACACTGATAAGTTCTCATACCACTAATATGTTTTATTTATGCATGCCTAACTTATTCATGTTTACTCGTCCAAGTGTTTACTTATACATTAGACATCCGCCTATCCATTTACACAACTACTCGCTTATTCATCTAATTAAGTTATTAGTCAATTAGTTAGTCTTTCAACTATTGAGTTAGTATCATTCCAATATCTTATAATGCAATAGTCTTTCAATGAAAAACTTGTAATTTACATAATCAATGAGGTTAGCTAGATTTCTTTATCGTTCCTTTTGTATTATCACGGCCACATCAGCTCTGAATGCTGCAGTATCGCCAATACCGTGTTTAAATAAATGCTATTATTATTATTATGCTGTACATGTACATTTCAGCCACAATTTCTTTCAATTATGTAGTTTAATATTACTTTCTTTTCAATAATAGTTCCTTGAGGATCTTTAGAATTATAAAAAGTTGGTATGGGTGTTGTTGATTGGAATGCAATGGTTAACATTTGAGTAGTAATTCCAAATAATGTTTCTCGGCTATTCCTTGTGAATATTTAGAATGTGTCATTCTACATGTGAAATAAAGTCATCTATCTAGATCTGTCTAGATGTTTGAGTAATTCTCAATAACGAACCAGAGGAGACGATTGGGGTTGTAAACTACAGCTAGACCACCATTTTCAAATATTAGTGAGCACTGCACTAGTGTTCATTTTCTACATCTTGAAGGAGACTGAAACTTATAATGGCAGGCCACAAACAAACATGCAATTTCCACTCCTTCTTTTCTATCATTGGGGTCACAGCAAGTTTAATTTTTATTCCCGAATAATTCTTACAGTGCGACTACTGAAAGTGGGGCCACTTAGACAATGAGAACCAATCACATTGTAGAACGAAAACAAAGCATATTCAGATTTCTGCCAAGTCAAGTAGCATTGTTCTTTGCTATCTGTTGATTGGCTAAAGTTACCGAAGTTGTAATGCTTTGTTTTCGTTCTGCAATGTGATTGGTTCTCGTTGTCTAAGTGGCCCTGCTTTCAGTAGTCGCACTGTAAAAGTACTGGTACTACTGACCAAGTGAAAGTGCCAATGCTGAACTGGAATGGTCAGATCCAAGAACTGAGGAATTGGGCCATTTGCTACTACATGTATATTTGATGCCATTACTAACAACAACAATATTATTTTCTCATAAGATGATGGAAATGTAGAGTAATAAGGCATAATAAGAAATACAATTATGAGGTGCCGGTCCTTAGGGTTATCTTAAAGTGCATACATGTATAAGCCCAAATTAGTACTAATGATGTGATGTCACCGCCAACACTTATTATACAAAAGCATGCTGGTAGAGACACATTACCTATTTTTAAATTATAACTTATCAAAGTGATTTTACCCAAAAAAACAAAACATAGAAAATAGCTTAATTCACAAGCACAAAGAAATTCAGCAAATGTTGGTGATGAACCACTGCACCACCCCAGCTCCCCATTGTAAAAACTATACACTTTAGAATTTAGGAATAAGAGAAGAGAATAGTTGAAACTTGTGCAAATAAATGTTAATACAAAGAAACCTCTGCCGCCGAAACGATTACAGCGCCACGGTATCTCGATTTCCATTGGCCGAGAAAAACGAGACGGTAAACATTGTAGGTTCATTGTAGATTTCAGATTGTCCATTCCCTATTGTTAACGGAAAGAGAAGGCGAAGTGAAGAAAGTAAAATAAATTCCTTCTTCGAGGGTATATAAAATCAAAGCTTTCTTTAGGATAAATAAGGAAGATTTATTGAACGGTAATTTCAAGGTCTTCTGTGCAGTTCAGCAAAATAAAAAGAAGACAAAGCCGGAGTTTGAAGCCCGTTCGTATCAATTGTCGGCAAACAAAAAACTGCGTGACGCGAAGGGAGGACAAAGTGTCGAGGAGCAAGCGTCGCTTCGCTCCTCGGTGGAAAAGCTTCGTGCTTAAGCTTTGCGAAGGGAGAACCTCTGGTACCCAGGGTAGAGTTCACGCCATATCCTGCTAGATTTTCGTTCCCGAATTTATAAAACACATGTGCATATAATATTTTAAAAGGACCCTGTCAGATCGAGAACTGAGAAATCGCGAGAAATCGGGTCATTTCTACTATACTTTCCGAGAGGTTAACAACAATGAATAACAACACTACCACAGTCAATTGGTATAAAAGTTATCAGTCATGTTCAGTTTAGCTACTTACATTTACAAACTGTTGTCTCACTCTTAGTCCTATTAGTATTAGTGTTGATCAGATCTTAGCCATCTATGTCACGAGTGGATCCTTGAGTGGATCTGGATATGTGATAAATTCCCGTCCAAAGCCCGTGAAACACCTCTCAACTTTAGAAAAGACAAAAATCTTGGTATTGCACACGCATGGCATAAGTTACCTCAAAATCGATCACTAAAAGCGAGCCAAAAATATATAAACCAGCACATCTTGTTTAATTCGCTGTCAAATTTAACGAAATTTTCGTATGTTAATATTAAAATGTAATAACATCTTTAGGATCAAACACATTTGTATATTGACGTTAGTGTGACGTCATAACGAACGACTCCTTTTATGGTCAAACTGTGCGTTACCTATACGTTTGAAATAAAGCATGTTATCACAACAACATAAATGTGTGTTTTTGATTGCCGCAATTTTAAAGTCTCTACGATAAATATTTGCTGAGTTATTAAGAACTGAAGTTTCCTGTGACGTCACATTTTCTGACGTCATGGGTCTGACAATAGTCATGCTTCCTAAATTGAAGAAACATAAAAAATACCATATTGCGGTGATTCAGTGTACAATAAGTACAGTTCCTCTTTAAAACCCGAAAAATACTCGAATAGTCATTTTTAAAAGACATTTTTTTAAATATGTGACGTCATAATGACGTTTCCTCTTTTTCACTGTGAATTTTAAAGTATTTCCTTTCAAAAATTGAAAATTCTAAAAACATACGGTTGTGGGTACCGATTTACTCTTTTGATTGCTAGATTGTCGTAAACAAATATTTTCAACTCTAAAAGATGAATGAAGAAGTTATTTTGTAAATGGTTCTGTGTTGAATATTTCCCGCCAAAATTCAAAATTTCATAACTTTTCTCCCTCTTAACCAATCGAACTCGGGTTTTCGGTTTCTTTGTTGTCGACATGATGGGAAATCGAAAATATAAAATTTACTGATGTTAAAGGTAATTGAAAACATCGAGAAACCTATTATAAATGGATATATGACGTAACTGTGACGTCATCAAAATGTCTACGGTAGTTCAAAGCATCGGATTTCGTTTAGGTCATCGGTCTTTATCCTCCCACAAAAAAAATCAATATTCTACGTTGGAAACTTTTGAAAATATAACAAAGTCATAGATTTTAGGGTCATTTGTGCCAAGCGTGTGCACTTGAAGGAACCTTTGGTTTACACAAATAAACAGCTGATATTAAAGGTTTTGCTAAGTCAAAACTCCCACTCGTCGCCATCTTGAAAAACCTGAAAATGTTGTTCACATATCACATGTCTGGCCCACGTGACCAGTCGAAATCTGATTGGTCGACAGCGCCAACCAGCGACACAAAAATAATAAACGGCTTGCATTTACTGACTCGTGCCTCGGCCGAAGGCCTGGCCCGAGTAATAAACCGCTTGCATTTTCTGACTCGTGCCGGCCAAAGGCCCGGCCCGAGTAACAAGTATTGATGTAAGACACTACAACGATGGTAGCAGAATGACATCCAACATGTTGTACTCCAACGATGACGGAGTTCGTGAACTCAGTGCGGTGATCGTACTGGTACTTCTGGGCCTGCCGACTTCGGGGTCGTCTTTCGTTGATATTTTCTCCGTAATTAGCCGAGGGATTTAAACTTGAGGTAATATCTCTCATGGGCTGCGATGAAGCGGGATTGTTAGTGTTGGTTGTGTTGGCCATGGCGGGAAAAGCTCTTGCCACTCTACCCAACTCGCTGTACAAATCACCAGGATTAGAACTTACAGAAGTTTCAACAGGGTGGTCCTCTTTCGTATTACGATTTGTAGTGGCGTACACGTATCCCTGACAATATCTCTATAAACAATCTGCTCAATCCTATCTTCCTCCATGTTTTTTTAATGCCTGAGCCTCGATTTCATTGCGGGTGCAAAACGTCACTCATTTGCATATTACCAAAAATATATACAAAACGAAAAGAACATAAAATATATAACGAAATCTGATATGTAAAACGAAGATGAAATAAATGAAAAGAAGATTTTTAAATACTAAAATACAACATAGATATTGTAAAATTCAATTTATATATGTATCTAGACATATATATTGGATCTGAACATAAATATATCAGTTATCGTATTTTAGAGCCTGTTTGACAAGCATACTTTCCGCTGACCCTAGCTAAACAACTGGCTCGTGGCAAGCGAGCCAGCCCCAATGTCGCATGGTAATAAAGGAATTTCAAGATGGAGGCTAAACCTGGAAGAGATCGCGAGTGAAACAAAACAGGCAGTCTTCCGTACTCCCTTGATTAAACTGGAATCGACACTAGTTCTGTGAAAGTATCGAGCATCGGTAAACTGTATACCGAGCTGCAGCGGCTAATGTTAAGGGAGCAGGTCAAAACTCACATGCCCTCTCGACGCACCCATTTTGGGGTAGGGGGGTGGGGGCTGCTGCCAGCCATCTCCTCTGGAGAGAAAACTCAATATTAAAAGTAATTTGTTCTTAAATATCTTCAAAACTAAAAGGCATAATCTAGAAACAAATGCACTGCATGTTTTGTCTTACGTTATCATTTCATTTTCTGTGTTAAAATTACCACTATACGCCCCCCAGAATGGAAAATAGATGGTCAAAAATGGGAGATGGGGGTGGTACCCTGCGCTGACAGCTGTGTCTGTTGAAAAAAATGGGTCCCTATCTGGGGCATGTGTTTTGACCTGCTCCCTAATTAGATTACCTTCGGCCTTGGAGGCTGGACTTCTCGTGAAATGAATCGAAAACCTTTATCGGGCTGTTTCTCTGCTCTTCTTTTCGGCCAAAAACAGAACTTTGTTGAAGTCCAGCGTTTTCGCGTTTTGTCCAACATCAGAAATCCCCGACACATTATTTGAGATAATCAGTAGTTGGGATTCGAAAGGGATAATTAAAAAAAATGTTTCAAAGCCTGAAGGGCTGAACTCCTTCTGACGGACGGAGTCATTTCGCGTTGAAAAATATACATCTAATTAAATATATACTTTCGTCAAATCAAGACTGACCTTTAAAACGGTATATATATGGTACCAGGGGCGTAGCCAGGATTTTCACGAGCCCAAGATAGCTTTAGGACCTTAATTAGAAAATGATATACTCCACTCTTCTTGTGTCGTACTTAATGTTCCTCTTTTACTTGACCGCCACTGAACTGTTGTGCGCTCTCAATCTCTCATAGAAATTAAACCTGATCAAATTGTCACGAGAGTCGATGAGAGTTTTCGCGCGCTTGACCTGCGCTTGTTGGACTCTTACCTGGGGACTCTAATCAGTGTTCCCTAACTCTCATGCGCTCTCGTGCTTGTTTGATAGGGGCTAAAGTGTAACATTGGAGAAGCTCGACACACTCGACATCGTCGCGTCTCGCCCTGTCCGGTGGTACCAAAATAACCGTGTCGCACTGTTGCTATGCTTTCTGATTGGTTGATAAGGGGAGCCAGTAATGGCTCCTGGAGGCGTCTTGATGGCGGCCAGATAGCGTCTTTTGCTATGCGGAAGGGATATGCTTTCTTGACTATCGTCAATGCATTAGTATTCTGAGGGAAGAACTCTTGACCTTTTGTATTTCTGATCAGTATAATGTATTGTCATGTATTGCGTTGATGGGATGTTTTTGGTTCAGTATTATGACAGTATGAAAATCGTTGTTATTTTGACTCGTCACAGATCCTTCTCCGGCCCTAGTAATATATTTAATGCTGAAACTAAAACGTCCGTTGCGAAATATCGAGTTGAGCATTTTATGAATATCAAACGTACTTTTGCAGCCAAGTTCCCAATCTAATATGTGAACTAACAATGATAAAAAATGATCCACTGTTTGTGGCACGTATAAGCCTTTATGAAGTGGTATAAAATTGGAAGGTCAGCGTCATATTCGCGAGTCAGTACTCATCGAGATTTAAAAAAAAAAAACTAAATTCCAATTCGAGCCTCTAACCTGGGTAACGGCTCCCTGTATCTTCGACGCAAAATAAATCATTTGGCTTTTTTTTCTGTGCAAAGAGTTCCTTGTCAAGATCGAGATATACTTAAAGGCTGAACTTCAAACGATATACTTCAAAGCCAAATATACGCAGTTGTCAACTGTTAGAACTGATATCGTTGGAGGCCTCCTTAGCTTCTTTATTAGTCCTCCGTCACGCTCATCACTCACGTAATCACCATGTTTGTAATTTCACACAAATGCGTCATATTCCTACTTTTGAATTTTTAACGTTTTCTTGCCTGTTCACTTGTAAACCCTGAAGGTGGTTGGCCGTGCCAGCCGAAATATTGGTTATTAGTATATACCACACCAGCGAATATCACTTTTCGCGCGCTCTAACTGGCTACTCACACATACGATTTCATATTCACCTCCGAGCGAAGCAGCGATCACCTCTCGCGAGTTTTTGTCCATTTGACAGAAAATAAATTAACTATTTGGTGCTGGCTATTCACCTGCAGTGTGGTATGATAAGCGGCTCGGTAAATATCTACCACTATTCACCTCTGTTATTGTTAAATATATACTTCGGTAAATAATTGGTAAATATATATTATACCCATTAGTCGTGATCCGTGCTCAACGGATTTCGCGTGACACGTGAAGAAGCCAAATAAACATCGATCCGATATTCGTGATTTTACTTCGTATTTCACGTAATTTTTCCCAGAGACAAACTGACGGGAACTAAAGACAATATTTTCCCGATTTAGAAAAACGTGTTTTCTTGTCACTATTTTATATTTTGAAATTCCCTGAGGTTTATCTGTGATCTTATTCGCGCCAGGAGCCCATTACCTGGAGCGTTCATCTCCCATAGTAGCCTCTGTGTCAAAGCGTTTACTCGCTTCGTGCTAAATATAGAATTATTTCGCGATTTGGGAAAACGATTTTTTTCTGTTCGTTAATTTTATTCTTCGTGAACCGTGCTGAGAACTCCCCCCCCCCCCCCCCCCCCCCCCACCCCTCCCCCCGTACGCACCTCACTATACTATGCTGCAATGACGTACTCACAGTGTAGACTCCTCCGCAGGCAACTCCTAATTCAGTTCGAGAAAAAAGATGTGAAACCGGGCTTCCTGCACAGTGTTTCACATTCAAACAAAATTAATATGCTTTCCGAGTATTGAGCCAGACCGAGAGAACCGACGCCCACGTCTTATACTTAGAAATAAAAATATACCTTCACATTGCCGTTCACTTTTTAATTTAGTTTCAACAATTTTGAACGTTAAACGTCGTTACCTGCCAACCCAAACACGCTGAACGGATGCCTCATAGTTGTGAACTAACGATTACCTGTCAGAAAAGTCGGAAAGACCAAGACATATTCCAATCCGGTTAGTGTCAGTTTGTTTGAGTAGTGTCAATATTCCAAGGTAACAGTCTCTACATCTCCCTTCAAATTTGATTGATTCAAACGTCAATGGTCAGGCCAAAGTTTGCTTTTCACGACCGAAAACATTTCTGTTCTTAAAATGAAAAGTTATCGCATTTTGTTATTAGTTCACGGTTTAAATAATGAAAATGATGATAGAGTTCGTTTAATAAAAGTTAAATTGCACAGCGGGAATGTAAAGCGCTCGAGGTCTTTTTGTGCTTTCACACCGCTTTCAATATTTGCCTTCTTTATCGCTCAGTTGTCGCCGGGTGACATGATACAAACTCTTGCTTCAGTGCGACTAATAGTAAATACAGTGTTACACCACAGGAACATGCGTCACAGCGAGACACATGTTTAGGGAGTGTTCATTCATGGCTTATTATTTATGGCTTGGCATTTCATCTGCTTCTCTTGTTAAAACTTTTATGACCCCACTATGAATGAATTAAAACTTAGATGACCCCCTATACAATTGTTCAAAACTTTATTGACCCCCCCCCCCCGACAAAAAAGATGGATGTGCAAAAAAGAATGCAAACTGCATATACATGTAATCTATTAAATTTACTATCATTTTTAATGTTTCGACTGATTTATGGTATTTTTCTTTGTTTAGTAGAAAACACACATCAGTATTCTTCTGAAATCTCTACCTCACCATCCTTCCCGGATGGGTACTTGAAATCAATTTGTGCATTATATTGCATTCTAGTGCATCATATTGCATTGTTCCGTAGTCTCAAATAAATAAATAAATAAACTAAGAAGAGCTCAGCATTGGCATTAAGCTAACCTCCTGAACACCAATGCATTCTCTCTCCTATGGGGATGTGCCTTTCATCATGAGCTTAGAGAATACATGTACCATCCTGTGTATAAAGGAAACAAAGCAGAATACGTTTTTTAAATGTTGCCTAAATTTTCGAGATGTTACTGCTCTCTAAAACACTGGTTTTCTGTGTTCTGGAGACTAAACATTGGCTTAGCATTACAACAGCAATTTCATTTTACATGACAGGTATGTCAAAACTTTGATAACCCCCCAAGGAGTAGGTAACATCTTTGATGACCACCCTAAAAAAGCACTTAAAACTTTTGTGTCCCCCCCACCCATGATTTAACCGTTCCCCCCAATCCATAAATAATGAACACTCCCTTACCGTTATAAAAGGTCTCTAGCTCTTTAAATATCTTAAATCGGGACAAGAGATCAGTAGCAGGTTACTAAAAAAAGTATCTACTCTCTTCATCATCCTGCGAGTGGCCATGGGCAGTTTACTTTAATTTGTTCTAGACTCGTTAGTTTTTCCTTATCAAGCCTCGACAGACTTTTTGCCAGTCGGCGAGGACAATAACAACATTACGTAACATTTTCGGCTGCTGTTATATAAGAATACGCGAGAGCCAGTTACTCTACGCTGCCGTGATCTCGTTAAAAATTATTCGAATTTCGCCTCAATGATGAAAGAAACAAACACACCACCTTTTACCCGTGGGATTATATCTTCATGAACGTTCATTCGAACTACAATGCACAGTCCGTTCAATATCCTGCACTTTTAGTGCAGGAAAGAAAAAGAAACATGGAGTTGAACTTTGAAAACATCCTTTATATTAGGTTTAGCTCAGTTTGGTGTCATTTGCATAATAGCGTATTTCTCCATATTTGTATTCTAGTAAGCTCGGCCATATGGCATATGAAAAATTAAAAGTCACGATTTCAGAGACCCGACTTGCATCACCGTTTATTTGGATTCATAGAAAGCTATTTTAAACATTACCTGTGATTTGTAGCCATTTTGAAGACAAAACTGGCATACACGAATAAAATGTACAAAAAGAATTCAGTAATGTATTTTTAAGTGATTATATTAAGTGAAAGTGATTGGTCATGCGAGCATATTCAGTCTACAAATATTCGCTCCTAGTTCCGTAACTACTAGACTATCAGGCTCCCCGGGTTGAATAAAACCCCTTAGATGTGTCTGTTATGCAGATTAATATTGAATTCACGGCTTGAACACATCGAGGATCATCCACGTGACAGCTCGTGTTATATATTTACCTCGTCTGATGCAAGCGTGTACATGCGTGTACATCGATCCTGGAGTTATTTTACTCGGACAGTTTAAAGTTTCCTGAATGTTTACATATATATAAACCTATATCTATCGGCAATTTGAGGAGGAAAGTCACCCATTTTTTATATCAAAGTTGTGGTTGAAATGTTGCTCAAGTCCAAGTGCCATTAAAGTGCTTTTTATAGAACTCGATTCTGTGATTGTTTTGTCTACTCTAGAGCTCAGAAAAATGGAGGGAGTTTCACTGAATCACCATCTAACAGACTTCTGTATTTGCAACGGGTGATCTTCTTGGCTAGCGAGACTAACGCCGGTAAAATTATTGGATGCTTCCAGTTGTGTCTTCCTACTTGAACGGCTTAACATCATTCCATTCGGAACGGAACAACTACTTTAGCAGCCCTCCACTAATCTATGCAGTACTCGCTGCGTCACAAAAAAAAATTTGACGTTCCTTGCCTACTCACAAGAGGAATTATTTTTGAAGCTATAAACGTACAATAACATTCTTGGTTTCTGAGAAGGAAATTTATATTGGGAACATGATTTGTTTTCCGAGCCTTTTTCCCACTATGAAAATACTTCGCCTGTGAGCCCAAAAACCAGATATGTAAATTCTCTCAGACATGGAAGGCTTTTACTGTCTGAGTATGCCAGTGGTACAGTGACATTAGGGGAAGCCACTTGGGTACTTAGGCGATGTTAAGCAGAAACATTTAATCAGGTGAGCTACGAAGGGTCAGCGGGAGTGTAAAATGAAATATGACACCTGAAAGTCATGGCAATTCCACTGATGATTAAGATCATTTGTTTCTATGCTTGAATAGAGTAGACTTTTCCTTTCGTTTTTCAATTAATGGCTTTTACTTAGTTCTGCTAAGACCAAAGTTTGAGCGCCTCAAGAGCGATCACAAATTGCTGCAACATGACAGTGTCTTGATAGACATTAACGGGGGTAACCTAACAACAATGCCCGACATATTAAAAGCGCTCGATTGTTTTGGTAACATCGAATGTGGTTTAGTTGTAACTCGGTGTTGATTCCCCTATCTATTATTACACAAGTCAGCATTGTCTGTTATTGGACATGAACCCAAACATTCCCACCCCCCTCATCAAGACACAATACTGTTGTCTATTTCAACGCACTTCTGGGTGACATGGACTTGTCTAGCGCGAGATACCGTTATTTTGATGCAAATGACTCAATCCTGATAGGAAGACACGTGTAGCTTTATCTAATGGAAAATATAGGGCTTGAAAGATAGACGACTGATTGCCATCACCTCTCTGTGTTTCCGGTAAGGGAACATTAAGGGCAGCATTTCAAATACTTAACCGGAGTCCATTAGGCAGTACGAGTGCTTCCACAACAGTCTAGAGTGCGTACATGTAATTGGTTTCTCGCCATGAACTCGTGCTCAACATACGACAGAGTCCCGGAGATGAAAAAACAGCGAAGCAGCTCTATCTGTCGCACAGCTCGAATCGTGAACTGTTCACACCAGCGTTTCCAAGACAAATGAGGTGTAAGTAAACATTAACGCCGATCTAAGAGGATTAAATAATTAGCCGGAGCAAGAAGTGAAAGCTTGGCTGCCCTCAAGCATCCATTGTGGAACAGGAGGGCCCAGTTTGCTTGGAATTGGTTTTAGCTTCTTTTACGCTCAGCAGAAATTGTCACTTCAACCGTCTTGTGCCTGATTATGCAATCGAACGTTTGAGGTTTGAACTCAGTCGCACAACCTTGAGCGAGTGCAGAACTTTGCTCGGAGATTCAACTCGATCGCCTGTTGGCGAATATTTAGTGTTAAACGAAAGGACCTGAGCTTATTCCCAAGCTCTTAAAAGTACTGGATTTTTATGTTTTCGACGAATTCTTCGCCAAGGTGAGTGTGTTGTCGCGACGGAGAGACCTTTCACTTTGCTGTAGTATTTATGCATTTATTAGCCGGGTACCGAGGCGTAAAATTGCGTCTACTGAATTTTACTTCTCGTAAAGCGGTCGGTAATTTCATGAATCGTGCTTTCTCTATCCCCCTTTCTTTCCCTCTCCGATATGTTGTTTGCTCTAATATCCTTAATCCTATTACAAATAGCCATGATCATGGCCAAAACTGATCTGAAACATTTGAGCCGGGCATCTGTTCGAAGTCTCCTTTCTTCCATTGAATCTGAGCTTTGTTTTCTCATGATCAGAGTCTTTGTAAGTCAAAAACAGTAAAGAGCTAGATCGAAAATAATATCACCTAGTTAAGACATGCTTCGGGAACGGATACTCGCTCGCGTATTGCAAAGACAAAACACTTTATCATCTCTATGCTTCTGTTGACGTATTTGCCAAATTGTCCTGACACGGTCAGAGTTCTAAGATTGACAACTTCAATTCATCCCTGCACGTGTATTGATTAGAAGCTAAAGATGGGGGCGTTCGCGGGTGGAGAAATTATTGTCAAGTCCTAATTATTTTGAAAACAGAATATTCAATTAGAGGATTGGAAAGGAAAATATTGGCGCTCAACTATCGCTTACAAACCACAGATCCACTGCTGCTAATACAAACGAGCTTCCCGAAGCTGTACTGAATGTTTCACAGCAGTAACAACCGCGTGGTTAACTCTGCCTATATTTCAAAGTTCGCTCGCGTTCTATAGCTTCTGTATGAATTAGTAGAACTTTTGACAAAATAAACTGTCGAGCGAAACAGGTTTTCATGTTCGATGAAAGAAATCCTTAAGAGTCGACGACAAATCAAACAAGATCGTACATAATAGCAAAGAAAAGAGCCTCTGGGCTCCAATGGCGACATGAACAGCAAAGGAAGTATGTTAATGAGTGTTAACACAAAACACTGGGGGCCCAATCTTTAGCTGACAACGACCTCGTCAATCTGTTAGGTAAACAGGATAAGGGGCGGGCTGTGGTAACAGAAAGTGTAAATACTCGACACAGTTTTTCGTGAACGTTTACAAAAAGGAGCCAGCCAGTTCTGCGAAGCGAACAAAGCCCGAGCTTTTAAGAGTTTTATTTCGGGGTTTCATCAAGAGCATCTGCTTAATAAGAAGGTTGAGGTATTAGAAGTGACAGGCTTGCCATTGGCTTGGCCTTTGCCGTATTGTTTGGCCTACAAAGGGGCATAATCGGTGTGGAATGCTAATTGATTTTTCAGCATGCAGCACAATATCATTATATGATTGTGACAGTTAATTACAGGGCTTAAATGGTTAAGTAAACGCTGAACAAATAGACTTAGGCTCACATCGAGGAAACCAGTGCAGTGCTTTGTATATCAGATCGTGTGTTGCACACTCCTGATTCAATATTTGTTGCATTCTCGAAGGAGTTGAACCAGCTTCGCTGATGATTCGACCGGCATGAATACTACTTATTGGAGGAGCGTTTACATGGCTGTGGTACTGCTTTCTTCTATTTGCTATGGTAAGTTCACGGCCGATTTGGGGCACACTAAAACATTTAAAACTATCATTTCACGAATATTATGTTGCCCGAGGCTTGTCATTATAATATTATCCATCGTCGACCGAGAGTCGAATACGGTATATGCTAGCCGTTTTACGTGAATTCATTCATGGCCGTCTTGTTTACATCCAGACAATGTGTACCAACTAAGAATCTGTGCCATCTGCATGTTATGTTTGCTTACGGATCGATTCTGGAGCACAAAAGAGCATTTAAGCGGTAGTTAAGTTTATCTATTTCAACTTTGCTTAAATATAAACATGACCTGAAACCACGACATATAAAACTCGAGTAACAGTACGCTCGATTTCTTTTTATAAGAAGAATATCAAAACTTGTCTCAGTGGTGGAATTCAACATGTTATGAGTATATTCAATGTTTTGGCTCTAATGCGAAGCTCTTCATTTCTAGATTTGACGATGGCGGACAAGGATAGTGATGGTGTATTCGGGAGGTTATCACCTATAGTCACAGCTCTAAGCGGTGATGTGAACGTATCATTTCACATGCCGCAACATCTGGTCAACTCCACATCTCCAAGAAAACTAATACTTCATGTTATGAGGGGTCACTCTCAGGTAAAACTACGGACTTTTAAGGTAGCAATAACCGCGGAAAACGTATGGATGAGATTGCCCTGCGATGTGTTCGACCATCCCGGAACTTATAGCTTCAAATACAGAGTTTCTGAAAACGGTCCCAGTGGATCTCTCAACGAGACTATGACTTTATCGTGGGGGAACGTGAGAGTAGAGGCACCAAGGAATCACACAACACTCACTCGGTTTGGGTCCATTTGGATCTATCACGATCGAGTTTGTCTTCCCAAGTCGAGAAGATACAGAGACAAGATCAACTTGTACTATCTCAAGGGTAAAGACAAAGTTCTTATAACACACAGGCTCGTACGCAAGCTAAAAAATGGCAAACAACGAGGACAGCATTTGAGGGTTCGCATGGTTTTCAGTTGTGATTTATTTGATGCGGCGGGAACGTACTACTTCGACTATGTCTCGGGTTTTAGCAATTTATCACTGGCGAAGTGCTTGCCTGTGAATGTACGCTGGAGTAAACACACTTTACAGTCTCCATCCAAGACTATTTTCCCGTGTACGAACTCTTTTCCTGTATCGTTCACAGCGCCGGAATGCCACAAAATTACAGACACAATACAAGTGTACGAACAATATTCAGGAAGATATATAACCGAGCGACCAGCTTTACCGGGTCGTTCCGTGGTATTTTTCCCGTGCACTTTATTTAACGACTACATTAAGGGCTACTGTTTTCGATACGTGAGTGAATCAAGTCTTACGGAGAAGAAAACAGTTCAAGCTAGTCACTGTGTTTCAACGCTAAGTCCAGGTAAGTCCTAAGGCTTTTATAATCAGATTTCCTATGATTACCCTCCTGCCCCTTTGATCTGACCCAACAAGCTTCTGACGCGGGTTGAGGTACCGGTATTAATAAACGACAATGAAAACAGTTATTTCAGGTTTACAAACTGGAGATCAGTTTTAGTTTTTCCGCTTTCAGAAGTATTTCACGGTTCATGACTTTTCGTAACCTTACTTTTCGCACGTTTGGTAGAACCCGTTGCTGTTTCATCCTTTGTACATGTAGTATTTAAACGCGATAGACTCAACTGATGGACAGGCCCGTAATTGTTTGTTTTAGAGTAATAATCAGAGTTTAGATATCCAACTGAGTTCTCACCAGAAGTAAAAATGTGGAAGCTATTAGGGGTTACTCGCCTGCAGCCGGGTGAACTATAGAGACAAATAAATTAGTGTAGTCATTAACAAGCAATTAGCAAGTTTGCTTAGGTTAAACAGAATAATATCCTTTTTACGGAGGAATAAATGGCTCCATGAAAACGGAGTGGTATTTCTGACAATAGCCTTGATAATAGACAACTATCTTGTAGTGTTGTAATTTTGTGACGTGAATTTCCACTTCTTTCACAGCTTAGATGCCATTAATGACCAGTTTCTGTGTGAAGGGACAAAAAGAAAATTAACTTTATAGCTGGTTCATGAATGGAGGGTGGTGCTTTTGCTCATTGGAATTACCTTTTAAATAGGAACCAGGGTAAATATTACTCAACTGGGACAATGCTATGATAAAAGGTCCAGGATCGATATTGATCTTGAGCAATTTGCGTTGAGACACGCTGAGCTACCTGTTGCGTCAGTTGGGCCATGGAATTAACCTAAAGAACCGCTAAAGAAGCTTAGGTTTAGATCGCATCTAGTCTCGGGATTAGCCAAGACAAAAATCCGGCTTATGAAGTTATGATAGCAGAGTAATTTAGTAAAAACAGAGCTCTATTATTTTCCAAATAGCTCCCACGGAGTGCAGATTATGTACAATTCCCTGTGCTGATAATTTGCAGAGATGATGTCGGTCAATCGTTTCCGATGAAGGTGTCGACGCCTGCATCCTAAGCTGTGAAGTTCTAGAGTAAAAAAAGCAAAAAAGGCGGGTTAATTTTTGTATAAGAAATTAAAAAAACGACGAAGACACAGTTGTATTGTTTAGGCTCTTGACTGCGCGGTCAAAAGTGGAATGCTTATTTATTTTAATTGCCCCCTTAGTAGCAGCGTTAACGTTTGTGTTATTTTGAAAACGCATATCTAACTCGTCTCCGTTGTTTTCTGAAGCTATAAGAAACACCTTGAAGCAGACTTCTCAGCTCAAAATAGCATTCGAAACACTCTTCAAAGTTTTTGATACTTAGTCTTGGACGTATTAACTGTAGTGTACAAACACTTCACCACACGCGGGTGCATCCGTGGCATGTACTGTGGAATTCCATAATCTAGAATTAACTTTGAACTTCGGTTTCTGCAGCCTCTTTCCTTGCGTCGCCCATATTTTGAGTTTATCTCGTCTATAGAGCTTATGCAGACTTACTGGCTTGGCACGAAGCTTTAGAATGTTTCACAATCGGCTTAAAAAGGGCACGCTAGGACGGTATTATGATTTAGCTACTAGTGTCACTTTGATAATAATCATATGTTATTTTCTAGAAACGAACGAGGTTCGATAACTAGTTCCAACTCATTGAACTGCTCGGATGAATGACTTTTGAATTGCAATAACACCAAAGAAAGCAACTTCGGTAGTTTTAAAACTACGTTAGTTAAAATCATTTCATTTAGTGTTCCCGCGCAACATTAATCGCTTCCCATGGAAGAAATCTGCACGTTATCAAGATAGTAATATCATGTATCCTTCGCTGAGACCCGACCAAGTTCTTTCATAATACGTGGATAGAGCGGCTTGGGAAACAAAAGAGTTACGCACGTTTGCACGTGTCACAAACTTCTTTAGTTTAGGTCTCAGTTAAATTTCATCAGCTTTAGCGCTAAGTTACTTTACTAGTTCGTACATCCTGCTCCGCCTTAGGCTTTGAAAAATAGAAGGTCAGCAACTCTCCAGTTCTCAGTCGAAGACCGTGAACCCTATCATGACTGCTCTTTCGGCTAGTCTTCGAATAGTGTTCAGGATCTCGATAAAACCTCCGGAATATGCAGTAACCAACGTTAAATCATTAAGGAAAAATGAGGGTTCGGCTTTATCTGCGAAGTGTTCTTTCCTTTCTTAACAGTAACTACTACTTCTTGTCTGTGTCGAACTGTCAGATGGAATTAAACTATTCCACATCTCAACCTCAGTATCTAAACTCCGTCTGGATACGGAAATGGATTATAGAGGTAAACATGCTGGAACTCACGCGATGCTAGCTATATCAAACGGTATTGCCCTTTGAAAATCCTGTACCACCCTACGTTCTCATCACTACTGGGTTATTTTACAGTTGATCTTGTTTTTCGCCTGAAGGCCGGCCGTATGGTATATCGACCATGCATTTCGTACAAATTTGTTACCGGAAGAAGGGCTATTTGTAATGTTCTTTTTCAAGTATTGTAAGGTAACACCCATTCATGATTTTGACCTTGAATAGTTTACAGGATCAACCGTTTAAGATTTGTAACGTTCATAAAAATGTCTGAGATATCGCAAGACGGAAAGACGAGCAAATAATGAGTGTATTTTGATTAATCACTGGAGTTGCGGCTGAGACTTGGATATATTGTTCAATAAAGAAAACTAGTTTGAACGCAATGCTTTACTGCATGAATAACAGACTATATTGCACTTTTTAGCCAAATTTGTTCGTGACCGTTTTTCCGTTGCTTACACTTGACATATTTGTGATTTTTGTCAGTTTTTGTAGACCTATCGCATGGTAACTACAAAATCCGAATGTGAGCTGAGACCAGAGTTTCACCTTCAGTTCTGATCAGTACAGTAAAGACCACGAAACTATGCCGGCTTTAGTCAAGGTTATTTTATATTGAAACTAAGGAATCTTAGTCAAATAACGTGAAAAATAGTAACACTCAAGCTCTAGGAGACGGCTAGTGCTGACTAGTTCAGTGTACATAGAGTACACAAACTTGTACATATGGGCGGAGTATTCGCTAATGGGGGCTTGGCCTTGGCGGGTATTATCTCGTCTAAGTTATGACAGTTTGACATGATCTATTCTGAAAAACAGACATAATGGCTTCTGGTGCTAAGTGTTTATTAATAGTTGTGCATTCGCCTGATGTGGCGGATATATCAGCAAATAAGAACCGAGGAAAAATGCTCAAAAATGAAGATATTAAACGTAAGCAGTGTAAAGCACTTGTTTATTCGATGTATGAAGCAAAATACCGAGGTATCTGCGCGTCCGCGTTTTTACTTATTTTTCTTGCGTATTAACAATAGAACTGTTTGGATTTTCAGAAGAAAAACACTCGATAATCCGTCACTAATTCTCACAAGTAACATCGGGTTCCTGTTTTAGGTTTGAACAGGATGTTGTTGGAAGATGCTGTAATGGCGAATATTGGCAATCATTTGGCGCAATATTGGTAATGACATGTGCTAGATATTGTAATGCAAAGGTCTAATCATTATGATAAGCCTAACCAGTGTAAAAACCCTGTACGCCTACACTTTAAAAAACACTTTAGAATTTGTCAAAAAATCGTGTGTGGCCTTCTGTGGTTTGATGAGCTACTCGTGTGCGTCAAATTTAAATGACAAAAGGGACCTGAAATGTCTTCAGGAAAACCCACATTGTAGAACACTTCAGTAGGCAGGTTTTCCAAACGTTGCGGGGGGTGATGTATGTATGGTTAAGACTGGTAAAAAAATGTATTGGTCTAAAAATGCCTTACAGTATTGCGAACGGCTAATGCACGAATATATTTGCATAAAACACATTGTTTGGGAGTAACTAAGTGCCCTTGCGAAAAACTAATCAGCGCTGGATTTGGCTCTTATGTCGACTAAATAAAGAATAACGCTTTTTCGATATAATGTTCCACTGATCTAGTCCAAACATTTCTTGGCTGAGAGGAGAAACTATCGATGCCTGAAGGACAGACTGACTTTGTGTTTCGAGTTTCTATTTTATATGAAGTCGGTAACTTATTCAATTCTTTAAGACATATAGTTAAATATTTCACAGGCAACTGAAGGCCTTGCCCAATTAAGTTTGTACTCGTGCTTTATCTGCATCTCTTATCGACATTACTGATCAGTGCACTTATATGGACGCGATGGAGGAAATGGCGTCAGGCTTACTATCAGCTGCAGTTGTAGAGGAGAACCACTAGAAGCAGCATATCCCTAGCATAAACAGTGTGATTACCATATACAACGCACTTAAGTCGTGAACGACTTTCACTATGTTGCTGTTTCTGTATACGTAATATTTATAATGATTCAACCTTGGTATTAGAAAACGTTCCTTTTAAAGATAGGATGTCTTTGTTTGAACATAGGCTGATCTGTGGTTAGGCTAGAAGCAAGCTAGGGCGTAAACAAATTGATAATAGTTTTGCATGAAATATGGCAGTCATTTTTAGAAATAGAGTACGAAATATCGTTGGAGCTATAAAGTATAAAGGGAAGGGTCGATATTTATATCCAGGATAAGGCGGTATCGCCCTTAACCGAGAAGACTAGCAGACCTAACTATTCCCTTCCAGAAATTAAGGCAACATCGTATCTTCAGGTTTCTGAGTGTGGTCCGGCTCAGAGTTGAGTTCGCAACCACAACTCAGCTAATCAGAATGCGGTTATAGATCTTCTTATAGTAATCGCATTAATTGCACGAATACGCACATAGTAGCTACTCCCAGTCTTTCCCTGAAATATTTAGAACAAATATACGGCGGGGAATTCGAAGCAATTAACGAAACTTGGAAACAGCGAAATTTTATTTCATCATTCTGCAGGAAATAGAGGATTTTAAATGACTGGAACAATCAGCAACCTTTTAAAATAAAAAAGAAGGAGAGTTGGACCAAAATGTGCCGCTTAATTTCTCTAAGTGACCAATTATTTTTCGCAGAGAAGAAAATACGCTCAGCTTAATGTAAATGGACCAGCCATCAGTTTGTGGGGAAAAGCACTTATCGAGCGTGGTAGACAGGGCGTCTTGCAGGCGAGAACTTCGTCGACCATAAGCACCGCCCTGGTGTTCCTTCCCTGCACACACGAGTGCTCAATTGCCGGGTTTTAAGGATAGGAGGGAACTTTACTCTAAACTTAAAACCGATTGTAAACACGTTTTGTTGAATTTTTGGCGCAGCCTGCAGCTCGAAAACATGATTCCCACAGAATTCGTAAACACTTCCTTATATCTGTAATGCAAATATCTTAATACGCAATGATTATATGTTTTTCTTTTATAAGGAACCAATCATCATAATGACTGTGTTTAACATCGTCGTGTTTCGCCAGATATTATGCCAATAGGACGGGATTCTTTGTTCAGGAAGTATAAACCGTGTATTTTAGGCGCCAGCCATCGCCGGACAAGCGTTTTCGAACAAAAGTATGAGTAGGAAGTCCGCAGTGTGCTCCGAAACACATCTTTCCGATGAAATATATATTCAATCAGTGGTTAACTGAACATATATCTTAATTAAAGAAGACTTTCGAAAACTGAAGAATCAGTTTTTTTCTGGATTTGCGTCGAGCGAAAAACAAAGCGAAGGAAACGCCATCATCATTATTATTATTACTAGCACTTATATAATTTTTTTCCATCAGCAAAATTCAAAGCACTTAATCGTGTTTAAATCTAAGGGATAAAAGTAAAATTACTAAAACTCTTTATTGATAAAACATCTTAGGCCCATTTCAGATGCCGTGCACTCAAGTGCCGAACGCAATGAGTTATAAATATAGCTTTAGTCGTGGACTTTTGTCACATGAAAAGGTCCACTTTTGAAACTCCTTAGGATGCCTGTGTAGTGGTACTGCTAGCAAGTGTTATCGTGTGGGCCGAAGATGTGTGATAAAACTCAGTAACGATCAGTTTAACTTCCACTAATGACTATCTATTGAATCCACCATTAAAAGTTGTTAGGCAGTCTTTAGGCCTTCTCGTAATTGGAAGGGACCAGCCATAATTGAAACGAATTTCACTTTAATGTTTTAATTCCAGTTTTGTCACAAGGCTTAAATATATACAATTAGTCGTTGACCGCTGTTCGCGTTTTAGCAAGTGCTGTCGAAGTGTTCTGCCAGTTCGTATTTTCGTCCTCCAAAATATACGTACAATAAAATGCTTTTATTTATAGGCATGCAGAGAGCGCATGCTTCAGCACATGTAAATCTAGTTTTTTATTACATCTCCGAGTAAAATAACAGAATCACACATGAGTTAAGAGAACTGACGCGGTTATCATGGGACAAAAACCCACTGATAAGACCTTGTTTATTTGTTGTAATTTGTTATTTTCTTCCTTTTAGTTGCGTGTATTATGCATGGATTATCAGTTATAGTTACAGCTTAAAAACAACTAATTTAGTAGGGAGAAGAAGTCGGTGTAGTTGGTGTTCAACTGAGACTCAGGGGTAAAGTGATAATTCACAGTCTGGGTACTTCGGTTATGTCGCCTTCAAGAATCAAATGCGAGGAGAAATCAGTCTTATATACTACTGCGTGAAAAGAATAATTAAACCAAGAAAGCCGCACTGAACGCGGTTGTAGTTTTGGTGGGCCGTTTGAGTGTACAACGAATCGCTTCCCGCACAATGACTCGTATCTCATGGAACTGGCTAAAAATGAAACAACCTAAAGTGCTAACATTAATGCTTCTTAATGCATGTTATGCCTTAATTCGGGCGATTTAGATTTACTTGCACAAGCCTATTGGGACTTGTTTTTTTCTACAACTGCGGTTAATTGTTTCGCTTATAGCTTAGCTTAGGCGAGACAAATGTATTCTCATTCGGCTCAGTTCAAAGTTAAATCGAGTGCATGTTGACATACTTTTCTAATGTCAGTCTGTGGAGATATAAATTCTTGTCTACTCTGTTGTCTTGCATCATTTATAACGACTCTAGGGTCATGTATTGTACATGTTACAGCCCGGCGCCGAGGGTGGCCATGTGTGTTCTTGAAGGAGGGATTTCGCTATGTAATGTTTATCATCTCATTTTAGGCAAATCAATCTATGACGGTTGGAGTTCCTGGTCGTTTTGGAACTTGTGCTCTAGTTCGTGTGGCCAGGGACGGAGGTATCGCTACAGATTTTGCCTCAGCTTAACAACCTCGGAAGAGAGGGGCAAAGCGTGCGCTGGGAGAGCAGTCATGACGAAACTATGTGCAATGGGACCCTGCCCAGGTTTGTTCTTATGCATTAATCAAATATTTTTGAGGAATACTGTCTTAAATCATCAAAAATGAACCATTCTTGAACGGCTCTTTGATCTTAAATTTCTTTTGTTCTCTTTTTCGATTTATTTTGAAAATCAGTGTCAAAATAACAAGAGAAACTAAGAGAAATCAATGAACATGTACGGTCTCCTACTTCCATGTTAAAGTCATACCCTAGTTCAGACTAGAAAGGCCAAATTTATAACCCTATTTCAGACCAAAACGTCTCGAAAACCAAGGCGGATTGGAAGGCCTTCCATAAACACTTGCGCTTGAAAATTTGTCCGAGAAGGCACGAAACTTATCCGCGAGTTTTGTCGTTTTCAATTAAATGTCCCCTGCAAGCTTTTTTTAACTCTGACGGATTCATTAAGGTCGGAAAATATGCTTTCTAACTTTAATACTCGCTAAACATCTTCAATTTTTTCGCTTTTCATACAATCTGAGCATATTTATCGGGCACTTTTCTTGGGAGATTGTTTGAGAAGTTAACTAAAAACCTTTTAGACAGTGACAAAAATAAATAATGTCTAATTTATGCAAAGGGCTCCAAAGGGCTCAAGGTTTAAGAGGTTTTCAAAGCCGCTGAAAATGCGTATTGTTTACGATGTGTTGATACCATTTACAAAATGGCGCGCTCACTGGATGTACAGTACACACGCCGACCTTGTGTGAAGCATTTCGTGAAACAGTAACGGAGCAGTGTTTATTGTTAATTATACCAAAAAAACCAGACGATTCTTTGTTAATCGTTTTACTTAAAAACAATTATTATTACTTGAAGAAATAGAGGAGAGAATAAATAATTATTTGGTTCATTCAGTAGCGCGCTCGTACGAAAGCAGTTTCGAGGATTACGTCAACAGTGCGCGCGAACCAAAATTGAAAACTTTTCACTCAAATCACAGATAATTGTCTGCATGTTTTCCCATTTTTCTTAGGCTTTCATTATAAAATATTTTCCAGGGCCCGGTTGTTCGAATCAGGGGTAAGGGCTACCCTGGGTCGCTAACCTGGGGTTAAACTGTACAGAATACAATTACAGCGCTATCCTAAGTAGGGATAAAGTTACCCTTGCTTTGAACAACCGGGCCCAGAAATACAGGGATGTCAAAGCTAGCGTAAACTTACGTCAAAATCCCAGAAAAAAAACTTTTATTTTGAGATGCTTTGTGAAAATTTGTGCTGCTGAGATTCGATCTCCACGAAATTATTGCTCACGTGACCGGGAAAATTGATAATATAGTTGCTACGCAAAGGATTCTGGGAACCCTTTGGGGCGGTACATACCAGTCTACATTATGTATGGGGTACCCCCTGGGCGTGGCACAAACTAGCCACAGCGTATCTCTGTGCACGTGGATTTAATTGATAAAACGGTCACGATATTATGTAGTGCGCGTGTAACAGCGCGCGAGCTTATACTCATGAGAATCAATAGGGATAAAGAAAGGATGAGAATGCAAGGCAAAAAGCATTTCACACAGCGAGCCCGCCAGCCACCCGACCGACGTAATGTGTACTTACATTAGTTTTATTGTTATCTCACATCTGTTTGTGATAGACGTAATCAAGTAGGAGGCCTTCACCTCTCAAAGCCTTGCATTTTATAGGACCCCATTTGGATTGCACTGACAAAGAATTGCATTGTTTTAGGCCGGGTTAGTATTGTTTTAGGGTTAGGGTTTGTATTGTTTCAGGGTTAGGCATTGTTTGGATAGCCAGTACTATTCCAGGTCGCGAGGAGGTGAAGGCCGACCCTGGCCAAGTAGCTCGCACGGGAACGTGAAGGTTGTGGGTTCCATCTCTTGTTTAGGCCTGTATCTTGCTTTATCTTTTTCTAATGTTCTGCTACTCTCTATTGTTTTTAAGTTTTCGCTCACCTCGAATGTTCATGTTGATAGTTTTCTGAAATTTGAAATGTTTTACAGTTGACCTATTAAAAGTGGCAGTGTGCTTGCAAAAATAGATTTAATTACTTTTGAAAGTAAAGCATTATCTACTTGGAGCTGCGTTTACAGACGTGACTATATATACTTTTTAATTTAAGCCATAATAGGCGCGGACAAATGTCAAGGTGTGCGTTTGGCATTCATTCTTAAAGAGGCACTGTCCGTTATAACTAAAACCCTTCTGCGCACGTTCGAGAAGGTAATTACCATGGTGAGGAGAAGCCATTTTAACGTAACTATACCCGAAATACGATCTTATATTTGGTGCGTTCTTGTGTATACAGTTGAACCTCCCATATAAGCGGACACCCTTGAGATCTACCGTATCAGTGTCCACTTACAGGAGGTTGACAGTGTGGGGTAGGAAGTGGCAGTCAACTGTTGAATTGTAAACCACATGCTTTAAACGGCTATATAGGTTCAATCTAAGGCTCATAGCTCAAATGTGTTGTCTTTTTACTAAGCTGACCTTGATTTAGCTAGAGTTAAAAGATAAAACTGTATACATCTGAAATAATTAACTTCAATCTCTTCGGGTGTCCGCTTAAGAGAGGTTAATTTTGGCTATTTTTGCTCATGCGGACCTAGAGATAGGTGTCCGCTTACGAGAGGTGCCCGCTTACATGAGGTGGCGAAATGTAGTGTTTTATTAGAGAAATGGTCGGGACCGCGGAATTGTGTCCGCGCTTACAGGAGGTGTCCGCTTACGGGAGGTGTCCGCTTACAGGAGGTTCGACTGTATTTGGTTCGTTCTTCTCGGCTAATTAGCATATGTACTTGCTGTCTGTCTGTCTGTCTGTGTCTGCCTGTGTGTCTATCTATCTATCTATCTATCTAGACCTCGAGAGCTGAGAAATCATATTTCTATAATATTTGTATTTTATTGCGGTTACCATTTAGATAAAACTGGTTTTTCAACCAAATTGAGGTACTTAAACGCTTAGTAATCCATGGTTTGGATAGCTGCTTAGCTTTGCGTTTTGACAACGCTTTGAGTGGGGCATGTTTGTTTACTAGGTTGTCGATTTTATTATAAAAAAGTAGAAATGCAATATCTATGTTTGTAGAACGTTCGACTATGGTGTGATAGATTAGCATTTTGGAGATAAAAATATTTATTTATTAGGTTTCGAGTAGTTTCTCATTTTTCTATTTTTAATATTGTGAACGACTTTACGATTTTGCATAACACAAACTTGGGTGAAGTGATCGCTTATATCTGACACAATATTTCCACTAATTATACTACATTCATTATTATTTAGAAGGATGTTGTCAATAAGAGTAGCTGATGTATTATAAACTCTAGTTGGTCTGACTATGGCTGGGGAAAAAAGCTGAACTATGCAAAGAATTTAGGAATCTTTACTATGTTTACATGAATTATACTTGAGAAGATCAATATTGAAATCACCGATAATACAGACAGTTTTACGAGATTTGCTGAAGTTATACAGGTTTTCGTTTAGATATTCCAGAAATTCAGAGGGATCATTGTGCTGTCTGTATACAATCCCACAAACAATACTTTATTTCTCATCCACAAAAAGTTCGATCCAGATCTTGAAAGGAAATATTATACGTTTTTCGAGTATATTGTAACGTAGACTATCCTTTATACATAGACCAACTCCACCTTCAGACATGGGGGTGGGAACATATTCAAAGTTGTACCCTATTATATCAGGGCAGGAGCCCATTACCAGGAGCGTGCATCTCCCATATTAGGTCTGTCCAACAGCAGAACAGATGATGTAGCTATTTTTAGCTTTGTGTTTCCCGCGAGAAGAAACAAAGGCCGTCACTTTTAACCAATGAGGATGCACTGAAAAATTGTAATTAACACGCTTCAAACTGCTAAAAATACTAAAGCGCAAGAGAACAAAAGACAACGTAATCGCATACGTATACCAGAACTTCGCGACTATAAATAGCCACATCGTCTACTGTGCTGTGGGCGCTACCCATCACCCATCACATAGGTACGCTACCCATCACATAGGTACGCTCCCGTTAATGGGCTCCTGATTAGGGTTAAAATCAAGAATCGTGTCACCAACAATTTTCGCTTCTGTAACTCCTATTAAGCTGAAAGGATAGTTTAATTCATTCAATAAAAGAGTCTGAAAAGCCTCTAAATGTTTCCTTTGTTTGATTTTAAACCACAACAAACCTAGCATTCTTAATTCTACCAAGAGATATGCTCGCTTGCTTTGCAATTTGAATTTCAAATTTGTTCCAAAGGCGTGAAAACAGGAGGGGCTAAACCTGTTATACCGGAACTTCCTTTTTAACGTTGCAGATCATATATTCAGTTTGTTTCTGGCTGTAGGTTTAATGTTGTTGTCAACTTGATTTTGGTCTTTCTAGTTAACATAGCATAACGTTTTATATTCACTAACAGAGACACGAAATGCGTGTTCCTGTGGTTGTCGACTGACCGAACCAGAAGGCATGATTACGTCATCACCTCAGCTCTTCAAGAAACCAGGGCGATCTCAGTGCACGTGGATAATTAACATAAAGGGAGGCAAGAAGGTGAAACTATGGTTTGACGCACTTAAACTGGACGGCGATTCGATATTCGTAAGGGACGGAAATGACTCCAGTGCAAATCTCTTGGCCAAGATTAAGAGTGATGACTACGACAGACCGATTATTTCCAGTGGTAATAGTATGTATGTACATTACTACCACGATGGTAGATGGATTAATGGCACACGGAGGGGATTTACTGCATCTTACATTGCAGAAGGTGAGATGCAAATGATCTGAAGGGAGAAAATGAACGTTAAATATGACTTTATTTTTCTCTTTTGAGTCTTGACATTAGCCAGGCCAGAAGTCCATAACCACAAGTCTCGCTCTGTCATACTAGGTCTTGGCCCATCAGTTTACGGTCTAATTTATTTTAGAAAACGATTCTCGCTGAATCGATAGCCAAGCGTATTGCACCTAATCGATAGCCAAGCGTATTGCACCTAATCGATAGCCAAGCGTATTGCACCTAATCGATAGCCAAGCGTATTGCACCTAATCGATAACCAAGCGTATTGCACCTAATCGATAGCCAAGCGTATTGCACCTAATCGATAGCCAAGCGTATTGCACCTAATCGATAGCCAAGCGTATTGCACCTAATTACCCATCGATAGCCAAGCGTATTGCACCTAATCGATAACCAAGCGTATTGCACCTAATTACCCATCGATAGCCAAGCGTATTGCACCTAATCGATAGCCAAGCGTATTGCACTTAATTACCCATCGATAGCCAAGCGTATTGCACTTAATTACCCATCGATAGCCAAGCGTATTGCACCTAATTGCACCAGCAACTCTGATTGGTCCAAAGCATGACAACCTTCCTTCTAATGAGAGAACTAATTTTGTGTTTATAAAAGAAACATGGCTGCTATTATTTTTCCTCACGAATGTCGGCTTGGGCACAATTCTAAATGTAGAGTATACCATAAACTGATGAGCCGCGCTCCACTGCTTATCGAGACTTCTCGTTATGGACTACCGGCCATGCCTTAGGCATGAAGCCAACACCTTCTCGACACTCGATTTCAGCAGACACTTTGGATACTGACTTAGATTGGAATGGTAGTTGCATTGTATGATGCATGTGTAATGGTGTTATATCTAGAAAGTCGAGAGCTTCAATACAGGACAAGTTTACTGTGAGGATACTTGAACCAGGCCAACCTGAAGAAAGTTAGCCAATCAGAGCGCAGACTGATAACAAATTAAAATATTCATTGCAAATTTAATGATCAGTGAACTGATGTACTTTATACACATTTGCGCCATTACAAAAAAAATCCTGGTACTTTGTTTCCAAGTTGCTCTCTGACTGACCACATTTTGTCAGGTGGGTGCGGTTGGAGTAGCCGCACAGTAAAACAAGCCTCGTAATGCTGACTTTCCAACTTCTAACAAGATCAACTACCTGGCCTTTCTATTTTTTAGGGAATTTCAAAATAAGCAGTTTTGAAGTTTATAATATTAACGTTTTTGCCAGCCTTCTAAACAATAATTTAAAATAACTTACTATTTTAATTGATAATAATCGCGCCGAAATGAATTCGCGCAGGCTTCGCGCTTTGCGCACATTTTCCTCATTTTAATATAAGGACCCAAGAGAATAACATAACAAAAAAGACCTAGTATTTTACTTCCTTTGCATTAGCGCGTTGAACCCAGTGTCAAGGTCATGCGCAGTTGTACAAATCCTTTGTTTATTTGGCGGGCACTGATATGTTAAACAATAGGTGGCAGTTGAAACAAAACACTTCAACACTGCGCGAGATCTTGAAACTGTGTTATTGCTGTTAGAAAGTGATAGGATTCTTAGAAGTTAATTTACCCCACACTCCTCCCCTCAGCGACGGCCATCCTCTTATATCGATCAACACCTCTATGCCTGCACACCTATTTCAAAAAAGGTTGCTATGCGAAATGGAATGCAGTGCAATTCAAAAATCCATTCGAAGGCAACCATTAATATTCTTCTTAAAGCCTTTGACTCCAAAAACAAACGAATATTCACGAGACTTTTAGCAGCAACCATAATCCATTTCGGTCTGGGTATGTCGCTTGTCGCTTGTCGCTTGTCGCTTGTCGTTTGTCGCTTGTCGCTTGTCCGGGACACCATTTTTTGAAACAGGTGTATCTTCCCATGTCTCATCTCTCACTGTACATGTCATAGAGGCACATTTTATCAATGAAAATCATTTATCATTTGACTCTTTTTTTATTCCAGTTGGTTCCCCTATTAAGGCCGTTGGAACCCGAAGACGAACCCTTGGGAGCGCTGAGATTTCGTTCCTGGCAATCTTCATCGCAGGGATTCTAGTAATGGGAGCTTTACTTCTTGTTGTCTTTATGAAGCTGCGCCGTCAGCACACATTTCCACCATCCAGCGGTAGCTCCACTACATCCGAATCAACACTCCGTTCCACAGGGACCCCATCACCGCTAGAAGATGAAGCATCGAGTAACGAACCCCTAAAAGGCAACAAAGATGGACGTAAAAGCTCATCCAAAGCTAAACAGGATCGAAAGAGAAGGCAAAAGCAAAGGATAATGAAAATGAATGAGAGACTATGCGACAATAACCCGCTCCCTCGCTGCTCATGCGCACAAATGTCGGAGTTCGAGTCCGGCTCGGGAACGAACTCAGTCAGTGACGGTTCCCCTCAGAGGAGAAACAGTGGGGCTTATCGAACGCTTGAAAGAACTATAGAAGAGTGTGATTGCCCGCAGTGTGCGAGGCATCACAGAGACTATTATCTCCACGAGCACTTTGGCTCGCCGGAGAAAAAATATTACGGCGACTGGATGCTGAAGGAGACATTTAATGAGCCGGTATATGTAGAGGATCTTAGACCTAATTATCGGAATTCATTCCCACAGTACGTGTAGTAATCGTCAATGTAGTATACTAGTCAGATTTTATAAACATCGACAAAGTTATTAACTGGAGAATGGTTTGGACAGCCATAGCCTGCATAGAATCGAGAAGGGTTTATAGTTCGGATACTTCCAGTTATCGTGGGCCCTAACTGCCAAAAGGCTGTACTATAAGTAACACGAGTGTGAGACTAGTCGGGCAAGAACAATAACTTTAAGTTCAATACTAAATCAGAGCGTGAAATAATATGACCCGGAGTCAAATCATTGACCTGCTCTGCTTAACACTATGGGGTTAAAAGAACCCAGAAAATGATAAAGTTTAAACATCCTACATTCCGTCAAACTGACGTGGGAGATAAAATAATGTTTATACATAGGATGTCTTTGAAAATCTAATATTTTACTGGTTTTATTCATAACTATAGGTGTTAGGTATTACAGTATGAGCTAGATGAACATACGTCTATGCATATTACAACGTACGCATGTCTGAATCGAGTGAATAGTTTTAAAGGCAAAATAAGCACTATTTAATATATAATTTTCGATGAAATACCAGTGTATATTTCTTTCTAAAAAGTGATATCTTCACACGTGAAGATATAAATGATATCTTCACACGTGAAGATATCACTTTTGAAAATATGACTTGCTTTCAAAGATTTCTAGCCTTTTTAGCAAGAGATTGAAACTGGTATTTCATCCATAATTATATATTAAACAGAACATTACATGGCCGCTTGGAGATACGGTTTTATCTTCTCGTGTTGATGAAATATCTTACTCGTTCGCTGCGCTCACTCGTAAGATATGTCATCAACACTCGAAGATAAAATCCGTATCTCCGCGCGGCCATGTAATATCCTCTATATAACAACCACCGAGCCCGGGGGGGTACTCCTGTTTGTGACGTATTATGTATGTGCCGCCCGGGTGGGTCAGGGTTTTGAGCTCAGTTTGGGCAGGTAGGGTCAGGGTTTTGACCTGATTTGGGCAGATCAGGGTCAGGATTGGAGTATAATTTGGGTGCAGTCAGGGTCGGGATTCAGTATTTTTTAGGCAGTTAGGGTTCATTTTTTTTAGCTACTATGTCGAAAAAAATACATTCTGTTGCCGCATTTTGATCGCCTGTCCACATGCAAGCAGTGAGGTCCCTTACATTGTGACGCCGCTAATTCGTACTTCAGTACTTATCTATGTACTCCATCTGCTGATTTGTTTACCCAATACCACGTCCCGACTTGAAATGTTCCGTATTTTGCATGCAATCCCGGTACGCGGTATACCGGCCGGGATATATATCCGACCGTGTTTTGAAAACAATTTAAAGAAGGGGCAATAAGGGTTTTTTTTTCCCAAAAAGGGGGCAATCAGGGTTTTGGAGCTCGGATTGGGTCAAACAGGGTCAGGGTTTGAGTCTCTTGGCCTCACATACATACCCATTTTTCATGTAAGTACCCCCCCCCCCCCGGGCCACCGAGACTAGAAAGGCGGTCTCATGTTCAGTGACTGGTTAGGGTTTTGTTAATTATCGGGTAACCTGTTGCTTGTTTTTTTAATTATAGGGTAAGCTGTTGTTTATCAGAATACAACAGCTTACCCGATAATTAACAAAACCCTAACCACTCGGTCACTGAACATATGACCCCCCCTTTTTGGTCTCGGTGGTTGTTTAGTCACCCAAAATATGCCGCACGTTGTGGATAGGTTGCTAAGCTATTTTAATCGTTGCCCAGTTTAGCAAAGGTGTGACAAACACTTTCCAAGTTAAAACTAGCATAGAAAAGAAATACGAAAGTTTAATAGAGTAAGAGACATGCGTTATGTTAGATCAGGCGCGATTTCTAAAATTCCTGTCTTTTTTGTCTGCTTCAGAAATCGTTTGTATGTTGATTGGGAAGAAAAAGCGCCAAAATTCAGATGATGTCTGAATCCACTGCAAAAAAGAAGTGTTCGCATCGTACGTGCTGATGACAAAACGTCACGAGGGATTTCAGCGAGTCACGCGCGGCGAAGTGACTGTACTGACTTGACTTGCGTTACGCAATAGATAAACCGACTACAGCATCATCAAAAAATAACTTTTGAAAGGTTTTATGCTACGAAGATGTTTAGTTCGAGGAACTGATTAATCATTAATCGCTTGACACTCTTGGATATTGTGTAGCTTAGCAAAGGATCGCGGTTAATTCGCCTGCATCTTTGTTACACCTTTCACTACTTATTTCATGACCTAACGAACTCAAAATACTCTTTTAAAGTGGCATATTTGAACCACTCCAACTAGTGTTCTAACACAAATACCACAATCTGATTGGCTAAGTTACTCACTATCTTTACTGTGATAGATTGCGACTACTCGCTCTCAGTTTCTATGGCTAATAGTTAACTTGGAGCTACACTTGTCGTCAACTATCAGCCGATAGAAACGTCGAGCTCGTAGTCTAATTGTTAAATAGACCAGGGAGGTGGAATAGTCGTAAACCACATGGAACTAAATCCATAATATTGTGACTAATATCGATTAATTTTATTAAGGGCATTCAAATGTGTGTAAAATTATTTATTCAACTGATCAATCGAGTGGCGACCTCGACCAGGAATCGTCGGGTTTTACATTAGTAATAAATATCACGTTTAGCACTGTGAATAGATGCAAGATTAAACATGTTTTAAAATAAAATATTGGATAGTGTTGAAACTGTACCGATGTCCATCTCTTGGTCGCTAAACGTTGTCCCCTTACTTCTCACCGTTCTCATCACAGTTCATTCAGATGGGGACGCGCGCGCTGGGTGTCCCGTCGTCCTCCGCGCGCTATAATTTCCCCTCTAGCTCTCCCCAGTCCCCGCGCAACCAGTTAACAAAGACAGCGAACAAGTAATAATTACAAAGAAACATAATGCGAAGGAGAGAGTTCAGATAATTAATTCGAGAGTGATTAACTCACGAGTAGGGATGCATAGCTCCTTATTGCTATGATTGTCGGTTTACATTCTACCCCACCCTTCCCAGGTTTTTCCATATCCTAGTTGCAGTTCACAGTACTAGTGTTCAGATGTGACGTCATGCTGTAGGCCGTGGGGTATCGGGGTATTCACCGACCGGACCAACAAGACGTAATGTATGTATATGTTCTTAACTCTAACATATGATTCTCCCAGCCAGGTCTTTTCTCTAGCCTGAAGGTATGTAGGCAAACTCCCAAAATCTCTTTATGCGTACAGTTTGTGGTAGTTACTAATGGCCGGCACCTTTATTTAGTTACAGTTGCTCAACCTTATACCTATACCAAGAAAGCCAAAGTAAGAGAGGGAATCTCCAATACGCGCGCTTGCGCAATGATAAATATGTAAGGGATATTGGCCTGGAGCGAGGGGGTATGGGATTCACCGAGTCATTGAAATCCAACAAGCGGTCACGACTTCGTCAAGTACTCTAATCGATATCATCCTCACCACTAATCCGCACCAGCATCTTACTTCAGACGTGCTTGATCTAAGCTTGAGTGATCTCCACCTTATCTGTACAGTCATGAGGGTATTTTGCCCTAGATTTTAGCGCCTGGAGGTGAATATAACAAAAAAGCTTTTCCAAAATCCACCAAAGAAGCAAGTGAACTAATAAGTATGACTTTTAACTTGAAGCTTTTTTAAAATCCATAAACTTCTACAAACAAAGTTTACTTATGAGTTTCGGGTTGAGTTTATTCGGTCCTCATGAATCACGAACTTTCATAAGGAAATAACGTCTACTTAGAGCAATAAATAACAAAACGAGACCTTGTCCTAAAAACTTGTAATTGGGAACGGTTCGACTAAAAAAATGTACTTACTTGAGTTATTTCCTGGTGGTTCTTAATAGCTGACTGAGCAACCGGCTCCTCTCAATGAAACTAGAATGCTCTTCTCTCGCCGCTCTCCTTTGTTTACATCGACTGATATCAAAATTAGATAGATATATTTTATTTAAACACGGAAAATTCAACAACATTAAATTGATTTGCATGAATGCCGTGATTAAAAATGTAAAATGCACGCTATCGAAGAGTCAAGAAATAAAATATAATAACATCCATAAAAGGCACTTAATTAATTCACTTATAGCGTGACAATGTAAAATAACCATTTAGTCAATGAGCTTGATAGCTTTCAATTTGTTTTTAAAGGATGTCAAAGACTTGGTGTGGTGCATGTCATGGGTAGACAATTCCATAATTTAGCTCCACTAAAACTGAAGCTCTTTCAGTTTAGAAATTCAGTATTTCGTCTTGGAAGTTGGAGTTTAGTACAGGAACCTCTGAGATTGTAAGGGTTGCATTTATCTACAGTAATGAACAATGCTGTGAGAGACTTAGGTGCATAGTTGTTTTGTACTTTGAACATCAGTATTGCTTTGTGTTTGGCTCTAGTCTCAGAGATTCTCCCATCCGAGGATATTGAACAATAACTGAGTACGTATGATCATAATTTGCACAAAGAATTATTCTCGCAGCTCTGTTCTGACTTGGTGTGAGATACACTCTTTACTTGCTTGTCATTAATTACAATATTCGGGTTGCAATTGGATGATGATTTACTGGAAAGTCTCTGGCAGGAACCAATAAGCATATACTCAGTTTTAGCGACATTGTTTGCAGTTAACCAATTATTTGCTAACTCGTTATTTGCTTTAGTTTCAATGTCATGGATATTGGTCCCACTTAATGAAATATTGGTATCATCAGCGAAAGTATAGGGTATCGATTAACCAAGACAGTTGGGCAGATCATTGATATAAATCAAAAACAATAGGGAGCCAAGGATAGATCCTTGAAGAACTCCACAGCTAATTAATGTTTCACTAGACGATTCATTGTTTACAAAACACATTTGTTTTCTATTTGAGAAATAAGACTGCAGTAACAAATTAGATGTATATGTGATACCGTAGAGCCTTAACTTCTATATCAAACTTTATGTCATACTGAAATCATTTGTCTCTTGATTTACCATTGTTAACTCGTGGATAATCCACGAGTTATTGGAGTGGGTGCAAAATATGCAAATGAGTCCGGATGTTTCTCATTTTTTAGTCGATATAATATCGACAACGTCGAATTTTAATCGGAATTTAATTAAAAGGACCTAGAGGACTGGGACTAGGTGACACCAGGAAAAAGCCGAGCGGCCAAAGCAGAATGCAGTCAGTGTTTTCTTTATTTGTGCTCCGCGTAAGCCAGAATTTGCTAAGAAGACAAACTTTTATGGCAAAAAAGGTCAACTTCAAGGAAAGATGGACATGTTATGGAAGCCCTGCAGAGACAAATTTAAACTTTTCAAAAAGATTCGGTCATGGCTCGTGGAAGCTTACGATTTGTATGAGCGATTACAAAGAATGTATGGAAATTTCACTATTATCGTTGTAATGCTCTGTTTATGTAAATTTCATTATAAAGGTTTCAGTATCCCATGGGAATATTTAAATCTAGCTTTTCGATAAATGTACTGTAATAAAATGAATAAAACTTATCTGGTGTCTATAAGCTGTGTCTTGGCTGTGTCTGTACGTCGTTTCAGCGAATTTGGGCCAATTTTCAATCCCTTACACTACATGCTTGGGCTTCCTGTGGGCAAACGTCCGTTGTTAACAGGCGCGGAACGCCGAATATCTTTTTGAATTTGAGCACACAAACTTGGCGATCTGTGGCTGATCATTTTCAGGTAATGGTTGTTGAAGGATTGAAAATGTGGTGAATTTATTGGAGAAAAAAAAATTAGAATGACGAGCAGATATTATCAGCGAATATCGATACCGCCCCAAATCACTGGGGAATGAATGCCATATAACTATGGTCGTATGGAAAGTGAGCAAATTAAAGCCAGGCAAAATCAAGCAAAAGTCAAATACTAGCCAGTGTGCTGCATGCATAGTGGGGTACTCCCTTAGTACACTCTAGGGGGGGGGGGGGGTACTCCCTTAGGCACAACTGCAGAATAGCCCCTCCCAGATGTGTATTACCGGTATCAGGATACGCGTATCAGGCGTATCACTCGGTATAATTGTACATCAGGATTGTTTCCAGTTTCAATTAGAATAGAATTTACA
This sequence comes from Actinernus sp. WN-2022, assembly GCA_030867875.1. Classification (NCBI taxonomy): domain Eukaryota; kingdom Metazoa; phylum Cnidaria; class Anthozoa; order Actiniaria; family Actinernidae; genus Actinernus; species Actinernus sp. WN-2022. The sequence continues at coordinate 27,212,707 of JAOWCC010001751.1, read as the reverse complement.
TTATTTACGTAATAATAATAACAAGATATGCGTACGTATCACTCAGAATATTTTTCTTTACATGTGAAATCTAGTCACCAATTAGCCCTAAAACCTAGACGTTTACCTGAAAACGTCTTTACTGACGGTTAGGGTAGTTATATATTGTTGTTGGGAAAGCTGATGTATTATGATAAATACAAAAAAAACGTCACATGTTTACCTGTGATCTCGAACCACCAATTAGCCCTAAAACCAAACGTTTACCTGGGAACTTCTTTACTGACGGTAAGGGTTGTTATTGTTGTATCAGGCGTATCACGTGTATCAGACGCCTGAGATGTTGAACAAGTGCGGACTTGAATTCGTTAACTGTGGGCTTTTCTATAAGGTAATTTATTAGGCAACATGTTCCACTCATATTTCCATATTTATTTATTTTCTCAAAGGCAGGAGAGATCCCCTAGATCTCAAACAACAGATCCCAGTCTAGGAAGGGTTCCCAACAACCCGCAACTGGGTGCACCATGCCCATCACTAGTGCAGAGGCTGAGCAATCATAGTCTGGAATAAAGAGAAAACGCTTATGTACCCACTGAGAGATTTCTGATTATTAAGGCTTTAAATATGTGAAGCCTTAATTCTAGTACAAGCTTATCCAACAAAGCTCTTACAAGATTAGACTCTGTTTCAGACAACTGAATAATTATTAAACTGTGAATTAACATTTATATATTTTAATAATAATTCTTCCAGATCACAAGAACTAATGTGTCAGAGCTATTTGAATTCAAAATTTTCTGGGGAAGAGGGTCAACCACGTTTTCTCAAATCCTCAATCTAAAGATCATTAGACCATCAAATGTAATAATTGTATCAAATGTCTATGAACATACATCGCAATTTAAATTAATGTTGTTTGGGAGATATAGGGAATAGGAAATTAGGGTAAGTATTACCAGACATAAAATGAATCATGGTTAAGAGTTATAGGACCTGGATGACTCAGTCGACTTAGCTTATGGTTTATTTATCCATATTATTTTAGCCTGCATGCGTAAGGCTATACCTGATTTATTTTAAATGCCTTATTTCCTAATGCGATATTCCTTATTAGGGAGCAGGTCAAAATACATGCCCTCAAGACGGACCCATTTTTGGACAGGGGAGTGGGGGCTGCTGCCTGCCATCCCCTCTGGAGGAAAAATTCAATATAAAAAGAAGTGTTCTTAAATATCTCTGAAGCTAAATGGAATAATCTAGAAACAAATGCACTTCATGTTTTGTCTTACACTATCATTTCATTTGCTCTATTAAATTGTCCCTAGCCCCCCGTGAATGGAAATAGATGGTCAAACATGGGGGATGGGGATGATGCCCTGCACTGACAGCTGTCTCAGGTGAACAAAATGGGTCCCTAGTTGGGGCATGTGCTTTGACCTGGTCCCTTATCCTAATCCCTATCCCCCAGACAACATTAATATCATTGAAATAGCTGTAAAACAAAGAAAATAAGTAACATAGCTTGAAATTATTATCAACTGAGCATAAAATACACCCTGATTGTAATTTTTCACAATACAAAACTTGTATAAGTCTCAAGAAAATAAAAATAGCCTTGGCCTTTCACTTTTAAGTATCAGCTAAACATATGCATCCACGAGTTACCCATTGGGTGCGTATGTTTGATTCTGTGATGGCTATAATCCACAAAACTAGTTCGTAGTTTCCAGCTAATTTCCACTCGCCGTGGCAGATTTTCAGTTTTGCTCATTTCCACTCCCCTTCCAAAATGTGCATGCATGCTGCATGCATGTGCATACATGCAGGAGGTTTCGTGCACGAAAATTATCCTCTGTGCATGCATTGCATGCATCATGCATGCAGTGGCTGCATGCATGTGCATACATACAGCAGGATGCATGTATGCGAATTGTGACACATCTGCATGCGTGCATGGCATCCGCAGGGTGCATGCATGCACAAAATAAATTCAATAATTACAAGAGTCCGCTTCATAATATTGCTTGAAGAAAAATTATTTAGGTAGGAACCAACTCACACTCGTTTAGTGATTACAATAACAGACCAGTTTAATTAAATTCTAGTTAATACACAAACAAATAGCAACTAGAAATTATTTTGGAAGCTACTTTAACTAACAGATTTCAAGTAATTTTGCTTGATAAATTAATTTTAAATCGCTTGAGAATGTATCAACACAATATTTGAAAATGATACACAAAAAATGGATACAAAATGTTTGAACGATATAAAAAAACGTATAGATATTTATAGAGCGGTTTTCAATTGACTGTCCAAAGTAATCGACGATTATTTTGCATTAGCACTGAATTGATATGATTATTTTGCCTTTGGTTTTAGGATAGTCAAGTGAAAACTGCTCTACTAAAGGTTGCTAAAAATTAAGAGACTAGTTGTAGCTATCACGTTCTATTCTTACTGTTAAAACACTTGCAACACTGCTGACATTGATATGGCTTCTCACCAGAACGTGTTTGAGTAATTTTATCAACTTTGAAGACACAAGTGAAATTAATCATTTACGATGACCCATGCGATTAGTTGTTAATATATAGACTGAGGGCAAACATTTTGACAAAAGAGTGGAATAAATTGTAATGTGCATTCTATCTCATGGGAAAACCGTGTTAGTGTCAAATATCAAACAACATGAACAGAAGAAACTTGTTTGACTAGTCATTACTTGTGCAAGGCATTTGGCCTCCTGAGTAACAAAGTTGTGCAAGTGTTTATCAAGCAATCAAAAGGATACACTTTTGCCCCCAATTAAGAGAAATACCTACATCAGCTAATCGGATTTTCAGTAAACTTTGATTTTGTATTGATGTGTCCAGTTATGCAAACATAAAATAACCATTAACGACGTAAACAAATCTCTAGCGGCATAATATTCTGGGGCTAACTGGTGAATGAGACCTCGACTTCTATAAATGCAGAGAGAGGAGGGTCACGTATTCCTGTGCAAGCATCCAAGGGTGGGCCACTTATAACCATGCTACGGCTAGTTAGTTGATAGAATGCGACCAAGTGCTGAAACGTCGGTAGAATGGAAGTAGTATACATTAAATTAGTATACCAGGTAGTTGTAAATTGGTACATGTATTGACACAATTACCATGCTTCCAGGCCAGGTCTTGAATAAAAAGCAGGGTCTCAAATAAATGTCCCTGCATGGCATTTATTTAAAATTATCCTGCTCATACATTGTACAAATACCTAGGTAAGCATTAATATTCCAGAAAATGGTGTAAGCATATATTATTATAAGAAATTATACCTTCCAATTACCTGCACAATTTTTTTTTTAAAGATTAGTAATGATCCTAAAATAGACTAGTTTATGTTTTTTATAAGTCTCATCTGTTGGTCTTCTCCCATGTGTACTCAGCCAACCAGCAAACATGTTGTATACTATACATTTATGCCTGATGATTCTGTGCTATCTTTGCTTTTCTGTCATACATGTATTCTGAAAGAGAAAGAGTACAATAGTACTGTTAGCAGTGTTCTATTACTTAATTTACATTATTTTGGGAGATAATGAAACTGTATTTGATTTTCAAGGTGTTTGTGTGCCCATTGGAAGCACCCACTATAACAAAGAAATTATATCTAATAAAGAAAGTATCTAATGTTATTTTGTTAATTAAGAAATTAAAACAAAAGTCCAAATTCTAAGGATTACTCTCTGGTTTTTTAGTCATGAAATGGCCTGAAGATAAATCTTACTCTAAATAAATAAATAAATAATTACTGGCAAACAACCTATAGACAAATGTAGCAATCAGGCAATATTAAGCATGTCTATTTAGTAGCTTACCAGAAGAGGAACTTCTATCAATTATCACATAATTAGCATATTGGTGCCTGTGAGGACTTCTGGGTAGAGATGAGACACGAAGTTCACTACTAGTAGTAGTCTATGCCTAAGATTTATAGTTATTTACTCGCTTAGAAACGACCTTGTTAAATTAGAAATATACTCAAAGTTCAAGTTTGTTTAATTTGACTCAATATATCAGATTAACTACAAGGTATTACAAATAGAAAAAAAAAAGGAGAAATAGTTACAATAATACAAATATTTGAGAGACTAAACTAAGATAAGATACAAAGAGTACGAGACATCCTAATAGCCTAGAACTAATCAAGAGGATGCCCCTACAAATTCTAATATATAAAAATGAATTAGATTACGTAAATATAAAAGTACGTTTCTTCTAAGTTAAAAAAACAACAACTAGTATACACTTAATAATATTACTGCGAGTATTCTTTTAATATATTGATTACTATATGTTTGAGAAAAGAGGAAAGAGAAGGGAGTGTTTGAGCTTGTTTTGGTAAAGAATTCCAGATTCTTGCACCAGTAAATTTAATAGAACGTATTTCATACTGAGTAGTTTTGACTTGTTTTATGTAAATATGATTATCCTGAGCTTTACGGGTAGAGTATTGATGTTTATCAGAGGCAAGTTCAAAATAATCAAGGAAGTTTAATAGTTGGGATTGATTTGTGAAACCATTGAAACACCAAAGTAGGTAGTTGGAGATTAATTACGTAAGAAAATATTAATAAATTAAGATGTTTGAAAATTGGTTCAGAATGCGATGTTGGTTCGGAAAAAGTTATAATACCGTACATCTTTTCCTTTGGAGTATAGAAATTGGATTGAGATAACTAGGGTAAGTAATGCACCAGGCATCTGAAATCTCCTCCCCCCCACCCCGGACATAGCGGGGACATTCACCCAAAATGCCATGAATACTAGTGAAGGTCCCACACCCTGGGGCATCAAAATCATGTGAAGACCCCTCACCCCGGGGATCCATATTGAAATGTTGTTTAATCACCTTGTTCCCTTTCCATGAGGCATAAAATTGAAGTCAAAAGGTCAATAGACCAGTTTATCACGAACAAACAAACAAAAAAAATACTTCCGGAATTTCTAACGGGACCTGAAAAACAGCCAGAGGCTGATCAAAGCCAGGACCCGGCTAAATCACAGATCGAATTGGAATTTAGCGTGTTGGTTTTTGTGGAGGGAGGAAAACCGGAGAACCCGGAGAAAAACCCTCGGAGCAAGGGCGAGATTCCAACAAACTCAACTCACATATGGCGCCGGGTCCGGGAATCGAATCCGGGCCAAAGAGGTGAGAGGCGAAGCGCTTAACCACTGCGCCACGCCGCCACCCCAACTAACGGTAAATCATACGTATACACTTACCCTTTCTCAACAGGCTTTCAAGCAAGTCTGCCGCCACAGCTTTCTTCAGTTCTCCCCTCCAAACTTTGAAAAGCATCTCTAGAGTCTAGTCTAACTCTATTTGTACCGCTTGAAACTTGAACGAGTCTTCCGTGATAATTATGCAAGTGTATGTCAAATTAGCATGAGGTGGGAAAGTGAATCCCCCACTTATCCCCTGTAGTGTTTATACATCCGGGAGATTCCTAGTGTGGGAAACCATGTATCACGTGATACTGGGAGATTGAAGAGGTCTCGAGTAGCGAGCTGTACTGTGTGTGCACGAGTCCGAGTTTATAGTAGTTCAAGCCTTAGTGGCTTTCTAGGTACATGACATTGGCGACGAGGATACTAATAACATGTCGGAGAAGACTTTACCCGCGTTGGACTTGTCAGGGCCTGCTTCACAAGTCGCTGAGCGGTGGCGCAAATGAAAGCGTGCATTCGAGTATTACGCCGAGGGAAAGAGAATCGAAAGCATCAAAAAGAAAACATCTCAATTACTGCATTTCGCCGGAATGGAGGTGCAGGATATATTCGAAGACTTGCAGGATTCTGGTCCAGTCCCAACAGAAGGCGACAATGCTTACAAAGTAGCCATTCGGAAGTTAGATTCCTATTTCAAGACGGAGGATAACATTCCTTACGAACGCCACGTTTTCCGACAACTGGCACCGAACGACGGAGAGACCGCTGACCAGTTTATGGTTCGATTGAAAAAACAAGCTCGACACTGCAATTTTGGAGGAAGTTTGGAAGACAATTTAAGAGATCAACTGATCGAGAAGTTAAATAACTTTGAGCGGAAAAGAAAGCTGCTGGAAACCCCAAACATTACATTAACAGAGGCCTTAAATAAATCTCGTGCTTGGGAAGCAGCCGGTCGACAAGCAGAGTCGCCACAACAGAGAGAGGAAGGGAATGTCAATGCAGTCAAGACGAGCAATGGTGCAGGAGAGAAGAAAAGTCGAAAGTGCTTCAATTGTGACAGGGAAGGGAATCTCGCAAGAGATAGAAACTGTCCAGCAAAGGGAAAGAAATGTGCGAATTGTGGGAGAGGAGGAGAAAGTGATCGTCGTGAACCAAAAGGCAATGGAGACAAGCGGAGGGGAGCCCCTTATAGGCAGTCACACCACAGCAACACCAATTATGCTGGAGATCAGGAGGCGAGTGATAGTGCCAAGAGTAGTACTTTTGCATTCACTGTGACAGATCAAATGGGAGAGAGATGTAATGCAACCTTCTCTGAGGGACCTGTGATAAAAGTGAGAATCAATGGCATCCCTAAAGAAGTACTTATTGACTCTGGCTCGGTCAGCAACCTAATTGGGATGAAAGAGTTAAAAGAACTGAAGATAAGGATTACAAGTCGACATAAAAGACTGTCACAAGAAGTTGTACGCGTATGGGGGAAAGGAATTAGAGGTGGTAGGTCAATTTGAAGCTGAACTGGCAGTATGTGACAGTAAGGAAATAAACTCCTGTTTTGTAGTTATCAGAAGTGGGAGGTGTTTACCGGGTCATTCGACTTCAACAGCCCTAGGCTTACTGCATATCGGATCCGAGGCCAAAACATCCAAAACGGTTTTCAACGGCATTCGCAAGCTTCAAGATTATAAATTAAAACTACATATTGACCCAGAGGTAACACCAGTATAGTGGCTCAAAAGCCTAGACGTACCCCCTTCGCATTACAAGAGAAGGTAACAGCTAAAGTGAAGGACCTGAATGATAAAGATATCGTGGAGCGAGTAGATGGACCTACATCATGCATGGGTTAGCCCTGTAGTGGTCGCACCGAAAGCATCGGGAGATATACGGTTATGCGTAGACATGAGGAGGGCAAATGAAGCCATTGTTTGTGAAAGGATACCAATGCCAACTGTTGATGAAGTACTTGAGAACCTCAATGGCAGCACTGTATTTTCCAAGTTAGATCTGCGCCTGGGATTCCATCAAATTGAATTACAGGAGGAATATTACCACATTTGCCACGCATGATGGACTGTTCAGATACAAGTGGTTGATATTCGGTGTCAACTCAGCACCAGAGAAGTACAGTACAGCCGTAAAATAATGCACGCGCAAGAACTTCTTTGTGCGTCCGCAAGCCAACAGGTTCTTGCGTGCAGCTTGCTCTTGAAATTACTAAACTAGGGCAAGAACTTAAGACCCGCAAGAAGTTATTTCCGCAAGAATATCAACCCGCAAGAAGACGCAAGAAGGTAAACTTTAAGAAGAACCGCAAGGACGCTGAAGAACACGCAAGACGTGGCATATTGGAACATGATTGTTTGTGTTTTATGTGAGATCGCTAATAAGAAACGGAACCTTTGAGAACCATGAAAGTTTACTAATATCTTAAACTGAAGTAGAGATTAGCTGGATACCCGCAGACTTGAATGTTTTATTAACTCGTCACAAAGAAGCTGAAATCAAAATTCAAGAAGATTCGGTACGATCTCATGCAAATTATTAATCAGACAACAAATTAAAATAGCCAAAAAACCTATTCAGCAAGTATTGTAAAGAGAAACTCATCAGTACATAATTATGATACTAGGGGGAGAGACAACCATTGCAGAGCCTCTGAGAGCAATTTCGAGGAAAGGAGTACCTTTCACCTGGGGCAAAGAGGAAGAAGAGTCATTCAAAGAATTGAAACAGCAACTAGCCAGTGCACCTGTCCTGGCCTATTTTCATAAAGATGCGCACACAAGAGTGATAGCTGATGCAGGTCCAGTTGGGCTTGGAGCAGTATTAGTTCAAGAGAAGAACGGGGAGAGTCGTGCCGTATGCTATGCCAGTAGGAGCCTGACCAAATATGTTTGGAACGACTTGTTAGGCTCCAGAAGAGAGGTGCTCGTATTATCCTACAGAATAAAATACGAGATGAACGTTCAGCAGAACTGTTTAGACAGCTAAGTTGGATACCTATTAGTGATCGTTGGTCTTTCCACAAATGTATTGCTGCTTATAAGTGCCTGCATGGCCTTTTTCCATCATATCTATCAAGTATTGTAAAGAGAAACTCATCAGTACATAATTATAATACTAGGGGGAGAGACAACCATTGCAGAGCCTCTGAGAGCAATTTCGAGGAAAGAAGTACCTTTCACCTGGGGCAAAAAGGAAGAAGAGTCATTAAAACAGTTGAAACAGCAACTAGCCAGTGCATCTGTCCTGGCCTATTTTCATAAAGATGCACACACAAGAGTGATAGCTGATGCAAGTCCAGTTGGGCTGGGAGCAGTATTAGTTCATGATCAAGAGAAGAACGGGGAGAGTCGTGCCGCATGCTATGCCAGTAGGAGCCTTAGTAATGTAGAGAGGCGCTACAGTCAAACAGAAAAGGAGGCATTAGCACTAGTCTGGGCGTGTGAAAGATTCAATTTGTACCTGTATGGACTGCAGACATTCGACTTGGTAACAGATCACGAAGCCCTGAAGGTGATCTACTTCAGGGGATCCAAACCATCGGCATGCATAGAACGCTGGGTGCTAAGACTTCAGCCATATAATTACAAAGTATGTTATGTCCCTGCAAGAGATAACATAGCAGATGCACTTTCTCGGTTAACTAAGGTTCCAGCATCGAGGGAGTACCGTCACGATGATGAGCATATTCGCATGGTTACCTTGCAAGCAGTGCCAGCAGCACTCAAGATTCAAGAGATAGAGAGCATGTCAGCAGAAGACAAAGAGCTGCAATTAGTAAGAGGTTGTCTTGTCAGTGGGGACTGGGAGAGAGCCCCAAAGCCATACCTGATGGTGCATAATGAACTGACGTTCATTGGCCAAGTCATTTTACGAGGGACCAGAATTGTCATTCCTCAGGCTCTGAGAAAAAGAGTCACTGATCTTGCACATGAGGGCCATCAAGGTATTGTGAAGACGAAAGAACGCTTACGGTCTAAAGTATGGTGGCCAGGCATAGATAAGGATGCAGAAAGGAAATGTCGTGGATGCTACGGATGTCAACTAGTGACGAAGCAAAGCATACCTCCACTAGTGAAACCAACTACAATGCCAGATAGACCTTGACAGGACCTAGCACTAGACTTACTGGGACCTATGCCAACAGGATAGTACTTACTGGTACTAGTAGACTATTTTAGCAGGTGGATCGAAGTTGATGTGATTCACTCTACTAACACTGAGGTAATTAGATGCACAATTTTCCAGACATGGAGTACCTACTACCCTGAGGACAGATAATGGATCCAACCTTGTGTCCAAGGAAATGGAGAGGTACCTGAACGAAATGGGCATCAAGCACAAGTTAACAACACCATTGTGGCCAAGAGCAAATGGAGAGGTTGAGAGACAAAATCGATCACTCTTGAAAGCTATGAGAGCTGCCCATGCTGAAAGAAGAAACTGGAGAACTGAGCTGAACAAGTTTCTCCTAGCATATCGCTCTACTGTGCACACAACCCGGGGGGGTACTTACATGAAAAATGTATATCCTGGCCGGTATACCGCGTACCGGGATTTCATGCAAAATACGGAACATTTCAAGTCGGGACGTGGCATTGGGTAAACAAATCAGCACATGAAGTACATAGATAAGTACTGAAGTACGAATTAGCGGCGTAACGATGTATGGGAACCTCAGTGCTTGCATGTGGGCAGGCGATCAAAATGCGGCAACAGAATGTCTTTTTTTGACATAGTAGCTAAAAAAAATGAACTGCCTAAAAAATACTGAACCCCGACCCTGACTGCACCCAAATTATACTCAAATCCTGACCCTGATCTGCCCAAACAGGTCAAAATTCTGACCCTACCTGCCCAAACTGAGCTCAAAACCCTGACCCACCCGGGCGGCACATACATAATACGTCACAAACAGGAGTACCCCCCCCCCCCCCTCCGGGGCACACAACAACTGGTAAGAGCCCAGCAGAGCTGTTATATAAGAGAAATCCTTCAACAAAATTGCCAGAGATTGATGATTTGTGTGGGTCAGGAAAGGAGGGCTACCAAGAAGTTATAGATTGTGATGCTGAGAAGAAACAACTGGGTACATACAGACTATGTTGATAAGAAACGTCAGGCAGCTGAGAGAGACATCCAGGCAGGGGATCTTGCGTTACTTGAGAAAAGGAAGGAGAACACTATCATCACACTACGAGAGTGAACCATACCAAGTAACGGCACGCTATGGTGATCAGATGCAACTAAAGTCATCTCAGGGTGTAGAATACAAGAGAAACATACAACACACCAAGCGTTTTATCAATCCCGTCACAGAACCAATAGAGCCTAGTGTAATAGATCCTGTGGCGGTGCCAATTAGGGAACCGACACCAGGACCAGAGTTGGAAGTACAACTAAGTCAGATAGATGCTAAGGAGCAAATAGGAGCAAACCAGGAGCCACAGATTACAAGAAGATCAGGGAGGATAACGCGACCCCCAAACAACCTTAGTGACTATGTCACAAGCTGACTTTGATGTTAAACAGTCTTGCTCATTGTATTGGAGAGACATTCGTTAATCATATAGTTTTGTTTAGTTTGAGATACGCCTTATTGCCTTAGTGGAGAAAAGGAGAGAATGTAGTGTTTATACATCCGGGAGTTTCCTAATGTGGGAAACCATGTATCACGTGATGCTGGGAGATTGAAGAGGTCTCGAGTAGCGAGCTGTACTGTGTGTGCACGAGTCCGAGTTTATAGAGTAGTTCAAGCCTTAGTGGCTTTCTAGGTACATAACATCCCCCGAGCCGGTAGGAGAGGGAAGTGACTACGAGCGTTGACCCCACCTCCCGGGGGAATGAAAAATGGTGAATTTGAAGTGAACATCTCCGCAATGCCCCCGCTATGCCCGGGGTGGGGGTTTCAAATGACTGGTGCATAAGACCCCATATTTGCACACCATAAATAATGAAAGAATAAATGAGAGAATAATAGAGCATAATAAGGATATCAGTGGTAACATAATATCTGATCTTAGCTAAGACACCAACAGTTTTGGGCATCTTTTTGCATAATTCAGTAACATGAGATTTCCAGGATTTCCAAGTAAGATTAGCATCGAATAAGACACTTCTTAACTTGGTTCCCACTTGGGTACAACTATAGAATACCCCGCCACTTGAAAAGATCACTCGAAAACTGTGCTAAACGTAACTGTGGTAAATTCTCCATTATAGTGCAGGTGTATGTAGAGTCGTTCTATGAATGATTTTGGTCGAAAATGGTTAGTTTTTTTTAACTTGGTGGGTTACGATTTTAGAAGGTTTGTATAACAATTTGAGAAACTGAATTATTAATGATCCAAGTTGCGGGGTATTCTATAATTATTCCCAACGGTAACATATCTACTTGAAGGTAAATTAGGAATTACTTTGAACCATTACTTTAAACTGTGTAAGGCTTACCGTCATCTTCGAACTGTGTTTAGTGTTTCGTTTTCCTCCAAGTATACCAGCCCAGAAATAGCCATTTAGGATCCATAACGACGTCTTGATGAGTTCTTAGCTTGGTTCCAAAACTCTTAAACGAGCTAACCTGCTGTAAATCCATTGAAGTTTTAGGAAAACACCGTTCACAAACTGCTTTGCCGGGGAACCGTTGAACTTGAAGTTTGTTCAACCGCCGAAACCATGCATTCTCGTGCCAAATGACTGGTGCATAAGACCCCAGATATAGATGTACTCATGAGCATGTGTCATATCATTGCCGCTGACCGATTTATAGTACTGTAGTTACCAGTCTCTACTCCTGTATCAGGAGAACAACTGCGGAATATATCGATTGATCTTTTCAGTATTTTGTGCTATAGTATTATTTGTGATTTATTAATGCTTAAGCAATTTACATGCACTTGGGAGTTAAACGAACAAAATGTGCTCCTGAGTGAAAATAACTCCCTGAGAATAACAGTGTATGTACTAATCTATATTGAAATGGTAGTTTCACACAGCCAATATAAAGGTAAATTTAATTTTTAATGATAACATTTTCTCGACCATTTTATAATTGGTAGGTTATGGATATAACCATTTTAGTTGGTTGCTACAACCAGGTTTTATATTGTCATTTCTACCAATTTCAATGGTTAGATTTTCTACCATTTTTAAATTGGTTAGTACGACCAATATGAAATGGTTATAACCATTTAAATTGGTTATTCCAACCAGTCAGTTTTTACAGTGTATATCAAAGTTAGTTATCCTATAATGTTCCTTGCCTATTTCTTATTCAGTGGATCATTACTTAGCAGAGAAGAGGCGCTTATTTGGTGTTGGGCGGTTAATATAACATATATAGTATACTAAGTATTATACTGATTGTAATTCATTTAAGCCTCTCGGATTGTGAGAACTTAGGAATGAAGCATGCACGTCTGGTTGGCCGCATAAATGTACTGTAAAAGTGCATGCATGCACATGTGATGAATGCATGCACTTTGTGATTGCATGCATACAGGGTACATGCATGCATGCACTACATGCATGCACATGTGATGTATGCATGCACTTTGTGATTGCATGTATGCAGGGTACATGCATGCATGCTCAATGTATGCAAGCAATTTGGTGCAATTTGGGTGCATGCATGCCACATACATGCCGCATGCATGCATGCACATTTTGGAAGGGTCAATTTAGAGTTTAGGGGCGTGTACTGAAAAAGCTCGATAGCCATATCGTAAATGGCTTACTAACGACGAGGAACGAAGTTGTCTCGCCGACTTATATATAATAAAAAGTAAATAATAATAGTTAAATAATAAAAAGTAAACGTAAAGTCACTTTTATTATAGAGGATTTAAACACGTTTACCGGCTAACATGTAGTCCTACGGTTTTACGTCCTTATATCCGAGAAGACGAGAAGGTCTAACCGTTTACAGCTGTTGGATTATGTAAAGGCAGCACCTTCTACTCAGTTATTTTAAGACCCCGAGTGCTGGTCCGGCCGGGGTTTGAACAACCGACCTCCCGCTCAACAGATCGGAGATTAACCACTCAGATAAGTAACAAGAATACATATCCGTATTAGCTGCTTATAGCTGTCCAATATTATATAAAGCTGCAAAACCTGCAGAAAATGTCAATCGGGAAGCCGAAAAAAAGCAGTATCTGCAATTGTGATGTACAAATGGCTCAATGGTCCTGGACCCAAACAACCCGGCTAAGAGTGTTGGTATCTTACTCTGGAGAACGTCACAACTATAATCTAAGGGATGCTACATCAAAACGTAGAGTACCAGCTCCTAAAATCACTCGGAACTTTGGAAAACGTCAGGAGCCCATCCTGAAAACGTGCATTCTCTTATGCTGGGGCAGCACTTTAGGATAATTTGATAAATGAAGTGAAGCAAAGTGCAACATTAGCTTCTTTTAAGCGTAAATCTATAGTAACTAGGAATTGAAGCTTTCCGACGGAACAAGTGAAGTCGGAAAGCGTATTCATAACGGCTTAAAATCATCATTGTAGTAAGGTGTCGTAGTTTTGTTTATATGTGACAAAAGGCCGGCATGTATATAACGAGCAACTTCAGAGAGCAATTCATATCTCGCCGTTCGTGAAGCGTCCGGAAGGCAAATTTTATTCAACTTGTAATTATTTACTAGAGAATTATTTTAAGGTCTTAACCCCCGAGACCCTGTGTTACTGCATTCGATCGGGGAATACGTTTCCCAGAGTTTTTTTGCCTAAATAATGTTTTTATCTCTGGGTTTTTCGTATCGGGCGGAGCACGTTTTTAGATTATGTTATTTCCATTTAGACAATCTTATTGATGTAAACTTATTATAGTATAAAACACGTAAGTGTGAATCATTAGTGTTAAGTCATTGGACACTCTAGCACTGTAAACCTTAATATTATACAGTTACGTGTGAAGTAATTTTTCACCTGTAAACCGTGAAGTCTTGGACACATGTACACTGTAAGCTATTGTGATGCATGTAAAGTCCTTAGCGACACAATTAAGTCATTGTGCAGACACACCTAAGGTGTAAAGCTACTATAGATACATGTGGAGTGCCGTAAAGTCATTGTAGACACACGTATAATTATAGTCATTGTGTATAGACACACAGGTAAGGTGTAAAGCTATTATAGATGCATCAGAGTATAAGTCAGTGTGGCACACATATAGTCACTGTGCACAGACACATGCAGGCAGTAAGCTATTATAGATAAATGCACGTGGTTGTAAATCGTTGTGGACACACGTAAGCCGGGTACAGCTATTATAGATACTTGTACTCGTAAGTAATAATCATTGCGGACACGCGTAAAGTAATTTTGGACACATGTAAATCATTGTGCATAGACACACACATAAGGTGTTATGCTATTATATATCCATCTGAGTGTAAGTCTTTGTGGACACATGTAAGTCCTAGTACTTAGACACATGTAAGTGTAAAGCTGTTTTAGGCAAGTCTTTGTAGACACACTTTATGTACAGCTATTATACATGTATGTATGTGTAAGTCTTTGTGACACGTAAGTCATTGTGCACAGACATACGTAACGTTGTAAAGCTATTATATACCCATGTGAGTGTAAGTCTTTGTGGGCACATACATGTAAGTCCTAGTGCTTAGACACTTGTAAGTGTAAAGCTGTTTTCGATACACGTGAAGTCTTTGTAGACACGTTGTGTACAGCTATTATCGATACATGTATACGTAAGTGTCAGTCTTCCTGCATAGACATACGTAAGGTTATAAAGCTATTATACATACATGTGAGTGTTAAGTCATGTGTTCACACTTAAAATATACAGCTATTATAGATACACATACACCTAATTATAATCATTGTGGACAAGTAATTGTGGACCCACGTGAAGTGCATAGTTATTGTAGACATAGATGAAATGTAACCTCATTGGACACACAAGGTGTTAAACTAATATAGACACAAAGTGTAAGTGTCGTTGGACACACGTGAAGTGTAAGCTGTTGTAATACACGTGAAGTGTAAGTCATTGACACATGTGAAGTGTAAGCTGTTGCAATACACGTGAAGTGTAAGCTGTTGCAATACACGTGAAGTGTAAGCTGTTGTAATACACGTGAATTGTAAGCTATTATATAGCACGTGAGTACAAGTCATAGTGACACGTGAATTGTAATTGTAATTGTAAGCTATTATAGCACGTAAGTGCAAGTCATTTTGACACACGTGAATTGTAATTATAAGCTATTATAGCACGTCAGTGTAAATCATTGTGACACACGTGAAGCGTAAGTCATTCTGACACACGTGAAGCGTAGGTCATTGTGACAGACGTGAAGCCTAAGCTATTATAGTACGAAGTGTAAGTCATTGTGACACACGTGAATTGTAATGTTAAGCTATTATAGCAGGTCAGTGTAAGTCATTGTGACAGACGTGAAGCCTAAGCTATTATAGCACGAAGTGTAATCTATTATAACATGAAGTTTAAAGTTATTGTGACACACGTGAATTATAGGCTATTATAGACGTAAAGGGCGGGAACTCTTTATGGAAGTTATAGTACTTGTTTGTTTGTTTGTAAGTTACGTTATAATAAATCTACTATTGTCGTTGCACACCTCGACGACAGTACATTAACACACTCCATACAGTTGTATTGTTGTTGATGCGGTAAAGAGTTATGAATTGATAATATTGACATGTAGTTCGGTTATTATTCAATAACTTAATTAGTTTATACTTAGAAATTAGTATTTATAGACCCTATATTTATAGGCCATGCAACGTGTTTGGTTTACCCTATAGCTGTTTTAATTTGCATATTAGGTGAAGTGAAATCGGAGAGTTTGGTCAGTTGTTAACATTTAAATACAGGGAAAATCACGAAAACGAGGTTAGTTAGGCATAACTGGCTCAAACCATATAAAACTCTATATATTGAAATCTCAATAACTTAGCACCATTTTATGCTATCACTCCTAATATTCAGAATATTGCTAATATTGGAATACAATATATTTGACATGTTATTTACTGCCCTCTATACTCTTTAACATGATAGTATTCAACTATTATTTACTTCTCTCTATACTCTTTAACATGGTAGTATTCAACTGTTATTTACTGCTCTCTATACTCTTTAACATGGTAGTATTCAACTGTTATTTACTGCTCTCTATACTTTTTAACATGGTAGTATTCAACTGTTATTTACTGCTCTCTATACTCTTTAACATGGTAGTATTCAACTGTTATTTACTGCTCTCTATACTCTTTAACATGGTAGCATTGAACTGTTATTTACTGCCCTCTATACTCTTTAACATGGTAGCATTCAACTGTTATTTACTGCTCTCTATACTCTTTAACATTCAACAACTGTTATTTATAGGGCCTTTGCAGCTAACAGTCACGTACTGATATAATTACTTCATTAACGAATGAATTGAGCTCGTGAGAGAGCAAGCTATCTTTAAACTCGCTGTTTTAGAAAGATCGACAATCGATTGGAGGTCGAAAATAGCATTTGCAAATAGGTTTTGCTAATAGCAATACCGATCTCGTACAAGGCCTTGAAATAAATGAAGTCAGATATTTTGTGCTCTCTAGTACAACCACGTGATGTGTTAGCTGCAAAGGGCCCGCTATTTCTGTCTATACTCTTCAGTTAACATGGTAGCATTCAGGCAACTGTTGTTTACTGCTCTCTATACTATTCAAACCATTATTCAAACCATATTCGGCATTTTGGAATAGGGTCTACATGTAGTATTAATATAGCTTAGTTTGCTTCCCTCTTAATCGAATAAATTCGTGTGAGCATTGAAAGAAGGAGTTTTGATATAATAGTTCAGCGTATTCATTTCAGAAAAAAATATGTGAATCACGGATTTTAAACTGTTAGCGGGGATGTTGTTAGGAGTTTGACGGTTTGAACTATCCGTGTTATTTTATTTTAAGGAGTTTCTGTCACGACTTCGGGGCGGGGCTTGTAATCTGAGGTTTTAACTAGTGGGGCGGGGAATTCAAAACAATATTTAACCGCCGCGCCTGTCTCTTTTTTTCTTTTGTCCTCCGGCTACCTCCTCCCCTCCCGTCTCCCCCGGAGATTTTTTGGCTCGGCTCCAAACAAATGAATTACTGATAAAACGACGGAAAAAAATGATATATAATAATCACTGACGAGTCAAGACCGAAAAGGATTTCAATACTTTGGGCTCGTAATTACTTTATTCAGATGTACATGTACCAGAATTGAAGACTGCAGAGCGAACTTAATGATCTTAAAACATTAATTCGAAAATAATTGTATTGATAAGTTCGGTTTTGGCTTAGCTTGTTGCTTTTGATTGGACAACCATGTCCAGGAATTGGGATATCAGTGATCAGTTCCCCTCAGCTTCCATCAGAAAGCGTGCTTTATTTCCTCGCACAAGGAAATAATTCAAACTGTTTGGGCAGGGATTGAATTATTAAAGCTTTCTGAACATAAATATAAAAGTGTAAATATTATGAAGTGGTTGTTTAATTTGAGGTTTACAAGGTCACGATTATTAGTTTGGTCGGTTCTAACAGTTTAGTATTGTATACATAGCAAAGAATGAGTTTGTTTATAAATTGTTATTTAGATTGGAAATAATTTGTTTTAATATATAATTATCGGTGAAATACCAGTGTATATTTCTTTCTAAAAAGTGATATCTTCACACGTGAAAATATGACTCGCTTTCAAAGATTTCTAGCTTTTTTACTAAGAGATTGAAACTGGTATTTCATCGATAATTATATATTAAACAAAACATTACATGGCCGCTTGAAGATACGGATTTTGTCTTCTCGTGTTGATGAAATATCTTATAAAAATCGTATCTCCGCATGGCCATGTAATATCCTCTATTTATTACATGTTTAGGGTCGATAGCCGTGAATAAAATCCGTATCAACAGTGACGTGATACGATATCACTTTACGGGTTATATTGCCCAATTAAATTTCCCGTAATAAATTACTTAGACCAATCAAATTGCTTGTAAAAAAAATTTGCTGAATGCTGACGTAAGTTTTCCCCCAATTGACGTGCGCGTTGCTGTTTTCTGAAAGAAATGGCGGTTCAACTGATTTGAGGTTTGTAGTGGTTTCAGAAGAAGAAATTGCATAGTTTGTTCAACAAAATGAAAACAAAAACACCGCCAGAAAGACTAACCAAGACTTGGCGTTATTCAAGACTTTTTTAATCAAAAAAACAACCAGGAACCTGAAGAATTATCGCCGCTACAATAATATTGGATGCTTGCTTAAAATAATTCATACTTGCCGAGCGTAAACAAGGGGAATAGGAAAGCCTTTATTGTGCTAAAAATGTAATAAACAAATTAAAATACTCGCTTGTTCGCAATATGGCATTAAAAACTCGTGAATAAAAGCTCTTAACATGTAATACTATATATTTACCACTACCAGATACGGTTGAAATGGTCAGCTGTTCCACGAAAGGTTTTCCAACTTCTAGCATTAAATTCGATGTGCACAATTTCTTCTCAAGTTTTGCGGTTAGAACATAGGTACCCCAAGCTCCCTATATGCTATGAACTGGGGTTGATTTGTTTGTAAATTTTAACATTGATAATTATGAAATAAAGACTCAAACTTTTTGTCCAAATGTGTATTCCTTTATTGCTTCTCTCGTTTTTGTGGGTCTAGAGACCATCTGAAGAGTTTTTGTTTTCAGTTTTTTCACCCTATAAAAATAAGACAAGGTTGGGCACTCGAGTCGGAAAGCCAATGAAACGGATTCACAGAAGGAAAAATGCCGCAAATTCGCCTCAAAGCCTCCAATCGCCTCGAATTTACACCTAGGGCACGTTCGATAGTTGGCCTACCCATTAGTTGCCTTCAGCAGACACACAAGTACGCGTAGAGGGCATTTTTAGGTCACCAACTGTCTTTTTTTGGTTGAGTGGCCCGGCCTTGCAATGCAAATTACTGCAGCTTTCCGACTCGAGATTTCCGGAAATTCTAGAAGGGATTTCGTTGTTTAGCGTACGTCGGCGTCGTCATATACCCCAAATCACAATCCGCATATACGACCACAGGGAACCCAAGCGGGAAGCCCAAAAGCCTCAAGAAGTTCGGCGATTTGCACCGGTCGTGACGTCAGAAGGCAAGATCTTCACCCGTTTCCATGCTTCGGTCCGACTGCCGTTTGTAATGCAATGAATCTTAACGCTGAATTCTAGTATCTCAACAAGTATAAGCAAAACGGTGCTGGAGGTCGAATGGGAAAAATGATTTGTGGGGTAAGCTACCTTGATATTATCATGCAGCCGTTAGTTTGATTGTGTTCGTACGGCCTATACAGTAGCAAATGTCGTTAGTTGTAACTTCAAATTAAAATGGAATACAAATTAAAAACGTAAAAATTGAGCCATACGACAAACAGTACTATAAGTGTTAAAAGGAATAACGTCGTTGGCAATGGACTACTGGAGGCCAATACAAATTAACGGAATATTTCAACTCAAGCTATTATCTCATATATGACACAACGAACAGGGAACGCGAGTGAAGAATTAACATGTTCTCTTGTTTAGACCTTATCGAATTAGGCCAACCGCCACCATTAAAGTGCCACCTACTTTATTAAGGCAAGAATATTACCCGTATTGAGATAGCGTTTAAGATACTGACCCTTTAATGGACGAATTTGAGAACAGGATTCACATCCTGTCGGGGTCTCAGTATAGTTAAGTAAGAGTAGTGACATTATGAAAGGCTTGATAGCTAGTCGCTCAGGCGCGTGTTTGGTTTCGATAGGCTCGATTTGAATCTTCCTTATATCGTAGAAGTGCTTTTTGAGGCGAACCCCATATACTTGGACAAGGGCTTGTCGTGATGTCGAACCGAATAAACCTTGCAACCAATGTCGATAGTAACGTTTGGATAACATTTTCAAGTCTCATTTAATCTCCACTTGAGATGAAAGCCACTCGCGCGTTTTGTGAGTACGTTTCTGGATTGAACTCAAGTCTGGGAGGACCGGAATACGAAAAGAAAATGTCGACCATGCAGAAAAGATTAACGCTTTAGTTCAGTCTGTCCAAATATTTGTTCGAACAGGCTATCTTTCTGATCTTTGGGTGGTCAAATGTTTTTTTCTTGTTCAGCGACAACCTTTAGAGTCCAGAGTTCAGAGCCATTAACCCAGTCCAACTTTTAACCCATGCCCTCCAATCAGGCATACATTATTAATAATGTGGCACTGCTCTAGTCTTGAGGAAAGTCTATAAGGTTGAATAATTGCTGAATGTTGACCATTCATATTGACATAACTGTGACAACTTGTTAAACCTGTTCCACATAACTTAACTTTCCAATTTCGGGACCTTTTGGTTTGCAAAAACTAGACAATTCACTTTATGGATCCTATTAACTTTTTGCTTTAGAAATGTTCTATCGTTGACAAAAGCTCTCAATCAAGTAGAACATACCTTTTAGAGGAAGATATCAACTCTTGCCAGAAGTAGTATCGACCGACGCAGGCTTCATTCAGATTTTAATCGGCAAGGAAAAGAACCGAAAAACAGACTGGATTTGTAAGTAAATTAGCTTATTTTCTTTAGCAGTAACCACTATTATAAATTAACCATAATAAATTAACAGAAAGCCTATTTAAAAAAAAGATTATTGCCTGTTTCGCCTTTCTTCACTTCTCGTTGCCCGTGTTCATCGCAAATCATAAACGCCTAGAATAAATGCAGTTATATCCTTAGAGTTGACAACGAAAACTCTTTACGAGCCTGGGTATATGGCTGATTGACTAGGGTCATCAGATTCTAGAGCTGTTGCTTTAGCTTCATTGTGAATTATTTTGAAAACGTTGTGGTACTTACTTCAACTTGAGAAATTAAATGGGAGGAGGAATGCAAAACGAGAAAAAGGAGGAAAACAAATGGAACAAAACGGCCATAGAAAGAAATTTAAAACAATTAAGAAATTGACTCTGTTAATAATAATTTATTAATCCTTATACTGAGATAGTACATTGGAGTTTCAGGACATAACAATTCTTACTTAAGTTAAAACAAGAGCCCATCTGGGCTTTCACTCGGGCCACATGAGATTGAAGATGAAATACACTTTCATTTGAAATCCTCTTAGTAATAACCAAAGGGAAGAAGTATTAGCTGAATTTAGCAGTCTTTAGGAGTGGCCGGTAGCGCGGTGACTTTCATTCTCTGCTCCCCTAGTATATATGTAATTTAATATTTTTGTTTTTCTCGTATGTTGACCTTTTAATTTAAACACTACTTATTCGTTTAACACACTGCATTTGAGCAGGCATATATTCATTGTTTTGAACCCGACAATTAACCGTACTACCGTACTTCATGGTCCCTTTCTTTAGTAGTGGGTTGTCGGTCAGGTGATTGTAAACTCTCGTCAATATATTCTGATGAATAGGGATCGGGTTGTCATGTAAGAAAGATGGCTCTTGAACAAACTGATAAGCTTCAGTAGGTTGGGTAGTCTCGGAACACTGGAGACCTTGGTCTTTCATTGTCTTCTTTTTTGTATTCTTGATTTTTTTTTAAAGTTTGAAAGTCGGATCTGAGCTTTATTATATCCGCTTTCAACTCGCCATTTTCAACTTCTAGGTCAATAATATATTCGTGATGACAGCATCTTGATTTCGGTCTTGTATATATTATCTTGCTGCACTAATTTGTCTTCCAAATGACTGAGTTTGGTTTCTTGATTCGTGTTTTGATGTGACGAGAGTAAGAATTTATTACGCATTGTGACCGAGAACAGTGTATACATTTCTGAGAGTTTAACAAAAAGAAACCGTGACTTGTTTAACAACTGTTTGAAAGCCCGCAAAGATCTCAATATCAAATTCGTATGGACTCAAGCCGGAAAGATATTCGTAAGGAAAGATGAGCATACCGCTGCCAAACAGATCAAGGACCATAGTCTCTGGATCGTCTCTATCTAAAGGCAGGATCTAGGCCGGGCCGACATGCACCTGTTCTAGCAGTCGGTGGAGCAGCAGCCAGTGGTTATTACCGCAGTGAAGACCACTCAGACTCTTCAGATGGAAAACAAGAGTAAATAGCAATGATAGGACTTACCGGTTTGTCTGTTTATTCAAATATAGCTTTATTTCCTCGTCACTTGAGCTTATTTCGATCACTTATGCCGTGACATTCATAATTAAATGGTATAGATAAATGCCCAAAATGTCTAAAACTTGTTAAAGATAATGTGAGAGCAATACAATGTGATATATGTGATATGTGGTTCCATTTGAAATGCTCAATGTTATCCTTTAAAATTTACCATCACTATTCTATTACAATTAAATGATCTATGGTATTGTAATATTTGCTTGAGTGAAGTACTTCCATTCAGCAGTCTAAGCAAAACAGAATTAATCGAATTGTCATTTAATTCCAATACTGACTGTCTGTGTTCTACACATATTTGTGATTTACGGCTTGATTCCTTGCCTTGCCTTGAATTATCTAACAGCTTAAATAATATTCCTTGCCTTAATAACATTGATGCTGATCTTTGCCTTCCCTCCTTTACTAACTTCAAATATTATTCTGTACATGAGTTTCACTCTAGTGTGGACATACAAAATATCAGTTTCAGTCCAATCAAACATTTTCTGCTCTCCGTTGGAATATCAGAAGTCTCTCTGCAAACTTAGATAATTTACATAATTTATTATCTGAACTAAACCAAACATTTTCATTAATTGGTATTTCTGAAACCAAAATGATTTGCAATAAGGAGCAAATTACTAATATTGATTTAGAGGGCTGTAAATTCATTTCACAACCTAGTCTTTCCAATGCTGGTGGTGTCGGTTTTTACGTCAAGCAGAACCTTTCTTATATCAAGGGCACCCAACGAAGTTTTCGGTTAAAAAACTGTTCGGGAGAGTAAGTTAGCCTAAAACTTTCGGATTTGAAAAAATTGTCCCTAGAAAATTGTTTTCTGAAATACTGGCTAGAAAATTTGTTTTCAATCCCTAGAAATAATAGAAGAAAAGGGAGACTAAAAGGTTACCCCTAAAATATTCGTGCGTTAGAGTAAGAGCTTCCCCTAAAATATTCGTACGTTTTCGTCTGATCAATAGAGTCAGAACGATCCGGAAAAAACATTGGTTGGAATGAAAAAAAAAACATATTATCACAAATCATTTATGATAACCCCACCTAAAGTTTTCGAGAACACATTTTCATTCTCTAAGAAATTCTGACATCTAAAATCCAAAAGAATAAACCTTTAGCAAATGGAGGTCACCTAAAAGAATTGCCTAAAGGAAAAAAAGAACCCCTAAAAAATTCGTACCTCCACAAAACTTTGCAACATGAAGTTACTTGGGCTAGAAAATTATTGTTTATGTTCTAGACTACTAACAAATTCGTAGGCCGGGAATATTTTGCCATAGTATTTTCGGTTGACGCGATTTCCACCTAGAAAATCCGAACAGCTAATAGCTTTCTAGAATACGTCAAAAGACATAGTAGGCGCCTTAAAATGGCTAGATGAGCTGCATACAACTGGTTTCAAACGAATTTCAAAAAGTACTCGTTGGGTGCCCTTGTTATATAACAAGAGAGACGTTTTCAACCTCAGTCTACAATAGACTATGAAGGTCTGTGGATTGAATTAGACAATCGCCTACAACGGAATATTATCTGTGGAGTGATTTATAGGCATCCTAATGGTAATCTAGAGTCTTTTTTGGACTATCTATATGGTATAATCGAAATCATAAACCAGGAGAATAAGCTTTGTATTCTGATGGGTGATTTTAACATCAATCATTTGAATTTTGATTCTCACCCTGCCACAGAACAATTTATTAATACCCTTGGGACTTACTATTTTCACCCTCAGATTCTTAAACCCACACGAATTACTAACCACTCTGCAACGTTGATTGATAATATGTTTTTTTAATTCTGCAGAGCATCATACTTTTAGTGGCAATATATTATATGATGCCTCAGACCATCTCCCCAACTTCCTCATTATCAATAAATTTTGTAATCTTCCCTCTAAGATGAAGTTTTATAAAAGAGATTACTCTAATTTCAATCAACAATCATTCATTAATGACATTTCCACTGTTGACTGGAATACTGTTATTCCAAATAGTACTGATGTTGATAGTATATTTGACACATTTTACTCTGAACTGAATAGGATCGTTAATAAACATGTTCCTATTAAAAAGCTTTCAAAGAGAGAACTGAAATTGAATGCTAAGCCCTGGATTTCTAGTGCAATTAGTGTATCCATTAAAAAGAAAAATACGTTTTTTGAGAAATTTATGAAAACAAAACTAAATTACTACGAAGTAAAATACAAGGCTTATCGTAATAAGTTAAGTACCCTTATTAAGGCTAGTAAGAAAAAGTATTATGAAGATTACTTTACTAATAACACCAATAACATTAAAAACATATGGAAAGGAATAAAACAGATAATAACTCTTAAACCACAATGTGCTAGTATACCCACTAAGATAGTGTCAGGCAGCTCTGAGCTCAGAACTGACAGTAAAAGTATTGCCAATGCATTTAATGACTATTTTTCCAATGTTGGTAATCACCTTGCCAGATCTATACCTGAAGTTCCTAAATCACCTTTGGAGTACTTACCTGCTCCATCTGCAACTAGCTTTTATCTACTTCCAGTAACTTTAGGTGAACTCGAAGAAGAACTCTTAAATCTGAACCCCAAAAAATCAACTGGCCCTTATAGTATACCATCTAGTTTATTGATATTATTGAAAGATTTTGTGTCCAGACCATTAGAAATTCTTTTTAATGTTTCTTTCTCCCATGGGAGAGTTCCCAGAAAATTTAAGATTGCTCGTGTCATACCAGTTCATAAAAATGGCTCTAGGGCTTCTGCTGATAACTATCGTCCGATTTCTTTGCTGTCAATTTTCAATAGATTATTAGAAAGACTAATGTATAATAGGTTGATAGATTATCTTGATAAATTTAAAATTATAAGTGATAAACAGTTTGGTTTTCGTAAAAATCATTCAACCATTCATGCGTTATCCGTTATTGCTGACAAAATCCAAAACTCTATTGAGGAGGGGAGATTTTCTTGTGGAATCTTCCTTGACCTCAGTAAAGCTTTTGATACTGTGAATCACAAAATACTTTTAAAGAAGCTTGAACATTATGGCATCAGAGGTATAGCACTTGAATGGTTTGCCTCTTATTTACAGAATAGAACTGACAATTTGTATCAATTGGCAGTTCAACTTCGGATGAGAAATTAATTACTTGTGGTGTCCCACAATGATCTGTACTTGGCCCTCTGTTACTTCTAATTTATATCAATGACATACAATTCTGTTCTGAGCTGTTTGAATTTCACTTGTTTGCTGATGACACAAATCTTTTTTACTCTAATAAAGACTTGCTAGTTCTAGAACATCTCATAAACATTAATTTAGAATACATTAATTTATGGTTAGTCTGTAATAAGTTATCCCTTAATGTAAGTAAAACAAATTATGTTATATTTCATACGCCTAAAAAAAAAGTACCTTTTGCTATTAACTTGACCATTAATGGGAAAAACTATTAGGAAAGAACGTAGTATTAAATACCTTGGTATTTACTTAGATTCTAATTTAAGTTGGAAGAGTTACGTATTTCATGTGTCTAAAAAGATTAGTAAAAGTATAGGAGTGCTCTCCAAAATTCGACATTACGTTAACATGCATATTCTCACTCAGCTCTACTTTACTTTAATCTTTCCTTTTCTAACCTATGGGATTATCGTCTATGGTAACACTTACACCTCAACTCTAAAACAAACTAATTACTCTACAAAAGAAAGTCATACGAATCATGACATTTTCTGAATTTCGTGAGCACTCTAATCCTCTTTTCAATGCATTAGGTATTCTAAAATTCCTTGATTTAGTTTACTACTACAATGCAATTTTTATGTATGATTATTTTACATCCAGGTTACCTAATGTTTTTTCTAACTTCTTTGAACGAACAAGCACACGACATAATTACAATACTAGATTGGCAGCAAGGGAAACCTACTGCCTACCTAAAGTTAGAACAAACTATGGGAAATTTAGTCTCCGTTTTACTGGCGCAAAAACTTGGGATTCCATTTGCGACGACTATAAACTTCTATCAAAACCATCCTTCAAAAAAACTCTTAAAATTAATATTATTGAATCTTACTGATGCCTATGTTTATTTCCTGTTTATTTCATATGTTTATTTCATAGTTTTATGTTTATTTCATAGTTTTATGTTATGTATTCACTTATTTAATTACTATTTCACTTTGTGAGTGTGTTTTGTGAATGTGTATTGACATTATCCTGACCGAACATTGTAAGTTACTCATTGTGGCAATCTGACTCGATTAGTTTATCTATTTTCAGATTGCCAGTATCCTATTCATGTACTTTCTTAATGTAATTATGTATATTTATGTGTGTGAATGTTACAAATAAATTCATCCTCTTTATAATAGGTTTCTCGATGTTTTCAATTACCTTGAACATCAGTAAATTTTATATTTTCGATTTTCCATCATGTCGACAACAAAGAAACCGAAAACCCGAGTTCGATTGGTAAAGAGGGAGAAAAGTTATAAAATTTTGAATTTTGGCAATTTTCCCGCCAAAGTTTGGCGGGAAATATTCAATACAGAACCATTTACAAAATAACTTCTTCATTCATCTTTTAGAGTTTAAAATATTTGTTT
Source organism: Actinernus sp. WN-2022 (assembly GCA_030867875.1). Taxonomy (NCBI): domain Eukaryota; kingdom Metazoa; phylum Cnidaria; class Anthozoa; order Actiniaria; family Actinernidae; genus Actinernus; species Actinernus sp. WN-2022. Next base: position 27,185,723 of record JAOWCC010001751.1, on the reverse strand, counting down.
ACGACAATCTAGCAATCAAAAGAGTAAATCGGTACCCACAACCGTATGTTTTTAGAATTTTCGATTTTTGAGAGGAAATACTTTAAAATTCCCAGTGATATAAAGAGGAAACGTCATTATGACGTCATATATTTTTGAAAACGTCTTTTAAAGGAGCTCATTCAACCAAGATGCATTGCGAGTCACTGTTATTGTTTTCATACGGGAAACTACTTGAAATCGGACAGCTGTCAATCAGAAAATGTGATATCGGGCTTTTATAAATAGAGTTTACGAGTTGAACTGAATGGCCGAGATCGGCGGGGAGATCGGTTGCCTTTATACTTGAAGAAATATAATAGAATGAGCGGAATTGCTACGGTTCTCCGATAAAAATTCCTCGACGTGATGCTAGCAATCGATCTCATGCTTGATTGTCCAACTTCTGGACCAAGTTCCAGCGATGCAGATCGTGTGGCAAGGAAATTAATCAATTCTACGATAGCGTTATACATTTAAAGTTCTTTCCTTTCTAGGCTTGTGCATGCAAGAACGTGTAGTCGAAAGAAAGGAGCTATAAGCTAGGTTGTCCCTGCCAAAATGCTGGTTTGAAATGTTGAAGTACTGTTTGCCACATTCTATTTGTGTTCAAAGTCCGTGCGTTTTGACTCGCCAATGCAATATGCAAATTTGAAATCAAATCCGTATGTTATTGTTTGTTAGCCTGAATTTCAGCCGGTTTGTGTCATTTTAAAAGCCCCTTGACTTCCGTTAATCGTACATTGGATATGCTGGGTAAAACAATATCGATCAATCAGTTTTCTGAGCGCCCAGCGGCACTTGATTGAACTTGAAGTTTATTCATCAGCAAAGAAACAGGTTTTCACTTTACAGCCGCTCATATCAACACAACATTTCACTTTTACTTACTTTAATTGTCTCAGCGTTGTCCATGTACATTGAGCGAAAACCAAGACTATAAGACTAAGAGAGAAACTGCGAGATTTGTAATCTTGCATGTACCGCGCGTGTACCGCGTACTCGAGTCTTTGTTTTAAATGTTGTAAGTGTCCGATAATGATAAGCAATGGGCTCAGCTCTTCTGACCTTTAAAGTGCCCCTACGATCAAATTTTGACATATCAATGTTTTTGCATATTCATAAAGTAGAGTTCATATATTATTACCAGTTCAAATTGTTTTTCGATACAACGACAGGAAGTCTTATTTGTTTAGCTCCGAATATTGAATCTACACGTCCGCCATTACTGGAAGCCGTGCCCTTTGTTCAGCTTTAAACAAAGGTTTATTCACCGGAAATGATGTCATACACTTAACGCTCGCCTGCAGAACACAACGCCTGGAGGCATATTTCTACTAAAAACGTCTTCACGTACATAAGAAGAAAGTTATATTTATCTTTGCGAGGTTGGCTACTTTTTTATGCACGCTATTTCGCGCCACGAGGTTGTCGTGTTAAGTGTATGACATCACTTCCGGTGAATAAACCTTTGTTTAAAGCTGAACAAAGGGCACGGCTTCCAGCAATGGCGGACAGGATTTTACCGGTAAACTCGCCTAAAATTTGTGGTTTAAGATGCCCATTTGGGAATATTTTTTACTATTTCGGATATTTCTAATACTGATTGACCTATAGACACTGAAAAAGTGGCAAATCGAAATGGTAAATTTTCGTCGTAGTGGCACTTTAAATTTCTTGTCATTTAAGTCTGCGGGCCGATCAAGCCAATGTAGAAAGGCCCTGGTTTCGATAAACTGTAGGAATTACGATAAAACAGTCGGCTAATTCCAGTACATGCTCTAGTAATAATTTCACTGACCAAAGGCGACTCCAGGGTACGTTCAAAACTTCCCCTGGCAGGTGAAAATTCGGAAATATATGACTGAACACAAAAGCTAACAAATAAGGAACATTTTCCCCTATAAGTAATCAACTGGTATGCCCCTGTGAGACCGATGGAATAGGATTTGTTTCAAGAAGCTCTCCAGAGCCATTATCGGGGGCCCCGAAAATGGCGGTTCGAGAAAGTTGAGCTCGCAATGCATCTTGGTTGAATGAGCTCCTTTAAAAATAACTATTCAAGTATTTTTCGGATTTTAAAGAGGAACTGTACTTACTGTACACTGAATAGCCGCAATATGGTCTTTTTTATGTTTATTCAATTTAGAAAGCATGACTGATGTCAGACCCATGACGTCAGAAAATGTGACGTCACATGAAATTTCAGTTCTTAATAACTCAGCAAATATTTATCGTAGAGACTTTAAAATTGCGGCAATCAAAAACACATATTTATGTTGTTGTGATAACATGCTTTATTTCAAACGTATACATTGTAGGTAACGCAGAATTTGACCTTAAAAGGAGTCGTTCGTTATGACGTCACACCAACGTCAATATACAAACGTGTTTGATCCTAAAGACGTTATTTCATTTTAATATTAACATACGAAAATTTCGTTAAATTTGACAACGAATTAAACAAGATGTGCTGGTTTATATATTTTTGGCTCGCTTTTAGTGATCGATTTTGAGGTAACTTATGCCAAGCGTGCTGAGTTTCGTTTTGATGTGACGAGAGTAAGAATTCATTACGCATATCAGTTAGGTCAGCCTCCATGTTACAAATCAAGGTCATTAAAGCAGCGAGAGAGTTCTTATTGCGGGCTAACAATCCTCGTGAAGAATCTAAAGAATTTCGTCTCTTCCGGTTTGAATTTGACTCATGTGTATGTTGCTTTTGGAGTTTCAAGGATATGTTGATCCAAAACTACAGGCTCTTGGGGTTTTTCATTGACTTGTGAACTTGAAGGCTCTGTAATTTGTTTTGTTTTCTTAGTATAACATAAAGTGTTGAACATGTTCATGTTCTCAAGCATGTCGCGCGTGACCTCTGTTTCTTCATTCATTAAGTTCTCTACTTTCATCTGTAATCTGGGAAACTCAATATTTGCCCATGCCTTGGCACATAACTATTCCTGTGTTAAGTAGACGTGGATGATTATAAGTAAAACCTTCGACAGCTTGTACCGTTTCCGCTAGGTCAATATCCTCGCTGGAACGAAATAACTCGATCTCAATACTCTCTGATCCAACTTACGGTAAATTTAAATCTTTGACAGTTTTTAAGAGACTCATAATATTGGTCTTGAAGTGCCTTCACCCAAAATAAGATGTTCTCCTCGGATGTTTTAAATGCAGCACAGCGAGCCGATGGCTTATAGATTCCAATATCTATTTCTTCGAATTTTAGCTTTCCGGATCCTGGCACCTTCACTGGCTTCAGGTCGTCGTACGTGTCGTATATAAAAGCACTGGCCATCTGGGGAAAAAACGCGGTCCTTCGGCTCCGACAATAGCGCCAGTTGAAATATCCTGAGCCTGTTGGAAGGCTTTCGCACGAGTGAAGTTAAATAAAACATTAAACTGGCTTACATTTGAGAGATGGGACTCCAAATTAGAGTGAAAGTTCCTCGCGGGTCCTCCGCCATCTTGCTTTACTGTATTAAATTATGTAAATAAATTAACCTGGCGATTGTTGCGTGACCAGCACAGTGCAATCTGATTGGTGTGAATTTGACCTTTAACGCATGCGCAGAAATTTTGCTACATGAAAAAAAAAAAAAAAAAAAACGCCTTGCAGATTTAGACTCGGTATTACTCGGGCTGCCTGTATAAAACTCGCGGATAATTTTCCAGTTATGCCTTAAGGGTTTAAACTGAGCCATTTTAGTTGGGTTTTCTAGGCGAATAGACGACTGATATTAATAATTGAGAACCATGCACTGGTCAACCACATAAATTTTGTAATCATTTACTAGTCGTTACAAACCTTCGTTGACAAGTTTGAACTTGGGGGCTTGATGCCGAACATGCATGAATAGCCGTGACAGCAACGCGTCATCTCTCTAAGATTGACTATTATCATCAATTGTCAAAATCGCTGGAATTGATTATAATCATCATTCTAAGACAAACCCTAACCCGAACTACAAACCAAACCCTAACCATCGGACGAGTTCACGGGTAAACGACGGGTTCTCACTCACCTAGAGCTAGGGTTCACAGGTAAACAAGAAAGGAAGGTAAACGAGAGAATTTTTTTTTGAGCGCTCCTACTCGGGCTCGAACTCGTAGCCGTTTGCGTGTAGTGCTTGGTAGTACAGACGTCACGACCACTACACTAAGCGCGTCTACCGCCGTTCGGAATTCGACAATTGTTTATTTTTATACTTGACTGGTTTTAACCTCGAGGTTAAATTGAGGATTATAATCAATTCTAGCGATTTTGACAATTGATGACAATAGTCGGCAATCTAAGGAAGATACCGTGTTGGTGACAGCTGGTTCAACATTTTATATTCTACATTTCGATAGGTTGGTTAGATTTATTAAGAGAAACAACTCGCATTCATTTGAGAATATTTCGGCTTTTTGGTGAAGTTGATAAATGTATGGCAACGGAGAAAGGTCGTAAATCCAGTTATGGCGCTAACTGCTTGAGACGAGTTCGATCGCTCCAGGGAACGACGCATCGTCTTTTTGTGACAAACCAACTCATAGAGATTTAAAACTCCCGTTACTTGGTGCTTGGACCACAGGGGTCAATGCAACTCTAGCTACCGCCGCTTTTTAATGAGAACAAAATTGTGTAATGCGCTACCAAGTTAAAACACTGAAGGGTCCGTTGCGCGAACTCGTGGACTTTTATTGCAGCTGTTAGTGTCTCGAGATCCAAATTAAACACAGCGAAGTTTATTTCTAAAGCCAGAGGAACATCTGTCATTATAAGCATCAAAACAGATCGGAAAAAGAGTTCATTTATTTTCTCTTTACATAGTTGAATAGTAAGTAAATCGGAATAAATGTCACGTTACTTGGCATATTTCGCTCGAAAGCTGCTGTAACAGAGTAGCAGGCGCGGATCCAGACCGGTTTACACCGGTTTACGGTTTACGTCAAAATTTCCAGATTTTTTTAGTAACCTTAACATTCGATTAAAACTCTCTTTGAGAGAGGGGGAGGGGGTTTCAGTAAAATTTCCAATTTTGGAGTTTGAGTTGGGAAGTCGGAAACCGGTCAGATTTTTTTCTGGATCCGCGCCTGAGTAGGGTTTCAAAATCATAAAGCTACTAAACTGAACGTAGTGGACTATATATTATCATGAATTCGAGGACCCGTGGTAAATGTTCTCTTTTCATCTTATAGGGCTAAGTATAAATGTTGGCTCAGCAAATGATACAAATTATAGTATGGACTGCACAAAATAATATTCGAGCATTTTTACTCATAATAAGCGAGCGGCGGGGCGCTACGCTACAAAGGGACTATTGTGTTGGTGCAGTCATAATAAAAATTATGTCGATTCCGAAGTGGTTAAGACCAGGTTTGCCGCATACTTCGAGGAGTGAAACTCCTCGCTAAGTTAATCACTATAATTATAACTTCCTAGTATCTTCTGAATCCGTCCTCCACGTGCGGCCGGCGTACTCCGCCTTCAGTTTGTTAACAAGTTTTCTAACTTCTGGCCAAATGTATTGCTTAAGGAAAGGGTAAAAACGTGTATACACACTGTTTCTCTGCTTGCTTTGACTGAGGGTAAAGAAATTTAAAGCGCCAAAACAATATACATGGCGTCGCCGACCAATATTAGTAAGATACGCATCCGTTGGTTATTAACACGGGTAGACCAATCCATTGCGCAGTTGGGCATATAACTTTAAACAAAGTGAATGTGTAAAAAAAGAAAACTCTTTGCGGGCATAAGATAACGATTCAATCGCCGTCGTTTAAGTGCTCGTTCATGCGATTGTTAGCGAGTGCCTTGGCTATTCATTTAGTATGGAAATGACGCAAGGTGAAATTAAATGTTGCAGCTTGATTAGTCACTTGCCTTTGTACTGATTGCATCATAAAGTGTTGATCGAATAGTCGGAGTTTTTCCAAATTTGAAAAGCAAGGCGAGAAGGAGAACAAAAGGCCAGAGAACAGTGGTGATCTCTGCGCTAGGCATTTGCCAATTAGTGTTTTTGTTCAGTGCTAGTGTGATGATAATTTAACTAACGAGCCAGTAAAGTTGTATTTCAAATGGCAAAATAGAAATGCAGGAGGCTGGGATCTTCAAGGATAGATTTAACCTGAGACCGATCTGACACAACTCAATGACGAAAGAGAAACACCAATACGGTATGAATATCTGATAAGTATGTAAGTCATTTAAAACACATCGAGGTGAAGATAATTTTACAATTTTTTTTCCAAAAGATTAAGAAGAAAAACAACACATATAATACTGATTCAGAAATAATACTTCAAACTCAGCTAACTTCTATATTCTGCTCACCTACTCAGAATTTAAGAAAAATATAAATACAAAAATGGTTTTCATTAAATTTTTAGATACGAGATGAGACCGAGCTAAAAGCAGCTGGCATCTTGCTGTCCTCCAAAACATGCACTAGAATACAATAAAAATATCGGAACTTGCCTTGCTTTTCTACCACAACAACATATGAATATGAACTTAATTCGAATGACCAGATGAACCTTCGAAGGCTCCACTCATTTCCTTCCTTTCGTTTTTTATCTTCGTACGTGAGCATTAATCACTGAATATTTTAGCCTAGCCCCAGCCGACCAGTCATAGATAAGTTCCAAATTGGTGACAGACATTCAAATCTGCGAGAAACTCAAGGGCACCCAACGAGTACTTTTTGAAATTCGTTTGAAACCAGTTGTCTGCAGCTCATCTAGCCATTTTAAGGCGCCTACTATGTCTTCTGACGTATTTTAGAAAGCTATTAGCTGTTTGGATTTTTTAGGTGGAAATCGCGTCAACCGAAAATACTATGGCAAAATATTCCCGGCCTACGAATTTGTTAGTAGTCTAGAACAGAAACAAGAATTTTCTAGCCCAAGTAACTTCATGTTGTGCACAAAGTTTTGTGGAGGTACGAATTTTTTAGGGATTCTTTTTTCCTTTAGGCAATTCTTAGGGAATGAAAATGTGTTGTTCTGACTCTATTGATCAGACGAATTGGGACGTACGAATAATTTAGGGGAAACCTTTTAGTCTCCCTTTTCTTCTATAATTTTCTAGGGATTGAAAACAAATTTTCTAGCCAGTATTTCAGAAAACAATTTTCTAGGGACAATTTTTTCGAATCCGAAAGTTTTAGGCTAACTTACTCTGCCCTTGACTAAACAACACATGCTTCTTCGTTCTCCCTATATATATGAACTAATGCAAATCCTAACCATACATTAAAAAATACCCGAACCGTCAACAACGGGTGGGTAACTAATTTAGGGTGGCGTAGAGCTAGTCAATAATTTTGGGTTTTATAAATACATCACCACTAATCCAAATCCTAACCGCTTCATTTAAAAATACAACTCGCAACTTTTTGAAGAAAAAGACGAGACAATAGCTGCCAAAAATTATATTGTCGGAAGCCCGCCGGCTGCCACTGACTGACTGAGCGCGAGAGTAAAGCTACCTTTCATACTACCGGGCCCAGAAGTGACCAGGAGTCGCAGTTCAAGAAAGAAAACTTCTAAAATCCTGTATAAAAAGTGCTCATGAAAGCACTCAAAAAGACAGTCGAGTGAATAAAATTATTATCCAACACAAAGTTGGCATGGTGCCAGGCGCCGATTAGAGCAGCATTTATATTATTTTGTTGTGACTGAAATCAGTAAACGGCTCATAGAAGGAGTCTGTGTATCAGATGAATGAAAACCTTCGTCACATTATATTTGTCGAATAGTTCCAGCTAGAGATGCAAGATGAAATTTTAGCTCGGAAAGCGCACTGGCGGCAACAGTTGAATTTTACCAGGACATATAACAGTTTCTCGTTTAGTGATCAGCCCTAAAAACTCATATTAGTGACTAGCTCTAAACACCATAAATTCAGTGAGCTAAATGAGTGAGCACCCGTTGTTGACGGCTAGGGTATTTTTAAATGTAGGGTTAGGATTTTGGATTCGCAACTAGCAACTCGCAACTGCAACTGCGAGTTGCGAGTTGCGAGTTGTATTTTTAAATGTAGGGTTAGGATTTGGATTAGCGGTGCTGTATTTATAAAACCCAAAATTAGTGACTAGCTCTAAACACCCTAAATGAGTGAGCACCCGTTGTTGATGGTTAGGGTATTTTTAAATGTAGGGTTAGGATTTGCATTAGTTCATATACCGGGAGAACGAAGAAGCATATGTTGTTTAGTGACCTAGCCCTAAAAACTCATATTCTAAACACCATAAATTCAGTGAGCTAAATGAGTGAGCACCCGTTGTTGACGGTTAGGGTATTTTTCAATGTAGGGATAGGATTGTGTATTCGCAACTAGCAACTCGCAACTGCAACTAGCAACTAGCAACTTCATGACTAGCATATTTCCCACACTCTAAATAAACAGGATTTTACGCAGACTTGCAATAACACTAAAATATTTTGAAGTTGTGATTTCCGACAAAGGCGGCGAGGTGATTAGAGGTGCTACCTCAAACACTGCATTGTTTCAGTTACTCCATAGATCTCCATACATACAGCAAATTGAAACCCACATTAAACGGTCCCGTGTTTTAGCCCGCCATGTGGAGGTGGTCCAGGCCCGAATCAACTGGCGACTTTAATATCCCTTATTTACGGTGGCATATAGGTGCAATACAGAAACGCAAATTCAAATACGCTGCAGCAAATTCAAATACACGAACGCAAATCCAAATACACGTACGCAAATCCAAATACACAAACGCAAATCCAAATACCCGAACGCAAATCCAAATACGCTGCAACAAATCCAAATACGCTACAGCAAATTCAAATACGCTGCAGCAACCGAGGCCTTCCAGATCCCGGTAAAAATCGAACGCGGGAGACTAGGGTCAAGGTTTTGACTTGTGACGTTCTTGACGTTCTTGACAAAACACCGGTGGAGCCAGAGCACGAGTAGAGAAGGATTACGGTAAGTACTGTGCGAATGATAAAGTTGGTATAAAGTGCAATACAGAAACGCAAATTCAAATACGCTGCAGCAACCGAGGCCTTCCAGATCCCGGTAAAAATCGAACGCGGTAAAGTTATATTTCAGCCAGTAAAGTTGTATTTCAAATGGAAAAATAGAAATGCAGGAGGCTGGGATCTTCAAGGATAGATTTAACCTGAGACCGATCTGACACAACTCAATGACGAAAGAGAAACACCAATACGGTATGAATATCTGATAAGTATGTAAGTCATTTAAAACACATCGAGGTGAAGATAATTTTACAATTTTTTTTCCAAAAGATTAAGAAGAAAAACAACACATATAATACTGATTCAGAAATAATACTTCAAACTCAGCTAACTTCTATATTCTGCTCACCTACTCAGAATTTAAGAAAAATATAAATCCAAAAATGGTTTTCATTAAATTTTTAGATACGAGATGAGACCGAGCTAAAAGCAGCTGGCATCTTGCTGTCCTCCAAAACATGCATTAGAATACAATAAAAATATCGGAACTTGCCTTGCTTTTCTACCACAACAACATATGAATATGAACTTAATTCGAATGACCAGATGAACCTTCGAAGGCTCCACTCATGGTTAGGATTTGCATTAGTTCATATATATAGGGAGAACGAAGAAGCATGATTGTGTTGTTTAGTCGAAGGCAGAGTAAGTTAGCCTAAAACTTTCGGATTCGAAAAAATTGTCCCTAGAAAATTGTTTTCTGAAATACTGGCTAGAAAATTTGTTTTCAATCCCTAGAAAATTATAGAAGAAAAGGGAGACTAAAAGGTTTCCCCTAAATTATTCGTACGTCCCAATTCGTCTGATCAATAGAGTCAGAACAACACATTTTCATTCCCTAAGAATTGCCTAAAGGAAAAAAGAATCCCTAAGAAAATCGTACCTCCACAAAACTTTGCAACATGAAGTTACTTGGGCTAGAAAATTCTTGTTTCTGTTCTAGACTACTAACAAATTCGTAGGCCGGGAATATGTTGCCATAGTAGTTTTCGGTTGACGCGATTTCCATCTAAAAAATCCGAACACCTAATAGCTTTCTAGAATACGTCTGAAGACATAGTAGGCGCCTTAAAATGGCTGATGAGCTGCAGACAACTGGTTTCAAACGAATTTCAAAAATCACTCGTTGGGTGCCCTTGAGTTTCTCGCAGATTTGAATGTCTTTCACCAATTTGGAACTTATCTATGACTGATCGGCTGGGGCTAGGCTAAAATATTCAGTGATTAATGCTCACGACATTAAAAAATACCCTAACCGTCAACAACGGGTGGGTAACTAATTTAGGGTGGCGTAGAGCTAGTCAATAATTTTGGGTTTTATAAATACATCACCACTAATCCAAATCCTAACCCTTCATTTAAAAATACAACTCGCAACTTTTTGAAGAAAAAGATGAGACAATAGCTGCCAAAAATTATATTGTCGGAAGCCCGCCGGCTGCCACTGACTGACTGAGCGCGAGAGTAAAGCTACCTTTCATACTACCGGGCCCAGAAGTGTCCAGGAGTCGCAGGTCAAGAAAGAAAACTTCTAAAATTCTGTATAAAAAGTGCTCATGAAAGCACTCAAAAAGACAGTCGAGTGAATAAAATTATTATCCAACACAAAGTTGGCATGGTGCCAGGCGCCGATTAGAGCAGCATTTATATTATTTTGTTGTGACTGAAATCAGTAAACGGCTCATAGAAGGAGTCTGTGTATCAGATGAATGAAAACCTTCGTCACATTATATTTGTCGAATAGTTCCAGCTAGAGATGCAAGATGAAATTTTAGCTCGGAAAGCGCACTGGCGGCAACAGTTGAATTTTACCAGGACATATAACAGTTTCTCATTGTTTAGTGATCAGCCCTAAAAACTCATATTAGTGACTAGCTCTAAACACCATAAATTCAGTGAGCTAAATGAGTGAGCACCCGTTGTTGACGGCTAGGGTATTTTTAAATGTAGGGTTAGGATTTTGGATTCGCAACTAGCAACTCGCAACTGCAACTAGCAACTTCATGACTAGCATATTTCCCACACTCAGGGTACAGATATATTGCTAGTCATGAAGTTGCTAGTTGCGAGTTGCGAGTTGTATTTTTAAATGTAGGGTTAGGATTTGGATTAGCGGTGCTGTATTTATAAAACCCAAAATTAGTGACTAGCTCTAAACACCCTAAATGAGTGAGCACCGGTTGTTGATGGTTAGGGTATTTTTAAATGTAGGGTTAGGATTTGCATTAGTTCATATACCGGGAGAACGAAGAAGCATATGTTGTTTAGTGATCTAGCCCTAAAAACTCATATTCTAAACACCATAAATTCAGTGAGCTAAATGAGTGAGCACCCGTTGTTGACGGTTAGGGTATTTTTCAATGTAGGGTTAGGATTGTGGATTCGCAACTAGCAACTCGCAACTGCAACTAGCAACTTCATGACTAGCATATTTCCCACACTCTAAATAAACAGGATTTTACGCAGACTTGCAAGAGGGGCTGAATGGGGGGGGGGGGGGGGGGGGGGGGGGGGTATCAATATCAGTTAACAGCTAAATTTTTAGCTATTTATCAGTTATCAGTTAAATTTTCCTGTTATCAGTTAAGTTATATAAAAAGACTACCCTAACCTGATTTGAATACATATTTGCTGGTATATGAAATGAATAATAACCGCTAATTCAACATCAAACACTACATTTTGTCTATTCATTTGAACAACATAACTTTTAATGATAACATCCTATTTTATGTGAAGGAAAATGTACATAATTTAGTAGAATGCTCGCATAAAAATTGAAAATTGCGAACCAAGGCAGGAAAATCTGTCGAAAACCATCCGAAAAGCCAATAATAGCATGTGACGTTACGTCATTTTAATAAAAAATAATGAAATATCAGGTCACAAATATCAGCTAACAGCTAAGAAAAGGTAAAATTCTCAGTTAATAGCAATATTTTTGGCCCATTTCTCAGTTATCAGTTAACCCCATTCAGCCCCTCTTGCAACAACACTAAAATATTTTGAAGTTGTGATTTCCGACAAAGGCGGCGAGGTGATTAGAGGTGCTACCTCAAACACTGCATTGTTTCAGTTACTCCATAGATCTCCATACATACAGCAAATTGAAACCCACATTAAACGGTCCCGTGTTTTAGCCCGCCATGTGGAGGTGGTCCAGGCCCGAATCAACTGGCGACTTTAATATCCCTTATTTACGGTGGCATATAGGTGCAATACAGAAACGCAAATTCAAATACGCTGCAGCAAATTCAAATACACGAATGCAATGCCTAATACACGAACGCAAATCCAAATACACGAACGCAAATCCAAATACGCTGCAACAAATCCAAATACGCTACAGCAAATTCAAATACGCTGCAGCAACCGAGGCCTTCCAGATCCCGGTAAAAATCGAACGCGGGAGACTAGGGTCAAGGTTTTGACTTGTGACGTTCTTGACGTTCTTGACAAAACACCGGTGGAGCCAGAGCACGAGTAGAGAAGGATTACGGTAAGTACTGTGCGAATGATAAAGTTGGTATAAAGTGCAATACAGAAACGCAAATTCAAATACGCTGCAGCAACCGAGGCCTTCCAGATCCCGGTAAAAATCGAACGCGGTAAAGTTATATTTCAGCCAGTAAAGTTGTATTTCAAATGGAAAAATAGAAATGCAGGAGGCTGGGATCTTCAAGGATAGATTTAACCTGAGACCGATCTGACACAACTCAATGACGAAAGAGAAACACCAATACGGTATGAATATCTGATAAGTATGTAAGTCATTTAAAACACATCGAGGTGAAGATAATTTTACAATTTTTTTTCCAAAAGATTAAGAAGAAAAACAACACATATAATACTGATTCAGAAATAATACTTCAAACTCAGCTAACTTCTATATTCTGCTCACCTACTCAGAATTTAAGAAAAATATAAATCCAAAAATGGTTTTCATTAAATTTTTAGATACGAGATGAGACCGAGCTAAAAGCAGCTGGCATCTTGCTGTCCTCCAAAACATGCACTAGAATACAATAAAAATATCGGAACTTGCCTTGCTTTTCTACCACAACAACATATGAATACGAACTTAATTCGAATGACCAGATGAACCTTCGAAGGCTCCACTCATTTCCTTCCTTTCGTTTTTTATCTTCGTACATGAAAATTAATCACTGAATATTTTAGCCTAGCCCCAGCCGATCAGTCATAGATAAGTTCCAAATTGGTGAAAGACATTCAAATCTGCGAGAAACTGTTATATGTCCTGGTAAAAATCAACTGTTGCCGCCAGTGCGCTTTCCGAGCAAAAATTTCATCTTGCATCTCTAGCTGGAACTATTCGACAAATATAATGTGACGAAGGTTTTCATTCATCTGATACACAAACTGCTTCTATGAGTTCTACTTTAGGGAAGCGTCACATATTGATTTTTTCACGAGAAACGTCCAACGTCAGAGCGATTTATCGATTTAGGCGACCATTGAATGTAGCCTTATGTAGTCTGTAGTACTGAAGTTGGGACTGTTTCTATCTCATCAACCGATAAGTGACAATTTAACTGAGAGGGGTAGTGTTGAATCAGGTAAGGAAAGCTGTAGAATTAAGATCTTTGTCTATTTAATTATTCTTTTGTTAATATATTCGACAACAGAACATTAGTTTTATTGCAAATAAAAGGTTTTGGTGTGTTGGCTCTTCGTTGGTTCTCGAATAGAAAGATTATTTTAACGAAAAGCCCGAGCGACCCCGCCGGTGTGCTAAAAACGTAATAACTAAATCATGGGATGACTTGACAACGCGGGCTTCGGCAACTTCCTTAGCCTGCGAAAGCAGCCAACTCTTTTGAGCTCTGGTCGCCCTACACCTTCCTTCGATGCAACTGATTGGAGAGTGAATGTGCATTGACTTTGCGGAAAAGTAATCGGTGAGCATTTTGTCCTGCTTTGCTTTCATGTTTGTGTTCTTGTCAAACTTACATTTTCATACACAGCCTTAGAATATATACGGTCAAGAGACGCAAAGCTCACACTAAAATCTTTGAGAGCTGTTTTGAACCGAGTCTCCAGTCTGGCTGAGAGTTTCACTTTCACTGTCGTAATGCCAAGCGTAAAAGCAAACTTGAAAAGTTTATAAAGAAATACACAGAACATAAAGAAAAATAAAGGAATATAAGGTAATATATACAAAACTGTTGTCAAACTCTGTGAACGAGACAAGCTGTTGCTGAACCAGAAGCTGACATTCAAGTGAAATGAACTGTCGAAGGTAGTGTCCAAACTGAATCAATATGGGAAATAGTCTTTATGCACAATAGCAGTAGAGGGCTGTTATTGGAATGCATTCGATGAATTTAAGATGTACCTAGAGACTATCATGAATGATTTAAGGGCACGTTTTGGGGTACTATGTTATTATTGCTTTGCATACGAGTGCGATGATGAATAAGCGCAGCCATTCAATGAACTCCTCTCAAAGTGGAACTCAACTGACATGTGATCATGATATTTCTCAACCTCATATAAACCGACAAAACTTTGCCGCGAAAGTATGTGCAAGAGCCGCTTAATCGGACGAATCGGAATATTTATTTTGTAGTTTATTTCTTGTAAATAAGTTGATCGTTAAACAGACAAACGGCCTGGGCAACACATCGAAGTGTGAATAAAGTTGGAAGTAAACGTGCAAGAGAGCCTTTGAGAACTTTAGTTTAGTAGCTGATCGTTAACAGAGAAACGGCACTTACTGAATAATATCAAATCTAAACCTACAGCCGTTTCTGAACATTTTCTCATCCCTAACCATTCTAGTACTGACATGCTCCTTAGTTCCTTTAGAAGTCATCTATTCTAAACGCGATTCGGTGAGAAAAGCACGTGAATCATATCTCATCTATCAAGCTAAAACCCTCGAACCACTCGGAATGAATAGACGTGATGAAATGTAATTTCACCGTTTGACCTTTATTGTCGGCTGTTACTCATATCTGCACTATCTTTTCAAACCTATTACGTAATTTCCTTTTATGTGTTACTATTGTATAAAACATATGTCATCGATTTTGTAATTTCCACTCATAGTTACGTAATTAACAATAAGCCTTGCTTGTATCCATTTGTGATACTGTAAAATAAACCTGTAAAATAAACCCGAAGAAGGCTGGTACTGGCCAGCCGAAATATCGTATAAACGTATTTGATCAGCATTGCAGTAGTCTTCGGACACTTTATCATTATATTTTCTTCTTCTTGCTGACCAAGATCTGTTTTTTGATCCAACGTCTGGCACGGCTTTGCCGTAAAGGGAAACACATTGAAGTATGAATACCGTGAATAAAGTTTGAAGTAAACATGCTAGCGAGGGAAAGGGAAACACATCGAAGGCAAGGAGTACTCTGTAGCAATTAAATAATAGAAGTTAAAGGGTAGGCTTGTGAATCAAAAATAGAAGGGAAGGAGTAACCAATAGAAATTAAATAATACAACTGAAGGGGTGGGTTCAGTATCGAATCAAAAATAAAAGGGAAGGGGTAGACCATAGTAATTCAAAGATCAATGGGGAGGGGTTGCCTATAGCAATTAAATAATATAACAGCAGGGGTACCCTATAGTAATTTAATAATAGAAGGGAGGTTTTGCCTAGCTATAGTGTATAAAAAATAATAGAAGTTAGAGGGTGGGCTAGTGAATCAAAAATAGAAGCAACTATTTAGATTTTTTTGAGCACTTTTTATAGTTTTTGGCAACTTTTTGACTGCAACTTTTGGCCTATTTTGGAGCAACATTTTCCATTTTTACTAGCACAATCTGGAAAGGCCTAATCAAAAATATAATGCGAGAAGTAGACCATTGTAATTGAAAAATATATGGCCTATAGTGATTAAATAATAGAACAGCAGGGGTACCCTATAGTAATTAAATAATAATAAGGGGAGGGGTAGACTAGAGTGATTCAAAATTAGAAGAGGGGTCATGGCCTATAGTAATTAAATACTTGAAGTTAGCATTTGTGGTAGCATTTGGCCTATTTTACTGATTTCAGTCACAACAAAATAATATAAATGCTGCTCTAATCGGCGCCTGGCACTCAGTATGCCAGCTTTGTGTTGGATAATATTTTTATTCACTCGACTGTCTTTTTGAGTGCTTTCATGAGCACTTTTTATACAGGATTTTAGAAGCTTTCTTTCTTGACCTGCGACTCCTGGTCACTTCTGGGCCCGGTAGTATGAAAGGTAGCTTTACTCTCACGCTCAGTCAGTCAGTGGCAACCGGCGGGCTTCCGACAATATAATTTTTTTGCAGCTATTGTCTCGTCTTTTTCTTCAAAAACCATATTAACGGCTAGACCAATCACAGCAGAAATTTGCGTTCGAAGTTGAGTTAAGTCGAGCTAGGGCTTTAAATAAACAGGATTTTACGCAGACTTGCAACAACACTCAATTATTTTGAAGTTGTAATTTCCGACAGAGGCGGCGAGGTGATTAGAGGTGCTACCTCAAACACTGCATTGTTTCAGTTACTCCATAGATCTCCATACATACAGCAAATTGAAACCCACATTAAACTGTCCCGTGTTTTAGCCCGCCATGTGGAGGTGGTCCAGGCCCGAATCAACTGGCGACTTTAATATCCCTTATTTAAGGTGGCATATAGGTGCAATACAGAAACGCAAATTCAAATACGCTGCAGCAAATTCAAATACACGAATGCAATGCCAAATACACGAACGCAAATTCAAATACACAAACGCAAATCCAAATACCCGAACGCAAATCCAAATACGCTGCAACAAATCCAAATACGCTACAGCAAATTCAAATACGCTGCAGCAACAGAGGCCTTCCAGATCCCGGTAAAAATCGAACGCGGGAGACTAGGGTCAAGGTTTTGACTCGTGACGTTCTTGACGTTCTTGACAAAACACCGGTGGAGCCAGAGCACGAGTAGAGAAGGATTACGGTAAGTACTGTGCGAATGATAAAGTTGGTATAAAGTGCAATACAGAAACGCAAATTCAAATACGCTGCAGCAATTTCAATTATAATATAGATACGATAGTACGCACGCTCTGATTGGCAAAAAAGCCATGTTTTATCAGAGTATATAACATGGTTTGCCGTGTTTTATTGTTTTCAACTGGCGGTTTCCTTTCATCGCGCGTGTAAATCTGTATTATAAAATAGATAAAGAAGCCTGAAATCCTTCGGCTTGTGCTTTAACATTTCTCTCATGTTCTCAAATGCCCATCGTGTTTTATGATAGTATAAAACATGGCAAGGCTTCTTTATTTGTTAAATACACGAACGCAAATCCCAATACACGAACTCAAATCCAAATAAAGAAACGCAAATTCAAATACGCTGCAGCAAATTCAAATACGCTACAGCAAATCCAAATACACGAACGCAAATATACAGTACTTACCGTAATCCTTCTCTACTCGTGCTCTGGCTCCACCGGTGTTTTGTCACTGGAACGTCACGAGTCGAAACCTTGACCCTAGTCTCCCGCTTTCGATTTTTACCGGGATCTGGAAGGCCTCGGTTGCTGCAGCGTATTTGGATTTCTCGCAGCGTATTTGAATTTGCTGCAGCGTATTTGGATTTGCGTTCGGATATTTGGATTTTGCGTTCGTCTATTTGGATTTGCGTTAGCGCATTTGAATTTGCTGGCAGCGTATTTGAATTTGCTGCAGCGCATTTCAATTTGCTGCAGCTTATTTGAATTTGTGTTTCCGTATTGTACCTATGGGCCACCGTACTTATTTAAGTGCCAATGTATTTATAAACTGTTATCTGCATGTTTTACTGGAAATCGTTTAATGCGCACCGTAATAAATGAGAATCTTTATACTTCCCCTAAAATCAAAGAATTTACTACTTGGCTTTGAAAATATCAAAACCGAATTGATAATATCCGTAGAAATAATGCCTTGATCGCACATTTTTACGATTGTACCGTATCTCATGAGAAATAAGGAAAACGTTTAGGTTCCGCACACGCTTATCCGTAACTTTTCACGACCGCCTTTAGTTCACACAGTGTGCAGGGGTCAAATACCGGTCGCGCAATACTATGTCTCGAATTTCTGGCGATGTATTTTAAGACCCTGAGTGTTGGTCTGGTCGGGGTTTCAACACGCGACCTCCCTCTCGACAGACCAGCGCTTAACCACTGAGGTAACCGGGAGGCGGTATGTACACGAACGGGACCTGACGGGCACTAATTATAAACTATTTAACAACCCATTCGTAGCGTCATTCGACAGCCATATCCTTGGGTTCCGACGGCAAAATGACGATCAATGACTGCCTCTGTTTGCCATTTAAGTAATGTTTAATAAACGAGCAGCAGTGTTTTATCAGGTTTAAAATTCGAGGGCGCAGTCCGAGAGTTTTAGACCTGATAAAACACGTGCTGCGAGTTTATTATAAAGGAGAACTGAACCCTAAAATCAACTTTATCTCAATGAGTAGATCTAAACATGAAAAGACTCATACCAAAATTTATTTTACTGTGTTTTGCGTCAAAGGAAAGAAAATCTGCAAATCTTCCTCCCAACCGCCGCTACGGCTCAATTCCGGTAATCTGTGACGTACTATACGGGGAATAAATTAGTTTTGTCATGTTGTTTTCGGCTTTGAATAGATGGACTAACGACTAATAATTGCGCACTATTGTGCTTTCTTTGTGCTGAAGGTGTGGCTGTTTTTCCTTGGTATGCATGACGTACGATACGGGGTAAAAAAGCGCTGAATTGAGCCACCACACAAACTAGCTTTATCAGCGGAGAATCGGTTATTTTTCGACCTTCAAAACGTATTATCCCTGTTTAGACGTGCACCACAAAGAAATAAACTGATAGCAGAACTAATTTCTCTTGAATACAAGTTTGTACTGAGTCGTCGGATTGATTTAGGGTTCAGTTCTCCTTTAAGTAATGGTCCGCAAAGAGGTAGGCACATGTTATGCATGGCATGTAAAAATATGCTAATTGTGGTATTGTTTCGATCTTCCACCTCATTGGCTTAGACACTAAAATCTATCAAAACATATCAAAGTCATTGCGTACAAAAGCCTACATATGGATAACCGGTGACTCACTTCCGGTATCGGCCCAGTCACTTTACTGAAAAATACATGGATTTGGGAGCTATTTTGCCTTATAAAACAAATAAAATGATATATGAGTTCTACTTACCTTCAAATCAAAGTTAAGTAACATCTAATCTGTAGCTGGTAACTGTTTAGAGTGATTATATTAAGATTTCGATCGTACAAATTTGAATTTGTTTTTGTAAGTAAAGTGAATTTTTACAAGGCATTACTGGTTTAGGAACTACCAAGTAGAGGAAAACTGGGTTTAGCTTGAATACGCATGTCTAAACTGACTACCTACCGCTGAATTCAGATAGAAGAATAAATTTACAGTATTTTAGTGTATAGAACATTGAGGTTTCTCAAGTTTAAATTGGTACAAATTACTATTAAAGTTCCATTTCGTCATGATTTCGTACTATTTTTCTTGTGTGACCTTTGCGGGTATGGCGGAAGCTGTAGTAGGAAATAATTTGGAGCGTTCAAACGAAAGCATATAATTCAGTCTGCTTCGTATAGTTTCGGTATCAACAGGTAAGCCACATTATAAACTTGTAATGCGACTGAAGTTGTTCTCTCTCTCAAATAAAATCGCATTTACTTCAAAGCGATGACCAATAGCAAATGTCCTCTTCTGTGTGCAATGATTTTGATATCGGCTTAAAGAAGAATATTATTTTTTCTCATTTTGCAAACAGATTTGAATTGCATCCAGTGAAAACACTCATAACTTTTAATATGACGAACTTTCAATATGGGGAATATTTTTTAAATTTAACGTTTACTTGGTTATTATTTTGCACTCTTCTGATTGGACAAAATGTTTTCAAACAAAAGAAATGAACCTTTAAAATGCATTTTTAGTGGATTTAATTTCAGAAATCATTTAAGGGTTGATGAGTTGTCAGTATGAAAAACATAAAATACTAAAGTGGGGAAAGCAAATTGCATCTGAACAATAACATTGTGCCTACCTCTTGCGCGGACTGTTACTTAACGGTAGTCTGCTGATATTAGTAAATTTAGTGCAAAATTTATTATCTAGGTACCTTATGTTCCGTGTATTTTTTGCTATCTTTGGGTCTTTATCAGTGAATTCTTAATTAGGATGAAACTTTATATAAAATTTCATGTTCATTAGTATTCTTTATATAAAACAATTCAATGAGAAAGTTGAAACATCAATAGAAATTCCAAGAGTTGCAAGGTGCTTATCCATTGTTTCACTCATTAACCCCGTTTCCCCATGGGACAGAATTCAAATCCCTCCGCGGGCTTTTTAGATTGATGAGATTTTATCAGGTATAAAGGAGCATGCACGTGACTGATTTGCTTCATCTGATTGGACAAAATGCTCATTAGTTATTCATGAGATTTTGAAGGTATATTTTTTAACGTGAAATTAATATATAACAAGCCATAAAACGTCATATAAACGCTCATTATATCGAAGAGTGTCACCCAGCTTTGTTGGTTGGTGAAATAGTATCTTCGTTATTATCTCTTCTCTTTGAATTCCCACGAACGTTTCCCATAAAGTGCATGAGTAAAGCAATTATACCGCAATCAATAGACCACATGTACAGTAGGCTCAAAAGCAAAGCAGATGCAGGCGAAATGAGAGAAAATAGTGACCTTTAAGGAAGATTATGGAGAAATATGCGTAGAACAAAGCTCCCTTTCCTCTTTTTCACAAATAATTATATGCCTATCTCTGTTCTTTCCGTAAGGTTGTTAGCTCAACTTATATAAATAATAGTTTTCAATCAATTATATACCTATTTGACGGAGAATACTGAATCTACTAGATGAATCCCAGTCAGGTGTGTGCTCTTCTTCATATAATAAACGATTGGTACTTTAATATTGACAAAGGTCTTCCAAATGGAGTTTTCGATCTAGATCTCAAAAAAGGCCTAATTGACACTCGATCACCAAATTCTGCTTAAAAAGTTGGAATATTTTGGAATCTGCCAAACGACGCTGCAATGGTTTTCTTCATATCTCTCTCAGGACTCTCAGCGTATCCACATGATATCACACTTGACACGGTTTTCTTTGTTCTTCATAGTGAAACGTTGGTATAAACCCGTTCAACAATAGACTGCTACAGGGAGGTTTATAAGTCAGTTTTAAACCTCACCAAATGTATGTGATATAAGTCAATTTCCGATACCTCAAATCTTCGGTTCTAATCTCTAAACATAGGGCTTAGAACATCGATTCTCGGTATGAACCTCTTACTTTGTTACTGGTAACCTTTGTTTTTTAACTACTAATCTTTTTATTTTATTTTATACAATATACAAAAACACACATATATATGTTGCACATACTCATACAACGACCAATAGGTTACTGGTAACCTATCTGACGAGTAATTCAGTACCCCTCGAGACCTGTATTCTGATTGTACCATTATACTGTAGCTCTATTGTGAGTAATACAGTACAGCTCGAGACCTGTATTCTGATTGTACCATTATACTGTAGCTCTATTGTGAGTAATACAGTACCTATCGAGTCCTGTATTCTGATTGTACCATTATACTGTAGCTCTATTGTGAGTAATACAGTACCCCTCGAGACCTGTATTCTGATTGTACCATTATACTGTAGCTCTATTGTGAGTAATACAGTGCCTATCGAGACCTGTATTCTGATTGTACCATTATACTGTAGCTCTATTGTGAGTAATACAGTACAGCTCGAGACCTGTATTCTGATTGTACCATTATACTGTAGCTCTATTGTGAGTAATACAGTACCTATCGAGTCCTGTATTCTGATTGTACCATTATACTGTAGCTCTATTGTGAGTAATACAGTACCTATCGAGACCTGTATTCTGATTGTACCATTATACTGTAGCTCTATTGTGAGTAATACAGTACCTATCGAGTCCTGTATTCTGATTGTACCATTATACTGTAGCTCTATTGTGAGTAATACAGTACCTATCGAGACCTGTATTCTGATTGTACCATTATACTGTAGCTCTATTGTGAGTAATACAGTACCTATCGAGTCCTGTATTCTGATTGTACCATTATACTGTAGCTCTATTGTGAGTAATACAGTGCCTATCGAGACCTGTATTCTGATTGTACCATTATACTGTAGCTCTATTGTGAGTAATACAGTACAGCTCGAGACCTGTATTCTGATTGTACCATTATACTGTAGCTCTATTGTGAGTAATACAGTACCTATCGAGTCCTGTATTCTGATTGTACCATTATACTGTAGCTCTATTGTGAGTAATACAGTACAGCTCGAGACCTGTATTCTGATTGTACCATTATACTGTAGCTCTATTGTGAGTAATACAGTACCTATCGAGACCTGTATTCTGATTGTACCATTATACTGTAGCTCTATTGTGAGTAATACAGTGCCTATCGAGACCTGTATTCTGATTGTACCATTATACTGTAGCTCTATTGTGAGTAATACAGTACAGCTCGAGACCTGTATTCTGATTGTACCATTATACTGTAGCTCTATTGTGAGTAATACAGTACCTATCGAGTCCTGTATTCTGATTGTACCATTATACTGTAGCTCTATTGTGAGTAATACAGTACAGCTCGAGACCTGCATTCTGATTGTACCATTATACTGTAGCTCTATTGTGAGTAATACAGTACCTATCGAGACCTGTATTCTGATTGTACATTATACTGTAGCTCTATTGTGAGTAATACAGTACAGCTCGAGACCTGTATTCTGATTGTACCATTATACTGTAGCTCTATTGTGAGTAATACAGTACCCCTCGAGACCTGTATTCTGATTGTACCATTATACTGTAGCTCTATTGTGAGTAATACAGTACCTATCGAGTCCTGTATTCTGATTGTACCATTATACTGTAGCTCTATTGTGAGTAATACAGTACAGCGCGAGACCTGTATTCTGATTGTACCATTATACTGTAGCTCTATTGTGAGTAATACAGTACCTATCGAGTCCTGTATTCTGATTGTACCATTATACTGTAGCTCTATTGTGAGTAATACAGTACAGCTCGAGACCTGTATTCTGATTGTACCATTATACTGTAGCTCTATTGTGAGTAATACAGTACCCCTCGAGACCTGTATTCTGATTGTACCATTATACTGTAGCTCTATTGTGAGTAATACAGTACCTATCGAGACCTGTATTCTGATTGTACATTATACTGTAGCTCTATTGTGAGTAATGCAGTACAGCTCGAGACCTGTATTCTGATTGTACATTATACTGTAGCTCCATTGTGAGTAATACAGTACCTATCGAGACCTGTATTCTGATTGTACCATTATACTGTAGCTCTATTGTGAGTAATACAGTACAGCTCGAGACCTGCATTCTGATTGTACCATTATACTGTAGCTCTATTGTGAGTAATACAGTACCCCTCGAGACCTGTATTCTGATTGTACCCATTGACAGTAGCTGTATTGTTTTTGTACTGCTCGTTCTAAAGGGTGTTTTGTATTGTTGGGTAAATTAATACCGTGGTTCGTTTGTAGCGGTAACTGTCTGGCTCTATCTTTCTCCTCCATGGTTCATTGTGATGTTCCTCAGATTCTATCTTAGGCCCACGACTATTTTTGATCTATTTAAGTGATCTTTCTGCATGTAGCCTAAGAAAACAGACAGTGAGTCCAGATCTGCATCGTCGGTTCTTTGTTATTACCTCTACTGCCGTCGGTATACACCTATTTCAAAAAACGTTGTCCCGGACGACAAACGCCAAACGGCACAATGTCAGAAATCTATTCCATTGTGGGCGGGGTGTTAAATTATGAATACCACCTGTCAACCTAGTAAAAACTGTCGACAGCTTGGGTCATGCTGACCTCAGGCGCTCTTCTTCTCTTGTTACATTGTTATTCACTGTTAATCTTATGCTTGGTATTCCTTCATTTAAAAGCTCAACGAGGAGACCTCAAAATCCCGACCCGATCCCAGACCTAAAAATGCCGTTTACCACTGATCCTATCCCAGACTTGAAGCAAAAAAATATATACCCTATCCCAGACTTGAAGCAAAAAAATCTATACCCTATCCCAGACTTGAAGCAAAAAATCGATACTATATCCCAGATACGAACAGTTTTAAATTAAAATTACACTATGAAAGCCGTTGTTTTGTTTTAATATGGTATTTTAAGCTGTAGTGTGGTCGATAGAGCGCTAAGCATGGCGCCAACGACAAGTATATCAAAATCCATACCCTTTCCCAGATCAAAACCGTAAAAAGGATACCCTATCCCAGACCTCCGCAGCTCAAACGGCCATACCCGTATAGGCCATACAAGGGAGTATCCCCCCCGGAGGTATTCTGTCGTAAAACATGCCTTAGCTGAGTTTAAATAAACCATGGTCAGACTCGAAGTACTCAGATTTCTCAGTTGTTGCGGCCCATTTCATTACATATTTAGGCAAAAATTTCATAATTCACTAAGAATTTAGGCAAATAATTATAATCCAGAAGTGTTGTCATTATAAACCAGCTAGAAATCCTTCCGTAAATCATAATTTTAGCGAGAACCGTGACTTCTTAGAGTAAACAATCATGTTAATTTTTAACATCATTTATTCAATGAATTCGCGCGAATAGTTTTAATCCAAGAAAAAGAGTTCTTATATTGAAAATCAACACAACCAATCATAAAGCTGCTAAGAATCTACAAGTTACCAGGCTTTTACAGGCAAATCGAGTGAGTAATGGCATGACGTCGAACGGCTCTGGCAACTGGAGTATGCTGTTTATACAAGTTGCGGCTGCAGAAACCCGCTCAAAATCACTCAGACATACTGATTTAGCCTGCTGGGAAGCGTGAGGAAAATGTGAAGCCACATTTGGATACATTTACGTGTTAAAATGTTCTTTGAACTACTAGAATTGATCGGGTAAAACAACAACCGCTCGAGTTTTATGCTGTAAAGCTGATCAGAGGAACCATGGTATAGTGACTGAAAGGAAGGAGATTACAGTAAACATGGAGACCATAAGTACAGTGACAGTTAGTAGCTATTTTTAATACAGCGTGGGAAGCCATAATTATTCGTTTAAACTCGATAGAATACGATTTTGTAATAATATTAATAATGGTTCTAATCTAAGGCTCAAATCAACGTTTTTTTGAAGAACTAAATTTAATTTCTGAAGGCAACACTGTCTTTTTTATTGTTGATGAATTGAGACGGATAGGTTTTTCTAAAGAAAACATACGGGCGAAAGACGAAAAGATCTGTCAAACTGAAGTCAGTCCTCTCAATCAACACCGACGTTACCCGTTTTGCGAATCTGGCTATCACTGGAAAATCTGTAAGTGGCATCCTGAGACATATATTAGCAGCCAGCAAATCTCGCTTGGCTGTTTTCCTCAGAAGTACCGGGAAAGGCACTGCCGTGGACAACGAGGGACCGAAGTTGGAGCTTTGTCAGTTTGTGTACAAGATATTTTCGCTTTTTTTCGAAGCCCTTATTCCAAAGGATATTGACTAGCCTTGTGGAATTTTGATCAGAGAGGAATCTTTGGATACTATTTGAAAACACGAAAGCCGGTGTTCCAGGCTCGTAAAGTCGTATACTTCGCCGCTAATTTTGGGAATGTCCGATGAAGAACTTGGATAACAGGTGGTCGAAGTCAGCTGGAGGTAAGGTTGCAAATATTACGTTTTCCTTGTTTATCGACTCTAGGAACCGACATAAGGTTTTTATGTCACTAGCTATTTTTTTCACGGAACTTTTCTGTTTATTTACGAACCTCTCGATTCCTTGCTGGCTGTTCGGAGCCTCCACCGGCCTTTGCCGTTGGCAATGTTGTTGTTTTTGTTCAGTATAACTTATCACTGAGTATAACATTGCCTTCTATGTCAGTAGGGTAATCAATTTCACTTTCGGAATATTCTTCCTTGCTCATTTTACACTTTCTCTCCGTTTTTCTCTAAAATTATGACAGTTCAGCTGTTTTTTAGGGATTTCAAAGTTTGCCGAGCATTAACATATCCCATAATGCCCGTGGGCATTACGGGGAAATCTCGACCGATAAACAGCCAATCAGAATGCGTGCTTTTACCGGAAGTAGCTCGTACCATATAATAAAATTAGTTTATTCACGCCTCTTGCAGTGTATACATATACTGAATTACAGGCTGATTACACTTAATAAAAAGCTACTAATAACATGAATAAATACGTACTATATGATATAAGTTAAACAATTTAGATAACTTGATATTTCACAGTTACATAGTTGCTAAAACGGTCAGTCTGCTTTTGCCCGATCTTAGCGAGTACTGCGCCGATGAGTTTATTACTATGTTATGTATTAGGGGGCGCCGCTACTCGACGATCGGCTAGAGTGAGGATACCCGACTTTTCCAATGCTTCGCCGTAAACAATACGCGGAAAAATGATGGACAATGCCCTTTTCTGGATATTTTCCAGGGCATTAGATATAGGTATAATGGAAGGCTGGCATACACGACACACGCATATTCTATGACAGAACTAATCAGTGTACAGTAAGTAATAACTTGATGTCCGCAGAGTGGACGTCACCGCACTTTTTGAGTTGCCTCAGGGTATACAGCCTCCGATTGGCTTTTTTGACAACATAATCGCAGTGGGCAACCCACGTGAGTTCGTCTGAGATAAATACCCCGTGAAGCTTGAAGGACTTCACGCACTCTATATAGAGGGTCTGAATGGGGTTAACTGCTACTGACAAACGGCCTTAAAAATAACTGACACATGGCGATTTGTTTTACTGACAACTGACAACCGAAAAATAACTGCATGACAACTGACAAATTTGGTTTTTGTGGGTCAAACATTGTAAATTTTCTCTAGTCATAATTAACTAGGGCTAACTGACAACTGACAGCCACAATTTTAACTGACATGTAACTATATTGTAGTGCATAAAGTCAATGTAAAAAGCCTTACATTTACGAGGATTTAACTGCATATTTATTTATAATTATTGTCTGCGAAAGATTGAATGTCGTCTTCAATAAAAATTTAATGAGGATGGTGAGTTTCTAAGAATAATTTCCAAAGCTGTTAACCGGTCATCTACGAACTTAGCACGTGCACCCCATGAGGGTAGGAGATCGTTAACCATACCAAGATAGGGCCTACAATGCTTTGGGCCTCGCGCACGATGTTGGTGATCACCTTTTCACATTTTACAGTCTAACGCTAGATTTAGTGTCATAATTTCACTATGCTTTAATGTTGAAGCTTGATTTTTCACAGGAAGTTAATGTAGTTCATGTGCACCAAGAGGAGTGAAAATCGTTTTCTGAAGTTTCGAAACGATTTTTAAAATCACTTTTTTTCTATAGCATACCACTTAATTTTAGCTGTTTTTGACCTATTTTTCATGCCGATAGAAAAACTTAGAAGTCACTCACCTTCGAAACGAGCCCCAACATCCGGCAAAAGGTTTTACATTTGTGATGCACATTAACTATAGTTTCATTTGCACTTCGTATTTTTTGTGGTTTGTTGATGGTTTTACATACACAATCCATTTTATAGCGTTAGACTGCCATTTTAAATGCACAAAATTGCCAGATTCGCGTATCGTGCCCTCGGGGCTCGATGTTCGGATCGAGCATAGAGGCACGATTATCGAGCCTTCAAAGTTCTAGATCGGGCCTTTTACGTTAGGCTCGATGAGGGCACCATTAGGGCTCTATAAAGGCACGATAATATTCAGGCAAAGACTCGATGAAGGCACGATCCAAAGCTCGATGAAGGCACGATGCCAGGCTCATAACATTTTGCATAATGTCACTACATACCCTGGGTTCCAGAGGTTAAATGTTTTGCCTTTTGTTGGTAAAATCGGTGAGCGCCTTCCGTGCGCTCACCGAATTTACCGACAAAAGGCAAAACATTTATTAACTTCTGGAATCCAGGGTAGTCACTACACTGAGTTCATTGCACATACCAACTCGGCTCAACTTAATTTAAGCTATGATTTTCAGGCGAGACTACAAGAATGGCTTTTCTAAAGTGAGAGAAATACAAAAAAACACCCAAAATGCATAATAGAACTCAAGTTGAAGCAGTCAGGTTTTAAACTGCGAGCCATACTATTAAAAACTGTAAGCTTTGAGTATATAGTTTCGAAGAAAGAAATGTTGCTCAGATTGACCATACGTACATGTACATCTATCAGCCAAGGAATTAGTTCCTATTTTCATTTCTTTCTTATGTACAATTAACAAATTGAAGTTAGTTTTTTATGTGTCTGTCCTAATATTGACAATGATTTTCGTCATAACATGGTCAAAATAGCTGTGGATCCACGAGGCGTCTTTGCCGAGTGGATCCACAGCTATTTTGGCCATGTTATGACGAAAATCATTGTCAATATTAGGACAGACACATAAAAAACTAACTTCAATTTGTTTTTTACAACAACAAAACACTTTTAGCTTCAAATGAGTGTGTACAAACTGCCTTTCGAGTCGAAAAGTCCAAAACGTAAACACGTCTTTATGCTTTCCCGAACTCTAGAAAAATACCGAAGCTACTCTAAACTGTTTGTTTCTACTTAAGAACGTTATGTAAATATCCTGAATAAGAGATTTTAATCATGAACTAGAAGACTATGTATTTAATTCAAGACCATTTCTCAGTTCTAGTTCTAAAAGATCGGTCGAACTTGTCACAAAGTCGATCACAAATTAGCCGAAAATGCTTTGTTCGACTCGAGAGAGAGCTCAAATTTTGACAAATGGCACCACACAAGGAAGTTTGACTCACCGATTAACTTTTCCCAGTGATGAAATGCTTTTAAAATCCTCATTTTCTTGATTTTTGGAACAGATGTGTACAAAACCTGAATTCACAAATCTCTGCAAAGCCCGCTTCGAAAGCCGGCCGCGCGTCTGTTAAAATATTGCATATGAAAATTAGCCAATCAGATTGCGAGAAAATTGGCGGTTGTTGTAAAAATAATTATATAGTTTCTTCATTTTGGATGCACCATTTGACAAGTATACTTGAGAAATTGTTGATGAAGTAAAATATGGCAAAGATTCGAGTGGTGCAATGTATTGTTTTTAAGAGAGTAATTCACTCTGTGTGACCGAAATCAGTTTCTAGAATAATCGTTCTTTTTTTCAACTGATCCACACTTAATCTTTACAATCCTATATCAGGACATTGAAATGGTATAATAAATTATCTCTTTATTATATGGCAGCTTCGTGGGCAGGCAAGACTCCAAGGGGACTCTGAATGCTGCAATCTGAATGATTGCTCAGCGGGCAAAATTTTTCATCTTGACCGCTCAAGATTTTCCTAATTCCTTCACAACCATTCGTAAACAAATGGCGATAAAACCCATACATTTTGAAAGAAAAAACGAAACTAAACAACTTGTCACATGAAGGCAAATACTAATTTAAAGTATATTTCTAATTTCCGGTTTTCGGCTAAAATTCAACTTTATAGAGCAAACTAAAGAAGCTTTCCGACTCTCGCAAGTTCGATGAAAATGACTGCAGCAAAACTGAATGAATAGAACGCTAGAAGCTGGATTAGTGGATAAATAACTTTTTATATGTAGCTGTCAAATTAAATACACAAAAGCTGAAATTGCTGTACATGCAGACTTCCAAAAACACAATGAAAAGTTCAGCTACCTCAACGCTTCTAAAATCGCAGTACAAACAAATTATTCCGGCAACACGCGTAAACTAACTTATAATTAGCACACAGTTTCATCAAAGAAATCAGATTGTTTTATTACATTTGGGTTGAGAAATTCAGCATTTACATTTGGTATAAACTGGCATATAACACGAGAGTGTTTACTAGTTAGTACTTACAAGTTTGTTCGTATTCTTCTACAGCTCATTTTGTTAAGTTTTTCAGCTTATCGTATCGCCACTCAACTCTAGTGATTTCAACGTGCCTGTTTTCAACTTTCAAATCTTCCACAAATATGCACATGTTTGTCTCCAGATAATTCCATTCGGGTTCTTGGTAAAGTTGTCATTGAAACTCAGTACATCTGAAGTGAAGTACAGGTCAGTTTTCATCCATAAAAAGTATTTTTGATGTCGAAAAAAAAAACTGTTGTGAACACCACGAGTTCAACTTCAAGTAAAACTCGTCGGGTCTCGGTCTAATTTTAGCTTAATTTCTATTCGCTGTTCAGTTTACCGCGAAGTGGGTTCCTGGCCGGCGCGTCAAAAAGTGTGTTTTAGCACTATTTTCGCCATATAATAAAAACCTTATTAACCAAGCTTTTCCAAATTCGATAAAACCCATACATTTTGAAAGAAACTAAACAACTTGCAGCAAAAACGAATGAATTGATGCCAGGCTCGATGTAGGCACGATCCAAAGCTCGATGCAGGCACGATGCCAGGCTCGATGCCAGGCTCGATGAAGGCACGATCCAAAATCATTCCAGGCTCGATCTAGGCTCCATGAAGGCACGACAGATGCACGATGAAAGGAATGCAGGCTCGATATTCGAACATCGTGCATCAGCCATCGTGCATCGAGCGTTCCAGGAAGGCTCGATGCACGATGTATAACGCACGATGTACGTTGTGATGTTTTTGTTACGCGAGTGATCACTAACACCGTGCGCGAGGCCTTTGTTCTTGGGGTATTCCACCATTAACAACATGCGATGTTGAGCATGTCAAGGTAATACGTACAAATTGATATCTACCCTGCAAAAATGAGGCTATCCATCTTAATAAACACTTTATGAAAATTAAACTTAGAAACTGCTTGTCTTGTAAAATACCATGGTCCAAGGTCAAACCCTTTTCGGAAGTCGGCAAAAAAGAACCTTAACGAGCAGTGACCCCTATCAAGAGCTTCAAGGGCTAAGTAATGGAGATAAACTAGAGCTTTTCTGTTGACCTCCTGGCGACAGTCCAGATCGTCAAGGATGGAGGGAAAACTATCAAAAAATTTTTTCATGCACAGCCAGCAACACAGAATCCTACATAGAACTTCCCAACTTCATCCCAGAAATCTAAAGCGATTCATTTATAGTGAAAACAAGTTTGAGCAAAAACAGCAAGGAGCAAGATTCTGTATCGGAAGTATAAACCTGCGAATTCATTCAGTCGGTAAATATTAACATTGAAATTGAAAGAACAAAATGCTGCATCTCTTGACCTCTTTTATGTGACAGGAAAGAATGATGGGATGAAATTGCATAGTCAACATATAAATGCAGTTTCCATTGCATGAAACGTACTCTTCCCAAGACATAAGACACAGTGAAATAGCTGTTGACAATTGTTAAACCTTTTTTTATTTTCAAGTTGAATTTCACTCCATCTGATAATAAATGAGAGTTCTCTATTCATGAATATAGCGACTTGTTTCCTTTGGGCTCTTTTGCCTATTTGATAAATGAACTCTTTCGCTATCATATTAATATTAACATTATAAACCAGAACAAAGTATTTTTTTTCTTCAACTCTAACAATTTTTTTAAAATAATAAAAATAAAAATAATGTATACGAACATAGAATGGGGACCGAAATAAGTATTGAGTAATTAAGCTTTTATTTTGTAACACAGCGTAAACCACTCATCAACTACTGAAAGATAAGAAATGCACATTGGAATGTTAAAATGTCTGAAAACCAGAACTTTATTGTTCTCAATCATCCCAGGACAAGAATTGTTAAGTACAAAGATAGCTAATTTTGGAATAACTTAATAAGTTAAATATATATTGCAGATTTCATATGAAAACAGTAACAGATTATGCGGTACATTATATTATTGAAAGGATTAGAGTACAGTTGCAAATGCATATTTCTATGTATTTCCACTATTTCAGTTGAAATCAATTTTGTTTCCAGTACGATATCAAGTCAGTTACTGAAGCCCATTCCAAATTCAAATGGGAAAAGCTAATACGATCGCTTGAAAGAGCACATCAAAAGATTCTGAAGCAAGATGACCATATTTTAGTGGAAATATTTGTCCCTCTTTTTCCTTACAAAGTAATAAACTTGCAAAGGAAAAATATACAGCGAAACGGTGAGGTACATGTAGGAAGGCTTACTCTGTCTATTTTCTGAACTTTATTAGCTCGTAACTTTGTCGGTATCTAAAATATCTGCTCAAAAGTTTGCACAATCTTAATGGCTCTTGGTAATTTTAATATGCTCTTTCCAGCCATGTTATTAGTTTTTTTGTCTCCGATGGGTATTGATGAGTTTTCAAATTCCCACAAATACAATATTTATATCTTGATAATCGATATTGCATACTAATCAACGCCAACGGTGACCACATCAGTGACAACTCATGGCCGCCATATTGGTTATTTTTCGTCCCGTTCAGCGGTGACCAACATGGCGGCTGTCGGCATCACATGCATTTAACAAATAGAAGTTGGCTTTCTATGTTCTATACAAAAAGTATGCACGCCTGAGCTCTTGAAATGCTAGCAAGTGGATGCACGAGCGATAGCAAGTGCAGTCAGCTGCATTTCAAGAGCTCAGAAGTGCATCATTTTTGTATAGAACATAGGAAGCCATCTTCTGTTTATTTTAGAAAAACTTTATATGGTCAAGCGGGCAGGGCCTTGAATATGAGAGAAATTCATGGGGTAAAAAAAGTAAACAAATGACGTCATCCGAGTTTCAGCGAAGCCATTTTAAATAAATGCAAAATTACATTAGAAAACATACTTCTGGTTTTATTTATTTTTCTAATAATTCATGAAATAAAATACTTTTCCCCGGTTAAAGCGTTGGCTTTCTTACCTTCAAAAGTCTTAACAACCCATTTAGTGTTTGATTTCCTCGACTTCGCGTACGAATTTGATACAAGTTTGTTTAATTCTTGTTCGTGTAATTTCGCAAAACGGCTTTTTGCGGGTTCGACAACAGGACAGTCGGAGTTTCCTTCGAAAACTTCAGTTTCTTTACAGGTTTCCATGACTTTTGTGCATGTTACAGCGGCACAAAAATCGGAAAAAGGAAATGGCTGTGGGTTTGTTTTGATTTTTCCAGCCGTGCACCATAAAACAATTGCAATTTGATTAGTAGCTAGGCGAGTACCATAAAAAAATGGTGCACGTCTAGCATCAAATCGCGCGTTCTTAGGATGTTCCCAGTGTTTATATTATAAAACATTTTATTTTATCTTCATCCTTTAAATCAAACTGACTAGTCAGTTTTGTCGTGAATTCCGAAATTTCATACAAAAAAGATAACTATGATGCGTGTGAGTATGGAAGTTTCGACCTTCTGAATCCTAATTAGTTTGGTCTGCTGAGCTGAGTGCAGCTGAACAAACCACAAAATAATTAGTTAGCTAACATGGTACCTAATTTGCGTCATCCGCTGACAGAAACTTAAAGGTGGCAACTGAATATAGACCACTCACATTTCATCTTCTCCCAAACCTGCTCATAATAAGAAAGAATCGTCCATGCAAATAGTTACTTACGGGTAGTAATGTTGTAATATTGTGCCTTTGTCACGGTTAAACAACGAAGAGAAAGGAAGAGTTTCATCCATGCAGTACCAGCTATTTATCACGGCTCAACTCAATTAGGTAAGGGCAACACTTGGTCGGGATTGTGCTTCGTCCTGGCAAGCAGTCAGGTTGGAGTTAACATACCCCAATTTCTAATGTCAAGGATTCAACTTTTAAGTTTAACCGTTCAGCTATCAAAGTATCTGTTCCGAGTACGCTTTGCCAGGATCGTTTTGAGTCACCCCGATTAACTTTTTTCCCAAACTATAGGTAATCACAATTTACGTGTAACTTTGTAACCAAAATAAATGGAATGTTATGTTACGATGATGCTCTTTCAAATATTTTCTATGATCGCTAAAATAGGGAAAACGAAACGCACAGTAAAGCTAAATGCTTGTGTGGATGTTCTCTATTTGCGCACCAGAAATAACTTGAATATTAGCCAAAAATGGAGTTTACACTGATTTCCATTGAAGCTGTGCGTTAGAATTAGACTGTATACACTGGGGGCAATCTCGGATGAGTGGACGATGGGCAAAACAAGGGGCGAAGTGGGAGGGGAGGGGGAGAAAAAGGTTAAGCCACTTTTTCCCTCTTCTCCTCCTTCGCCCCTTTTTTTGCCCGTCGCCCACTCTCTGCTCCCGGCATAGGGAAAGAGTCTCCGGCTTCATAGTATTCTCTATTCCCAGGATAACCGCGTTGGACAATATGAATCCAGACACTTTAGTGTAAAAGTAGTCTTTAATAGAACTGAACCGCTATGATCAATGATCATGAATGAAACACAATATAAAAATGGAACGATGGTTCAAGAAAAATTGATATAAACGTACAGCTTTTGCAAAGTAGCTTTTGAATATACTTCTATTATTCTCAAAGAAAGACTTTCAATGCCTTACCTGCTAATGTTAAAATCCTTGGGAGCAAAGTATTAATAATTAGCGACAACTATAATACATCATAGCTGAAGAAATGAGTTTTACTGATTCAGTAACAAAGACAATTGATGTAGCCAGCTCGAGTCAGTGTAGAAGAGACATTAGTGCGGCCACAAGTCTGAATGATTATAAAAAAATACTGAATTATATTATTTTATTTCCCCCCACCAAGTTAATTAAAGCTAAGGACGGAAGAAATTTGTATTAATAATCAGCTAATGAATACATCCAAATAAGTTTTGAAAGACACCTATATTTTCTTTTCAAATCCCCTAAACACCTTAGCGTAAATTAAACGGAAAAAGCTTATTACCAACTGTTTCTAGTATTCCTAATTTCACATCTCAAGCTCGTGCATTTGTAGTGTAGTTTGTAACTGCAAATACTTTTCGCGGAACGTGTTAACAAGCGGTTTTATCAGGAGCTATAAAGGGGATCTACTAGTCAGAAAAAGACGCAGGCAATTTAGAAGCTGAATTACAATGGTTACTTCAGTAAGATCTTCTCACACATTATTACATATTCACACATCGGCCAATGAGTCTCGTTTCAGGTCACGTGTTAATACATGAAAACCAGGGACAGTACGACAAGTTTGCATATCAGTGGCTTTAATTTGGTGCCAAATACAGGAAATATGCAAAGTAGTTCTAGAACAGTCCGTCAATAACTACATGAAAAAAGCATGAAGAAACAGAAACATGAAACATAAAACTTTAACGCTTCTTGAAGTTTAATTTACATTGTTGTCTACAAATGCTTGTATAAAATTTCATAAGCCAGAAATGCGTGATAAGCTTTCTGCCGGGGTCATATCTATTATACGAATAGCCAAACGTTTCTCGTCCAAACTTCCCGTCCAAACTTCCATTCTTCAAACTTCCACACGTCCAAGCGACTCTAATACTCTGTAATCCTTGGCACAGTTCATTTGACAGTCAAAGTGAAACGGGTTTAGTCTTCATTCGTTTGGGGCTCTCTAATGCACCAGTCATTTGAAATCCCCTCCCCCCACCCCGGGCATAGCGGGGGCATTCACACAACATGCCCATGAAAACTAGTGAAGCTCCCACACCCTGGGGCATCAAAATTATGTGAAGACTCCCGATCCCGGGAATCCATATTGAAATGTTGTTAAATCACCTTGTTCCCTTTCCTTGCTTCTATGTAAGCTTGCTTGCATTCAAATGGTAAATAATCATACACTTACCCTTTCTCAACAGGCTTTCAAGCGAGTCTGCCGCCATAGCTTTCTTCAGTTCTCCCCTCCAAACTTTGAAAAGCATCTTCTAGGGTCTAGTCTATTAAACTCTATTTACCGCTTGAAGGTTGAACGAGTGTATGTCAAATTAGCATGAGGTGGGAACGGTGAATCCCCCACTTATTCCCCGAGCCGGTAGGAGAGGGAAGTGATTATGAGCGTTGACCCCACCTCACGGGGGAATGAAAAATGGTGAATTTGAAGTGAACATCCCCGCAATGCCCCCGCTATGCCCGGCGAGGGGGAAGAGGATTTCAAATGACTGATGCATAGACAGACATACAGACAGACACATTTTATTGGTGTTTTGTACATGCAAGTACTTCGACATGGGTCCAATAAATTTCAGTTAAATTAAGTTATGTATATCTCTGTTAGTGGGAACAGACATCACTGCGTTAGAGCTTCAGCTCTGATGTTGAAGCAGTTATAAATCAATTTTGCTGAAAGACTAGAAATTCTACTGTCAGGGTTCATGATTGTGCATAATAGGCTATTTTCATTTCTTTCAAACGTGACAAGAATCTCCGTGATTCCCTAGTCAAAGGATCACTACAACCTGATCTTCAACCAGGCACTTTTAAATGTTCTAGGACACGATGCAATACCTGTGCTTACACTAAACCTACGACATCTATTTCAGGACCGAATAGCTCTCTTAAAGTCAGTGATCATTTTGATTGTACTTCCAGTAATGTCATTTATTGCATCACCTGCACACTTTGTAACAAACTCTACATCGGAGAAACAGGGCGAAGATTAGGATATCGATTCCGCGAACACTTGCTAGATGTTAGAACTAACAGCAAGGATCTCGCCAAACCTGTAGCTCGTCACTTTAACCTTCCTGGTCATTGCATTGATCACATCACTGTATGCGGCATTTCTCTGCATCATGCGGCATTTCTCTGCATCATGCGCTCAACACCCATTTTTCCAATATTGGTCCAAGGCTTGCCAGATCAATCCCACAAAGTTGTACTAACTTTGAAGATTATATCACCCCAACATCTTCTCGTTTTTCTCTTTGTGAAACGAATAATGATATGGTATCTGGATTAATTAATTCATTATCTCCAAATAAAGCCGCTGGTCTGGATGGCATTCCCACTAGGTTAGTAAAGGAAGCTTCCCCCGTGGTAGTGCCTTCCCTGACCTATATCATTAATTTATCTATTAGAAGCGGAGTCTTCCCTGAAAAGTGGAAGATTGCCAAAGTTTTGCCAATTTACAAAGAGGATACGAAATCAGATCCCAATAATTATAGACCAATATCAATACTACCAGTTGTTAGTAAAATAATTGAAAAAATCATTTTCAATCAGCTTTACAGTTACCTCATTAGTAATGACCTCTTGGCAGTCTCCCAGCATGGTTTTAGGCCACAGCATTCAACTCTGACTGCTTTAATCGAAGCTACAAACGACTGGTATCTAAACATTGATATTGGCCTCCTAAACGGTGCTCTTTTCCTTGATTTAAAGAAGGCCTTCGACACTGTCGACCATCATATATTAATGAATAAGCTTAATTGCTATGGTCTCGACTGTCATGCGATCCAATGGTTCAAATCATATCTGTCTAACCGATGGCAACATACGTCTGTAAATGGCACGTTGTCTAGTGCTCTTCCAATTTCTTGCGGGGTTCCACAAGGGTCCGTACTTGGCCCCTTGTTGTTTCTTATTTATATCAATGATTTGCAAGAATCTGGTTTGACATCGACTGTAAGAATGTATGCAGATGACACTAGTTTAACTGCCGTTGCAGAGGATCCCATGACACTTGAGGTCAAATTAAACACTGATCTTGAAAAGGTTCAAAATTGGCTTCGTGCTAATAAGCTTACTTTGAACACAAAAAAGACCAAGTATGTTATCGTGGGCAGTCGGTATCGGCTAAACCATTTAAACCATAATTTTGATGTCAGTGTTGGTGACCAGCAACTCAAGAGAGAGACGAGCTATAGATATTTAGGCGTGGAGGTTGACGAGGCACTAAGTTGGCGGAGTCATACCGATACTATATGTAGAAAGGTGTCTGCTGGCTTAGGGGCCATAAAACGAATCCGCCACCTTGTGCCTCGCCAAACCCTGCTAAAAGTACATGAAGCTCTAATACTTCCCTACTTTGATTACTGCAGTGAGGTATGGGGTTGCATGGGTAAAGGCCAATGTGACAGACTCCAGAGGCTTCATAATAGGGCTGGTAGGCTCATTACTTCTTCTGATTACAATATTAGATCTGCCGATATTATACAGAGCCTCGACTGGGACACTCTTGAGATCAGACGCACAAAACAACTTGCAGTTAGTGTTTTTAAATCAATGAGAGGCCATTATCCTTCAGGAATTAGAGAGCTTTTTCAAGCTACATCCAGCATACATCACCATAACCTGAGGGGTAGTGATAATAATACGTTCATTCCAAGACCTCGCACTGAAGCTGCAAAGCGGGCTTTTAGTTATAGAGGGGCTGTTTTGTGGAGTGACCTACCGGATGATTCTAAATCCATGACGAATATAAACGCCTTTAAGGATACCTTGGACTTCAGATAAACAGCAGCTGTTGATTGTTGTATTGGATTACAGACTTTTTATTGAATTTATTAAAGTTATAGATTAGTTAGGGTGCTTTCCATAGTGTAGTAGTATGTAGTGGTTTTCCTTTGACGGCTCGCTGGAAGAGCATTGTAATTATTATAATGAATGCGATACCGTTATATTTAATAAAAGCTTATGATGATGATGATGATGATGATGAAGGTACTACCGACACTCGTAAACGCAAAGAACAGAACTTTATTTTCAAATTAGGAACTTTGTCACCTCACGGTATTAATGAACGCTTTTCGTTCATTTAATTTCAGAATTCACGTATTCACTCACACTTAGATCAGCATGTTTCCTTAGTTTACTCATCAACACTTGCTGTTACAACTATTAGCATTTCTATTGTTGGCGCACTTTTCTTTGATCACAATTGATCCGAGCACATGTTTCCTTAGCGGTAATCATGCATTGGCGCAATTTCCTTTGATCCCAATTGATCCGAGTACATGTTTCCTCAGCGGTAAGCATGCACTCGTCACTATAAACCATTTCCCCACCCACAATTCCCTCTTTTGCTCTGACGAAGGGCTAGCGCTCGAAACGTCAGCTGCTACTCGCTTTCCACGGCGGTTAGCATACCTCAATCGACTTTAGTTGATTACATACCATTATTTTCAGATCGGTGTGCCGCGTTTATATTAAATGTATTCTTTAGTGAAGCATAGAATTCCTTCCTTAGGTTTTCATATTTCTTGCACTTCAAGACAAAGTGGGTTTCATCCTCAATCTCCGAGAGGCAGAAATGGCATAATCTTTCCTCGATTGGTTTGTATGGTCTTGCATACCTTCCTTTTTCGATCTCTAGTTTGTGGTTACTTATTCTTAGCCTTGTTAGTGCTATTCTGTGCTTCACATTGTATACTTCCTTCAAGTAATTTTCTAATTCGTAAGATTCTTGAATATTCTGTATGTTCTTAACTTATTTCGCTGATTTGAATTACTTCTAGAGTCATTATGGATCTCGCTGTACCAGTTTTGGCATTCAACGTCTCGTAGCCTTTGTTTTAGTTTGCTAGTGAGTGCTGTGTATTAAAATTGGTTATATTATTCTGGTCTAGCCACAGATTGCCAAAGCCGAGGTGACATATTATGCTTCGATATTTTTCATGCGCCAAACGCAATTGAAACAAAAGATAATTAGGCGGCGGCTTTTGAACTATTAGGTTCGGCGCATGGAAAGTTCGACGTTTGAATCGGGCCTAAATTATTTGCGTTTTCACTTCTATTCATCCAGCCGTTTCGAAGCCTTCCCAATCTCACTGAACTGTGATTTGATTATGCATCAGCGTCAGTGAACTCAAATTGGAATATGAATATACAAATCCGGTGGAATTCTCGCTTTCGAATTTTTTCCTCTGTTTTATTGTTTAATTATTTGTGTTATTTTTATATCATTGTCCTCTGTGTCATGAAAATGTAATATGTGAGAAACCATTTCAAAGTGCGTGATTGTTTTAGACGTGGTTTCTAGATCGTCGTGCCATAAACACTGTCTCGGGCGACGCCCTCGGCATTGTTCATGGCACTAGGTATCTAGAAACCACGTCTAAAACATGACGAAAATTGTGGATTTTCTTTTCGCTGTTTCTTATCATAACTCGAAAATATAGGTCTTCAAAATTTTTTTATCACAATACATTAATGCAACATAAATATAGACCTCTAAGCACGTAAATTTACGTCCGCCATTACTCGGACTAGAATGGAGTAGATGACGTCATAGTAGCAAAAACCGTGTTGAGTAGATAACGTCACGTTCTAGTCTGAGTAATGGTGGCCAGTCTGAGCTCTAACATATGGTTAAATAATCGGACTTTTCGTTCGAATTTCGACTTAAGATTTTCCAGCATTGTTATTTAGTAGTTTATCTTTCATAATCTGTAAAAAAAAAAAGTTTTTTAATTTTCGTTATAGTGCCACTTTAGGGTTCGAAAAAATATATTGCAACATCGGTTCCATATCGGTACAACATTTGTTGAAACTAATCTTGAACTGAACCGTTTGAAATGGCTTTGAAACGAAGTCAAACTCTCCAACATGCTTTCAATGTCTTCAGTCTTTCAACAATGTTTTCAGAGGCCATTTCAACGGTTTCAAGATCAGCTTCAAGGTCGAATTGAAAGTATAAAGGGTTTTTCTTGCCCTCAGCCTTAAAGCAATGGAATAATTTAGATTTAAACATGCGTAAAATTCTCAACTTAAACTCTTTTAAATATGTTATCAGGAGCCCATTACCCAGAGCGCCATCTCCCATACTACGTCTGTGATGCAGCGTCCATCTCCCATACTTCGTCTGTGATGCAGCGTCCATCTCCCATACTTCGTCTGTGATGCAGCGTTTTTACAGACCAGGTTATTTTTAGAATGTGTTTCCCGCGAGTTTGGTTCCGCTAGCCAATCACAAGCGTTTGCGTAATTTTTAATTCAAATGATTAATGATGTTGCAGCCATGTTGGTTGACCAAACAAGAGAAGCTAACGAGGCATCTTTTGTTGACAACATTCCGCGATGGAAGCGAACAACGAGATGTGAAATCTAAAAATAACCCGGTCTGTAAAGATGCTGCATCACGAATATATAACAGATGGACGCTCCGAGTAATGGCTCCTGATGTTATCAAATATGCATTTGGTGTCCAGATGCAGTATAATAGTTATATATTTTTTATGTTTCTAGATTTTCTTCAATTTTGCACACCCGACAAAGGATGGATAATTCCCAAATGAAATGTAATCTATTTATATAAGATAAACTGTATTTCTTCTCCATCTTGTTCTTGTGAATTTCTAAATGAAACTGCAAAACATTTTTTCCTCTATTGTCCCAATTATGTTGCCCATGCAGCGAGCCAAACTTCTCACTTCTGTTGCACTTGTTCTCAATAATTGGCAATTTTGTACGGACAGATCTAAGCTAAAAAATTACTGTTCGGAGACGCTAGCTTGTTGCTTTTACAAAATGAACATATTTTCCAGTCTATATACACTGAATTTTTTATTATAGAAACAAATCGCTTTACTTAATCTGGTCCTGCAACAGTATTCTGCTTGACTAACTCGCTAATTACGTGCATGTATGTATTTATATTTAACTGTAATTGTATAACTGAGTAAGTTTCCTAGTTGAGCATTTTCTCTTGAACAAAAAAAACACTAAATAGATAAATCGATTGTACCGATATGGAACAAAGGGCCGCATATTTGCCGAGTCACTGAGATCATTAAGACTTCGTAACGGCCAATTCTTTGAACAGAGTAGATAAGAGTTTTGAATATGCTTGTGCTCCTTGTCATTGACTTTAATTTATTCCCTGATAGCTGAGATTTTTCATCTTTTCTCGGCATTTTTCCCGGGGCTTTTTTCTGTTTGGCTTTCATATTGTTCTGATGGGCTCTCGGGTGATCCAACAACAGCATAACGAAAGACAAACAATGAAACGCCCACTTCCCATCAGTCATGCTTCACGCTCAAAGGTAAAAATATGAGGCTTCTGGGTAAATTAAATGAGAATTGTCTGATTTGAAGAAAAAGTTTAGTGATTAAAGAACGGAACAAGAATAAACGGAACCCTGAACTTCCTGAATTAAGATTTGAATAGAACAAAGGAAACTCTTTATTTCTGTTACGTGTAATAAGCTGTAACCATTTAATTAATCTAAGGCCCGGTTCAAACGTCGAACCGTTTCATGCGCCGAACCTAATTAGATCAAAAGAAGCCGCCTAATTATCGACGTTTGAACCGGGCCTTAAGCATCTTCCGTCGTTGCTAGCTAGTTATTAATTATGGTGGAACCTCTGACCAAAGGTTTGTCGTTCGGAACAAGACTTGTAGAGACACTCATATTAATTACAAGACTGACTTGTCCATGTAACTTTAAGTGGAATGAGTATCCCAATGACATGATTCCTTTTCGAGCCAAATAAAACGCTGTCGGTGTGCCAGCGACTTTGCAAATATATAGCATGAGAAAATTCGACGAAAAATGCAATCACATAATGCATAATTCAATTAAAAAGGAAAACCCCAAGGTTTCCACAAAATACAGTTAGCCATTGATTCACAAAAAGTTCAAGTTCAAGCGTGAAAAAATAGTTGAGGTGATTCATATAAATATTTGTATTTTAGTGCGAGTTTACACATAGGCGTGTCTCATGGTTCCCATGGCAACCATCTGACAGAACTAAGTGACCAAACACTTTAACTGAAAAGATGCAGGATTATTCGCTCTCGCGCTCGGAAAACAAAGCATCACGCAAAGCAGCCCAACAATCCGCGTCACTTAGAGAAACTGAAAGGAAAGAATATCTACTGAAACGGTGCGATTATATTGCTTTTCAGAAACTTTGCCGTACTGCTTTTGTATTGAAATTTTCACCGTTTTTTATGCCCACTGAATTTTCTTTTTGAGTTGCAGATTACGGTACACCAATGGTAAGCTGAGTGCGACGAAATCTTGTTGGTGAGTTTTCTAAATTTCATAGTGTCTTAGCCATATTAGCTTGTAATATAATATTAGTTGTAGAATTTATAAAGTTAAATGAAAAACACAGCAACTTATAGGAATATATTTTCGTGGTTTTGATCCGAAGAAAATGAGATGCTCATCGGCTAATGTCAGAAGCATATCGCACCAAATGTAACGAGATTTCAGTTTGCTTGCATGTTCCCCAAACTGGAAGGCCAATAATTGTTAATAC
The DNA here is from genome assembly GCA_030867875.1 of Actinernus sp. WN-2022. NCBI lineage: Eukaryota > Metazoa > Cnidaria > Anthozoa > Actiniaria > Actinernidae > Actinernus > Actinernus sp. WN-2022. Next base: position 27,142,602 of record JAOWCC010001751.1, on the reverse strand, counting down.
CACAGAAATCGACTAAGACCTCAATTGATTTTCTATTTTGAATTTATACCGTCAAAAGCCTTAACTTAAATTTCCACACTTTATGAGCGCTAGGAGAAATATTTTTAATCACTTGCGTGCAGCAAATTTATGAGTTCAAAAGATCCATTATTTGTTGTATTTGTTTTGTAAAGTAAGCATGGCAAGGGCCTAAGTATGCAGTGCAGGATGTGGACAGCAGACGCCACAATACAGAGGAGTGATTTGAACGACAGAGGCCGGGCCAGTCGGAAAGTTCAATGACATAAATGATTATAGTTAAATCTAGCTGGCTATTATAGTCTTCGGCAGAAAACAATCGGACAGTACAGTCTGCGTCGATATTATTAGTTTGGATCCCTCTGTGTTGATTCAACTGAAGGCTTTTTACGTTGTTTTTATTGTAGAATTTTAATCATAAATACAGTCTGTCAAAGATATGACCGATAGATAAAGGACTCATTAATAGCCTCTTTGCACAGGCTCCGCTAGACTCACCTAATGAATTAGAAAATACGACCAGCTTCTTACATATCCTCATTATTGTGATGTTCTCACGGCAGTTAGTATGCCTTTAAGACTTTGATCTCGTGGTAGAAATATGTACACACGATATTTTATACAGTATATTTCTGTTTTTCGGTTTTCCATGCTGTTTATTAACAGATATCTCACTGACCACTACGCGGCTACATAACCAAGGTGCTTGTATAAGTTCGTGCTCATTGAGTTGGATTAGCTGGCGTGTATTTTTGATTTCAGTTAGTAATACGCATGTACTGTGCATGCTAAAAGGCTGTGAGCACTAAGTGTGACTAATATGCACGTGCTGAGACTTCAAACCTTTATACTAAAGCAAATGGGTGATGGAAGATGGGGGGCCGATAGAAGGGAGGGCAAACGAGCCGACCACTGCAGGAAATCAACGTTAATGAAAAAAGAACAAACATCTGTAAACCTCACTGGGAAATGAGAACTAAATTAGCAGATGGCGAAACCACAGGCCGCCCAATCTATGGGTTTGTGCATGATACTGAAGATATGTATGGGTTTTTATAAATCCTTTCAAATTGCCGTACAATGTATAAATAAACATACCTTTTCGCTTCCATGTTGTTTTCTTTGTGGTTTTTCTTGTCTTGAAACCATTTTAGGCTGTTTTGGGGAGTTTTTCTTCCACCTCGGCTCACCACCTCTTCTTAGAGGTATGGTATGTTTATTTATACATTGTACGGCGATTTGAAAGGATTTATAAAAACCATACTTATCTTCTATTTTCATGCACAAACCCATATATTGGGCTGCCTGTGGCGAATCTAATGGAACGAAGATTTAATCTCACTGTTGTTTTATGGATGTATTGACTTAAAAAATTGGTCTAAGATCCAAGAGACCAACTGCCTTACGACAGTTACGTTGATCTGACAGGCCAGATTTATGTTAAGAAACGACAGAGTATTACTGATCGGCTTGGTTAAACAGCGGAGTAGTAGCTTAAAACCTGTACAAATATATTGTGCTTCTCTTTGACTATCACTGTCAAGTGCACGTGAAAAAAGGGGACAAAAGAAGAAAAAGAAAATCAACAGCAGTCGGCTGGTATGGCTGCTGTCAGGCAGAAAAACTGGAGAAAAACTCTATATAAAAAAAATATAAAAAGAGGCCGAAACTAAATGGCATAATCTAGAAACAAATGCACTGCATGTTTTGTCTTACGCTATCATTTCATTTGCTGTATTAAAATTGTCCCTAGACCCCCCTCCCCCAGAATGGAAATAGATGGGGAATGGGGGCGGTACCCGGCGCTGACCACTGTCTGGTGAAAAAAAAAATGGGTCCCTATCTGGGGCATGTGTTTTGACCTGCACCACAGGCAGAATACCACCTGTATTTCTAGCCTCCTCCGCAGGCCTCTTGTTTTCGAACTCGGATCGATGCCTGCCGCGGTGGAGGCTACCATATTTCGTAAATTTGATGATCAAATTACTTATTAAATAATTACCACAGCGAGTGGTAGACTGTAGCTGTACTGTAACCGCACTGTAACTTACTTTTTCGTAACTCTACGCTGTAATGTGATTGGATCAGAAGGACAAAATGTCAAAGTCACGACATGCCCTACGGGAAGCGTTCCGTAAGTCATTGCTATAACTTTCCCACTCAATACGAAATACGCTCTAATATTAATAAGTAACAAAGTGAGAAGTAACATCCCACTTGGGTCACGCCTCTGTTCTACGTTACTTTAATTAGTTGTGTACAACCCATTTGTAAAGCCGAACTCAATGTTTCGATCAGCTTGCGGGGGATCAGTGCCTGGGCACAAATATTATTAAAGATTTAAGGAGAGAGAAGGGTCCATGGCCTGTCTTCCTTACCCACCGCTGTTTCGTCCTCAGACTTTCTAACAGAGAACTTTGTCTGCCGGCCTGGCAAGTCATTTTGATTGACCATTCAATAAACTACCCATAATGATTGTTCGACATTCTTTTTGTTTTGAGTGAAACTGCGCTGTAGGCCGACCTTTCTACATGCAGCTTCGCTGCTTTGCAATTTAAAGGGCATCTTTTGGCAAGAGCGGTATCCGTAGGGCTATATTGTTTTAGAAAAGGGAAAATATTGCATCATACATGTAGGTAAAATTGATATAGTTGTTGCCCAAGTTATACAAACAGCAACTTCAAGAAAGCACTTATAGGCTATTTAAAAAACTAATAAGGCAATATTATCATTTTTCACTTCTTTACTTCATTCATTTAAAACAACAAAGGATGCCGTTTTTCCGGGAGATTTTATTTTGTTTATCAACAGAGTCAATAGAATCCTACCAGAATCCTTTCATTTTAAAGAAACTTGAAGGTTACATTTGATTGACAGTGAATGCCCCTTTAATATGTTGAGTGTTATGGATACAAAATACGATAGAAACTAAATTCAGAAGGTTCGCGGTGTGGTTATTTGGCATTAAAAATTTATAAAACAAAACTGGACGTTAATTAACAAATAAAGAAGCCTTAGCCATGTTTTATACTATATATATATACATAAAACACGATGGGAATTTGAGAACATGAGAGAAATGTTAAAGCACAAGTCGAAGGCGCGTGCTTTCAACATTTTTCGAGTGTTTTCAAATGATCAGAGTGTTTTATGATAGTATAAAACATGGATTTAAGGCTTCTTTATCTGTTTTATAATATAGATTTACACGCGCGATGAAAGGAAACCGCCAGTTGAAAACAATAAAACACAGCAAACCATGTTATATACTCTGATAAAACATGGCTTTTTAGCCAATTAGAGCGCGCGTACTATCGTATCTATATTATAATCTGAAATGTTAAAATACAAATGTAAGTGCTGCTATTGAAAATATATAACGAGTCTGAGATCGAGAGCATCTTATACGTGCATAGAAACTAATCGACTGACAAACACATGAAAGTACTAGAGGTATGAAAAAAAACACTATTTATTTAATATGTATGTTAATCCCCATGAGCAATTAGGAAAAAAAAGAAAATACGTAAAAATCAATGTAATTTCGAGGAAAATTTCAACCAAAATGACGCGCGCGAGCGTGATTTCCCGGGTGAAGTTCACGCATGCGCAAGAGTTTTGCTAGAAGTCACTGAACAGGGCCTGTAAGAACAATGCAAACAGATTCAGGCATTACTGAAATAATTACAAACCAACCCAGTTTTTCCTAATGACCCTAACCGCAATTAACAGAACCTTAATCGTTTATAAAACGTACAAGCTTTTAGTTCCTCAACAGCTGTCTCTGATTCGCACAGACTGACGATTCCCAGAGTACAGCACGCCCTCGCGGCGATGGGTGAAAATCTATATTACCGCATGCATGTGCAGACTCACAAAAGTAATCATTGAGGGTCGATAGTTTACAAGAAACCTCTTAAAGATACAGAATATTCCTTCTTTTATTTCATCCTCATATGGAACGCGTGTAAGTAGTTACGTTAGATTTTATTTTGAGTGAACGATCAGCCACTGCATTACGCATGCGTGATGAGAGTGAAGGCTCGTTGTGAAAGATGGGTCTTCAATGTGTTTGAAGCTATAAAAGCCTTTGATATTCTATGTTTTTATTTCTTAAATTCACATGCAGATCTGATCCTTATATAGTAATCAAGAGGTAAAGATACAAATGCATAAATACTTCAGTGGTTACATCGCGTCGCAGCGATGCGCTGAGAAACCACTCTCTCTATAAGATTTAAGTTTATGTTTTAAAGTCACTGAAACACGTTTTAAAGGGTCTCTACTAATTACCTATTTATTAAACTCACACACACGTATGGTTAATATTTTTTAAATGCTTAAAAGCCTTCAAGTGAAAAGACCATAGGCATTGAATTAGAGCTGTTATTTTATATAAGAGCACTTTGAGGGCTTTGAGAGAGTTATAAATGTGAAACCTTTTGCGGTGACTGAGATTTCGACTTGAGCATAAGCACATATAATAAAAGTACAATAGAAGCAGCATGAAATTATGGAAGATGAGTCGATAGTTATTGTAGCACAGCTAGTACAGTAGTCTTAACGTCAAAAAATTGTATTTAATGTCAAAGGCTCTAGGTTTTAAGTGAATTCAACAGACTTCCTCAAAATGTCTCGGCTAGAACCGCTACGATTTCTTCGTTTTAAGGCCGAATTAAGAATCCCCCAAAATGTGTTTTCCCGTTTTTTTTTGTTTCATAAGATTCATCTGAAAGATTATGGACTTTCATAGAATCAAGTAAGACCTCAATCTTTAACAGTTGTTTCCCTGTTTTTAAAGCAAATAGATTAATAATGAACTGACTAACAGGAAAATGAAAAAATCGTACTGTACTGTCTATGGTCACTTAGCGGTACTAGATAACTCTCGTTATCAGACAGACGCTGAAGACTGATGTACAACTGGGTAAGCCAATTATGATTTCGCTGCGAAAATTTCCTGACTATTATGTTAATAGCCACCCACAGCGAGTAAGCTAATGTGATCAATCAGACTTGACTGAAGCTTCTGCGATTGATGTCGTCCAAATTAAAAGGGGAACATAGAAGTGCTCATGTGTTTTATGTGCTTGTAGTACAGCCGAATCATTGGAAAATCAGGTAACTTGGCTCTGTGTTAGCTGTATTAAACCTCATTTATATATCGATATCTGCAGTGCATGTGTACCACTAGAACCACGCGCAGCGTCACTCGTGAAATCCTAACTGCTAAAAATGGAGCGCGACAAAGAAAGAATTTAAGGCGAAAAAGGTATCCCTAAAGCGTGGTCTTGTAACCACCCTAGCTCCTTGGTTAATGCTTTTTTCACTCTCCAAACCTAAAAAATAGTTGTTTTAAGTATACTCAATATGGAGTCGGAATAATAATAATTAATATATTATCCTATGAAGCTTCAGCTGCATGCTTCCGGCGATCAGAACTACACTGTAACACGTGTACAAAGCCAGGAAATGAACCATGCGTTTTAAAGACCCTGTGTCCGAGCCCATGGTGCTTTGCGCGCGCAAATCATTTTCGTAGGCTACGAAAGTTGGAAAGATCGTCGTTGTTGTTATATGACTCTCGAATCTTTCGAAATCCATCCCTAGTTTGGGCCATCGTGTAATTATTCATAGGTATATATGCTTAACTGACTTTCTTTTATCTTAAATTTTGTATATATACTTTTTTAAAGAAATTTAGTTCGAATATTTCTTCGAATCCCGGTCTAGAGTGGCGAGTAGAGGAATGCCGGAGAAAGGACCGAGACAGCGAGGCAAAGCGACTCGACAAATAATCCTTCAGCAGTCCAAATTTTACTTTCTCTAGGTCTACAAGAGAACACTCGTGGTTCAAAAGGACTACTACGTGAGTTTCCCGGGGATTTGCTGCACTTAGGGACCGGCAGGCTTCGTTGGAAATACAAAGCACAAAGCAACCACTTCTGGCATCAAGATCATTCGTAATTATAATTTCGCACGGCTAAGCTCCACTGAGGTGTTACGACTTATCTGTAACTGTATATGTTTTGCATTTTTATTAGCAGAGAAAGCAATGTCCTTTACCTTTTTTTTCATCCTACAGTACGTCCAGAAAGTCTTGCTACCAAAACTACGATCGCGGGTCAAACTCCAATCTGCCTAGTTCAGCTGTTACTTCGCTGTGAGTTTGACTCGAGTGCGAGTACGACATTTCATTTTGCACTCAAAATATATCATTAGCAAGGAAAGTAGAGATCTTCAAATACTATGTGTTTGCTTGTATAGTTGTGAAAAGTCGCACTCGTAAACCGAATTAGAATCTAAAGACAGAACAATACTGGCTTCCTGCCAAGTACTGTTAAAATCATATTCGAAGCATCCGGGGGAAATTCGTGGGCTCGATTGGGTTTTTAATCCGGTAGAAATTATGAAATTCGTTATCCAAAGTGTATGTGTACTTCTTTTATGAAACTTATAAACAATCGAGAGCATTTTAGTTTGCCTAAAAGCTGGCCTTTAATATATGCGGCCGTTGATAAACAAACTAATCATAACATTGGCGCAAAGCACCATGGGCTCGGACACAGGGTCTTTAATAGGAACCATCCATGATGTATTTTTATATATTAATTCTATAGAAAGAGACATTTTAACTGAAACATTAGATATCGTTTCAGTTTTCCTGGACGACCGTTGAGAGGGTACTTGTTAGCTCAGGCTAGGACTTGGACTTCTTCTACATAAACACAATCCGCAAACTTAAGGTTGTTCATCAAGTTTCGGGAAATACTTCCTCTTTTAATACGCAGGCGAATGCACCTGCTGACCTGTGAGAAGTATAGCGAGGTTCCTAACTTTTACTCCACCAGGTAGAGATACTAAGGATACTCTGTGTAAAGTTTTTCTTCCCCTACAATAGACCAGTTTTCTTCAGACCAGCATATAACGTGGTGTACTACATTCATATCCATTATGTATGCCTCGAAGATTGAAGTGGAATATTGATCCTACAAATATGTATTTTGCCCAAGGGTCTCTTTCCATATTCATCATTCAGTACACTGACTAACATTTTACCATTTGAATTATTTTTAATATTCATTACTTTCCATTTACTAGTTCTGAAAAAGTATACTTCGCTAGACAAGACAAATGAATGTTCACTACTCCCGATTTTAATTGCAATTTTTCTAATATTTCAAAACCCAATCATACACCCAATAAATTTCAAATTCCTTCAGTTTTAAAAAACCCGTTAAACCGAACCCGGCTTAATCATGTCGAGTAGAGCACTCATTCTTAATACACTGTGTTTAGAAAGTAAAAGAGGTACTAATGGATGGAGCCTGAGAAGATCTTAATAACCTCCATTTTGAAGCACTTCCAATATTGATAATTGTAGCAATCCACTTAGTCATATAGTAACGAAAAAGTTATTCCCATGAGAACAGAGAGTATGTAGAATTATAAACAGGTGTATAGTATGTGGTTATGACTAGCTCGTCAATGGACATTGTTTTAAATGCCTGCGTGTTTTACAACTTTTATCAGTTTTATTACTCTTAGGCCATCCCTTTTTTATTTTCCGTTTCTCATCGTCCGACCGACCCATTTTTGTGGCTTTTTGTAGAAATAAAAAAAAAATTGGGGGGAGGGGTGGGGGTGAAGAAACCCTAGAGCAGCTCCTGGAAGCTCATGTTCGAGGGTAGGTTACACAATAGTTTCGGCGGTGCATTTGTAAGTCCATGTTTGTAGCGTATACGGACGACGACATCGATGGTTTCGTCGTCCATGTTGGTTTGTAACCTCGCCTGTGCAACTGCGCCTTATTAGTTCCAGTCTCTCCGCGTATTTTTTATTATAATTTTTTTTTTCTCACCCGACCGACCGACCCAATTTTTGAAAACACCACCGATGAGAAACGAAAAAAAAAATAGGGATGGCCTTATGGTGGAAAAAGAAAGATCGGTCGATTGGTGCTAGAAGGAGAAACTTCCTACAATTGAATCAGAAACTAAGATATCCAATCATTGCACGAACTCTGTATTGATTGCAACGCACCTTTGGACGATGATGTACCTACAAACGTTTGAGTGAATACTGAACATTCAGTTATTAATAACGAAGATTACGATTTACAAGGACTGAGGTTTTTAAACCTCCATGAACTGATGTTTCAAAACAATATTATCTAAAAATATTATGCAGTATTAGTATTTATTCAATTATATATTATTCTTATTCAACCATGGAATTTAGGGTCACGCAAGAACGTAAAAAGGTATTTATTTATACTTTTACTTCTTTCATCTTACACTTGCTTGTGTTATCCAAAATTTCCATTGTAGCTGTTATATTTATTCTCATTTATGATAGGTATTTAATGTCTAATCAACAAAAATAAATAACGTAATTGTACAACGTTTTACTATTTTTTACTATTAATGTTTTACGCTCAAACTATGATATTTGATCTCTAGTTTCACCTTTGACATATCTTATTTATGTTGTCGATCGTTTGAAACATCTTTCTTTCAAGGTCAGTGTTAGTTTGTTCAGGCCACGACCCTACTTACATTAGGGGTCCACCCATTGCGCAACACACACCACTACTGTTCGAGATTAAAGGCCCGTTTACACAGGCGATTTTTTTTGCGATTTTTGTCGCAATTTCCGCTGCAATTGTACTAGCCAGCGAAGTTGCACTTTCAAATCACGTGTGTAAACTAGCGGCGATTTTGATGCAATTTTTGTCGCCACCAAATCGCACTGGTTTCGAGCATGTTCGAAACTTGATGCAACTTGATTCAAATTTGCGGCGAGAAAAATTGCAGTGGGACGCCTGCGTAAACAGGCCTTAAGACAGCACCTTTTACTCGGTTATTTTAGCCTGGATTAGCATTTGGGCACGGTACTCCTTAATTTTAGGTACGTGTGCCAAAAAGTGTCGGCACGGCAACCCTTATTGTTGTGGTGTAAATGGAAATGTTCCGGGTATGCGTGCCCGAAGATTTAGGGGTGCTGAGGTAGTCTCGGCCCGCCTGTTTGCCCAGGTTAGGAGTGCCGTGCTCACAGTGCTTGTCGTGTAACTGACCAGGCTTAAAAGACCCTAATTAAGTTGTTGTTCAACAATGTGGTACAGCTATTCTATAGGATGGCGAATGATGATCCTTTAATGATGACTTTGGCGTTTAATAGAAGACTGAGTCTTTTCAAACTGTTATCTCGGAGGAATTGAGAGGGACGAGAACGGAGGGGGGGAGGGGGGGGGGGAGGGAGCGTGGGAATGAGGGAAAAAATACAATTATATCAGGTATATGGCAGGGTGGCGCAGTGTGTTAGCGTTCGCCTCTCACCGCTGCGGCCCGAGTTCGAGTCAGACTTGGTGCCATATGTGAGATGAGTTTGTTTGTTGTGTTGTTCTCTCCCCTGCCACTCCGAGTTCTCCGGTTTCCTCCCTCCGTAAAAATCAACACGTGAGCTTGAGAGTAGTATATGTATAAAAATATATGAATGTAGTGGGGAGTCTGTGTGGAGTTGAAAGCAGGCCCCTACCCGGCCAGCTATGCTGAAATACACAGCCTGAGCGCTATAACAAAAATAATATTTATTTAATTTATTTTTAGAACACGTGCACTCAAAAATGATACTTGTCTTGTCTTCCCTATCGTTTCTAAAGGCAATCGTTAGATAAAAATAGTTATATTTACCGAAATCTGATAAGATGTCACAACCTTTTGGCTCCATGATTTCTTAACTCGTTATTAGAAAAATAGTGAGAGAGGGTGACAAGATTTGGGGAAAACGTTCTTACTTTGAATACAATTAGCAGGCATGATAGCCTGTAACCAGAATGTATCACCGATGATCATGGTTTCTTGAATCCCATTGCGACATCAATTAATTTGATAAACTCAGCGATTTATTTTTGTATACAAGAAACTCGTTAAAAATAATGTCCATAAAATCAAACCAGATTTTGTTTGTCTCTCACGTAATTTGCGCGGTCAGTTTGTAGCATTTAATTTTATAACGCACTTTACCGCGAGTCAACTGGAGAAACTGACAAACGCATGTTTATCATAATCTACTTTTAGTGGAGATAACGACCCTTATAGGGGTACTATCAATCGAACTTCTCTAAAACAGAACTACGAAAATAACAGCCCGAGATAGAAGAGAAATACTATGTGAATGTTCTGATGTGTGTTTCAAACTGTTTCGATGGAGGATGGCCAAGATTAAAATGGATTACAAAATACTAAGGCTAAATACTTGATTTCGGTTACAGTGAAGTGATTTGAAGTTGCTCTAAATCTCTCTTAATTTAAGCAGTATTCTTCATCCAGTCGCTTCTTTGCTATTCTTTATCAACATTTTCTCAAATGTTCTCCAGTATCCCTGTAAAGTATACTCTGCTAAACTGCGTACTTATTTTTGTCTTTCGTAATAAGAAAGTTGATAATTTTGGGATTCCTTTGACAGTGCCTCTTTATGGGCTCCCTGTGGCTGGTAAAACGCTTTAGGGTTCGGCAAACTTAGTCCCATCTATCTCTAATTAATATACGTCAGTGAGCAAATTGATCTTAAGTCAAACAAAGTCCGATAAATGCCGTTCAGGCTGTCAACAAAATGATTTTATTTAAACGATATATCTTCTCTATGTTTACTCTAAGAGCACTGATAAAAGAGTTATCATCAAGAGAGCTTGCAAAGGATACAACTAAACAAAGTACACACAAATTGAACAAGCAAACAAAAAGAACAAACAAGCGAACAAAAAAAATACGCACAACGATCTAAAGGCGAAGCTGAGGACCACGACAGACTGAATGATTGTTAAAACGGATGGAATCTAAAATAAATTGTAGTAAATACCTGAACTGCAGTAAATAACTGATGTTTCAGTTGTTCCAACTTTGCATTGTCTGAGCCAAATAATAATAAACGAACTTTGAATGCATCATTACAGTCTGTCCAGGTATCTCCTAATATTTTTTTAACTGAGCCGGTAAGAAGTCAAATACGTTGAGCGGCATAACGAGTTTGTAGTACCAGTTTGCTGTTTGCCAGGAACAGTATCAAACATGGTCATGTTTTCTTTGTCATAGAAGCGCGATTAATCAAACATTCTGGAGAGTGGCAGTTCTGTATTTGAAAATGACTATCAGAGTTCTAACAAGTCATATTTCCCACCTTTGATAATTATGTTACAGCAGAACAAAAAAAAACAGTTTCAGTAATTCGTTTTCATAATCCACACAATATACATGAAAATTGTCTGAATTGATCCATGCATATTCAGAGGGCACAAAATGAAGGAGAAATACAAAAAGAAATGGTTACATATTGTGCGTGTATAAGCAGCATTTGTTTTCAGTAGACTTCTTGATTCTTTTGAGCGCACTAACTAGAACTGAACTTGATGAGGGTACATTTTTAATTGTTTCCTTATTTGTAAGGGTCTATCATAGGAAGATGGCAATATAAAATAATATTTCGCTCCCGTAAACAGTTGATGGTTTAATGTTATAAAGGTAAAGGTATTCATGTGTATAGACCCATTCGAAAAATGGCTGCCGCTAATTTGCATAATTTTGATATTCAATATTTTCTGAAGAATAAACTAGCCTATGTGAAAGAACGATTTTGTGTTAGCAACATGTAGCACTTTGATAATGGAAGAATATATCCTTACAAAGCAATCAACGTTTGAAACTCTCAAGAAACATGAAAACGAGGCTAGTCAGTCCTGACGTCCTGAATCTCATACAAAACTCTCTTATTTCGAACCTCGGTAACTTCGCAACACTTGGTGCTGTGCTCCTTAAATTTTACAAATGTACTCATGTTTGCATGCTCTCTGAAGTGACAGTGCTTATTTTAGTGCCAGCATTTCCAAACAACCAAAGCTTGGTGACACCATTTTTCGAATGGGTCTATAGCGCAAATATTATATGTATATCTAAAAACACAATAGTTGGTATAATATACAGGCCACCAAACTCAGACATTGATTGCTATTTCGAAGCGTTAAAGAAACTCACAGATAAAATTAATTCAGAGAGTAAAAAATGCTTTTTACTAGGGGATTTCAATATCGATTTGCTACGTGCAACTGACTCTGAAATTTCAGGTAAATTCCTTGATATAATGTACTCATCATTTCTTAAGCCATTCATTAGTAAACCAACAAGAATAACTGGAAACACTGCTACTATCATTGATAATATTTTCACTAATGAAATTGACATTAGTATGTGCATAAATGGCCTTAGCTTCTTTGTGCTGATATATCAGACCATATTCCACTTTTCCACGTCCAAAAGCTAAACTCCATCTCTAGAATTGGAACTAAAGAGTCGATTTTAAAAAGAAACTATGATATAAAATCAATGGAACTATTTAAAAATCAGTCAAGCTTATGTGATTGGCCAAATCTCGAACACGACTCAGATCCAAACACCTATTACAACTCCTTTCTAAAGACATTCTCAAAAGTGCATAATTCATGTTTTCCTATAAAGAAGGTGAATTCTAGAAATACTAGAATCAAACCCTGGGTTACAAATGGATTACTGAAATCAATTAAAAGGAAGAATTCATTATACAAAATCTATATCTACAACCCTACAGAAGTTAACAAGCCTAAATTCAATAGATTCAAAAATAGACTAACCTCATTAATACGACTTTTCAAGGAAATGTACATCAAAGATAAACTTCAACAGTCTAAAAATAACATGAAAGAATCCTGGAAAATTCTGAATTCTATTATTAAAAAGAAGGTCAACAAAAGCAACTATCCATGATATTTTAATAATAATGACTCAAAGGACACTGAATTTCATACAATAGCTAATAAATTTGGTGAATTAGTTTCAACCTTAGTTCCTATAATCTTGCCAAAAAATCCGTTTGGTAAACAAAAATTACAAAGACTACCTTACTGGAAACTTTCCAAATAGCATTCTTTTTGCACCTACAACACCTATGGAAGTAGAATCAGTGACAAATCTACTTAAAAATAAGACAAGTTATGGTTTTGATGAAATTAGCATCAAATTGATGAAGTCTGTGATATCTCTTATTTCCGAATTAATCTATCATCAAGCACAGGTATCGTACCTGATTACATGAAAATAGCCAAAGTCATATACCACTCTTTAAATCTGGGGAAAATCAACTTTACATTAATTATAGACTAAGATTCTTGAGAAAATTGTTTATAAAAGACTTGAGTAAATGAAAATACTAAACGTAAATCAATATGGATTTAGACAAGAACACTCTACCTCCATGGCTCTAATAGAGTTTATAGACAAAATACACAGCTCAGTCGATAATGGTGAATATGCTATAGGTGTATTTTTAGATTTGGCAAAAGCATTCGACACTGTTGATCACAACATTTTACTAGGCAAGCGAGAACATTATGGCATAAGGGGTATTCCTCTGTTGTGGTTTAAAAGCTACCTATCTAATTAAACGTGTCCAATTCATTAATTATAGAGGAACTGAATCTAGAATGTTCAACATCACCCGTGGAGTGCCACAGAGCTCAATCCTTGGTCTACTCCTGTTCCTTTTGTACATCAATGACATCAGTAGTTCATCAAAAGTATTTTCTTTTACACTTTTTGCTGACGACACAAACGTATTTAACAAAAATTCAGATCTAAGAACATTGGTGGAAACTACAAATAGTGAACTAAATAAATTAGACCATTGGTTTAAGGCCAATAAACTTCCACTGAATTAAAAAAAGACCAATTATATCAGTGATATTCTCTAACAGAACGTTTGTGAAGAATGATAAGCTGCACGCTAAAATCGATAACTACGTAATAAATAGATCTAGAGTCAAAGAATGCAGATTCCTTGGGGTAATCATTGACGAGCATTTATCTTGGATATCTCACATTAATTTAATTTCCTCCAAAATATCAAAAAGCATCGGAATTTTAAATAGAATTAGCTATTACCTAACCAAAGAAGCAACCAAAAGCCTGTACTATGCCCTAGTTTATCCATATATTAGTTACAGTAATATCGTATGGGCAAGTAATTATCCATCAAGATTAACTATAATATTACTGTTATGGACCTCGATGGTTAATAGATATAGAGGATTGGCACAGATTAAACTTAGAACTCAACTTTATTCACCATCCGGCTCGTGGCCATTTTACCAATAATCAACAGGCGTTCCTCCTGATCGCGTGGGGGATTGGGTCTACTACATCTACTACATCCCTCCCCTTTTTGATAATGACTGTAGTATTACAGTCAATAATAATGTGATAACAATAAAACATAACGAGTTAACCTATAAGTAGGTTAGCGTTCAAAAGTGTCTCAAACAGTTCAAGGTATCCGACATGCCCTTGAAAATTAAGTGTAGTCCTTTAGGTAACTTGGTTTTATTCTCTGCCTCTCTGATCTTCTGATTGGAGTGTCTGCCTTGGGATCACTTGAGTTCTGCTCTGTACACTTTTCCATGCTCTGCTGGATTGGTGCCTTTGATGCGTCCAGCGGTTTCGTCTCTGCTTCCTCCTTGCTCTCTGCACTACTATTCTGCAACAGTTTCTTGACATGTGAGGTGTTTCGAGAGTATTGAGCTCCTTCTTGTGACTGTACGACCAGGCTGTTTCCGTGTTTGCTCACTATCGTATATGGAGTTGGGTCGAACCTAGTCGATAGTTTAGTCTGCCTCTCTTGTTGCACAAGCACTTGGTCACCTGGAAGTACCTCTGAGTAGTGCGCATTCCTCTTGGCGTCAGCATATGCCTTGCCCTTACTCTTCTGTTCACTATTAGTTATATCCTTGTCACGCACTTCATATTCCACGTGTACATCACTCAGTTCTGGAAGTCATGTGCGTATCTTTCTCCCGAAGAGTAATTCAGCTGGGCTCATACCAGTCGTTGGGTGGGGTAGGCTTCGATATGCGACTAGGTATGTGTTCAGTTCTTTCTTCCAGTCCTTCTTCTCAGCATGTGCGATTTGGATTCTCTTTAGTAATGAACGGTTTTGGCGTTCCACCTCTCCGTTTGCTTGAGGCCATTTAGCAGTGACTCTGTGGTGTCTGATGCCTTGATGTTCCATGTATGCTGCGAACTCTGTCGCAATGAACTGTGGCCCATTGTCTGATGTCAGACTTTCAGGTAAACCGTGTCGCGAGAACATTTCTTCGAGACTCGGGATAACCTTTGAAGCAACCGTAGACTTCATGATGTCTATCTCGTAATAACGGCTATAATAGTCAACAACGACCAGAATGGACTCACCCGTCGGGAGGGGTCCTCACAAATCAACAGCTAAATCTCTCCATGGTCCGGTCGGTAGTGTTGTTCCTCATGGGCAAGGGATAGTATCCTGGGTCTTAAATACTTCGGGATGACAATCCGTGTCCCCCTGATTATCAACTGTCCACTGCATGGAAGGTACTGTTTGTAGACTAGTTGATCCCATGGTTTTCCCTCAATGCACTTCCTAACTTCCGCAAGTTCCTCGTCATTAGCGGATGCTTCCTCGACCTCGCGTGTCGTCATAGCATTAGGTGTTGCTGATACCGCCAAAAATCGTACACATTCTTCTGC
Organism: Actinernus sp. WN-2022; assembly: GCA_030867875.1. NCBI lineage: Eukaryota > Metazoa > Cnidaria > Anthozoa > Actiniaria > Actinernidae > Actinernus > Actinernus sp. WN-2022. The sequence continues at coordinate 27,127,000 of JAOWCC010001751.1, read as the reverse complement.
TTCTGGTGCGTGTTTGCTCCTGGCGTCGTTGTCACTTACTAGTCTCGATAGGGAATCAGCAATGTTCTTCGGACCTGGTGCGTACTTAACTTTGAATTTGTACGGCTGCATCCGCAGGACCCATCTCTCGATGCGTGCACATGACTTGGATCTTGGTCCGTAGATAACCTCTAGGGGTTTATGATCAGTGACAAGTTCAAATGGAACTCCATAAACGTAAGGGTGGAACTTCTCGCAGGCCCATATGAGCCCTAGAGCTTCCTTCTCTGTCTGTGAATACCATCTCTCCGTTTCTGTAAGGCTGCGGCTTGCGTAACTGATGATTCTTGGTCCATCTTTGTGTGTCTGCGTCAGGACAGCCCCTAGTCCGACGGGACTTGCGTCAGCAATTACCTGTGTTGGGGCATCTTTATCGAAATATCCTAGGGTCTCGGCGCTAGATAGACGCTTCTTCAACTCCTGGAATGCCTCTTTCTGCTCAATGCCAAACACAAATGGTGTCCCTTTCTTTGTTAGATATCTGAAGGGTTCAGAGACAGTTGCCAAGTCAGGTATAAATCGTCCGCAGTAGTTGACTAGCCCAAGAAAACTACGCGTTTCTGATGCTGTCTGCGGCTCCCTCGCTTCGGCTACAGCTTTCACTTTCTCTGCTGTGCAGCTTATTCCATTTCCAGATAACACCATCCCGAAGAATGTCAGCTTGTCTATGTTGAACTGACACTTTGCAGCGTTGAGGGTTAGTCCACGCTCCCCCAGTCTCTTGACCACCTTCTCTAATCGTGAGTCATGCTCTTCCTGGTCCTTTCCGCGCACTATGATGTCGTCCGAGATGTTCTCTTGTACATCTATACCCGCAAGCACTGTTTGGATCTCGTGCTGGTATTGTTCCGAGGCTGAGTTAACCCCGAACAACAGTCTCTTGTACCTGAATAGCCCACAGTGTGTCACAAATGTTGTGATCTCTCTCGATTTAGGCGTCAATTACAGTTGGTGGTATCCCCACTTTAAATCAAGTTTAGTAAACACTTTACTGCCATTCATACCCTGTGTAATCTCATCCACCGTGGCCCTGCGCATATCAATACAAAGGCGTATGTCCCCCTGTGATTTCGGTACAACGACCACAGGGTTGACCCATGGAGTTGGTCCATCTACTGGTTCTACAATGTCCAAGTCCACAAGCTCTTTGACCTTTGCTTCCACCTTGGATCTCATGCTGAATGGGGTTCCCCGAATCGGTTGTGCTACTGGCTTTACGTCTGGGTCTATGTGAAGTTGCACTGCTCGATCTTTCAACTTTCCGACGCCTTTGAAGACTTCTGGATATTTCTCTTGTAGAGTTTTTCCGATATTCTTCGAGCCTGTGCTTACTGCAGCGACGTCAACACTCATCTTCAGAACTCCGAGACTCGTGGCAGTGTCCTTTCCTAGAAGAGATTCTCCCTTTCCGGTAATCACGCAGAACTCCGCATTAACACTGTTGCATCCAACAGACATTTCACAGTGAAATGTTCCAATTACCTCCAAGGGTACTTGCGACGCATATGTGTAGAGCTTTCTGTCTGAGCGAACTGACTTTTTTAGCCACTCCCATGTTTGCTTATCTACAATGTTGACACTTCCTCCAGAATCTATGATCATGTTCAGTCTACATCCTCCGACGGTAGCTTCGATTTTCTCTTGTCTTTTGTTGCCTACTGTAAATGCTAAGATGACCTCTTCTTCTTCAGAGTAAACAACGTGGGCAGTGTTTCTACCAGGATTCCTGTGGCGATTGACGCGGGAACGGCTGCCGGGCTGTTCTCGACCCCTCTCGCCTTGATTTGTCTTGCATTGGGCTTGAAAATGGTCTTTCTTATCCGCATTCACGGCACGTTTTGCCTATCGCTGGACAGTCTGGGTCCCTGCCAAAATGTCCAGATTTACCACATCTGTAACAAGTCTTCTCATGGTTGTTTCTCATCGCACCGGTCTGTTTTCTAACGCGAGAACCACTCTTTGTTTTTCCAATGCGGTTTACACTCACTGCACCCTCTCCTTTTCCATCCAAACTCATTGCCGCCAGTTGTGAGTCAATTTTTTTACAGTTCTGGGCTATTTCGAGCGTCCTAGCTAAGGTTAGCCCTTGACTTTCCTCGAGGAGTTTTCTCTTTATGTAGGTACTCGTACATTTGCACAGGATTTCGTCTCGTATTTGATTGTCTGTGTCTTCCCCGTAGGCGCAGTCTTTCGCAGCGTCTGGTTGCAAACTGTTGAACTGTCTCCCCAGGTGTTTTTGTCAACTTTCTGAAGGAGTGTCTTGCATAGGTTGTATCGACTTTCCGGACGAAATATGCATTGAGAGCGTCTATGGCCTTCTTGTAGTCTTTAACGTCTCCCGTATCCGATAGGGTCGCAAATATGTCTTGGACATCAGTACCCGCCAGATGAAGCAGTAAGGCACGTCTCCTCTGACTGCTTGTTGGTTGCATTTTCTTCGTTTATGATCAAGCCTTTGCCGTCAGCAAACAGTTCGAAAGCCGTGAGCCAGCGTTTCCATCGTAGCCCGAGCGTGTTGTGGTCCGTGAAACAATCGAAAGTCTTGATATGATTTCTCTCGTTATCATCCATGTTCGTCGTGAATTGTCTTGCAATTCGGTTTCTTTAGTCTTTCTTTTTCCTCGTCGCCAATGTTATGGACCTCGATGGTTAATATATATAGAGGATTGGTACAGATTAAACTTAGAACTCAACTTTATTCACCATCCAGCTCGTGGCCATTTTAACAATAATCAACAGGCGTTCCTCCGCCTGATCGCGTGGGGGACTGGGTCCTAAAACATACGGTGCGTATACTACAATTACTACTACAAAAAAGAATCATCGCAAAAGTAGGATACAGAGAGAGTACAGGCAAACTGTTCAATGATACGAAATTGTTATAAATTGTTATAAATTAAATGTCAATGAAGTTAACAAACTAGAAATAGCTATTTTTATGTATAAGTACTATAATAATATTCTCCCCATAAAATTAACCAAACTATTTGTAAAACAAAATCTAGTCCATGATTATGATACTAGACATAAAAATGACTGTTGTATTCCACTAAGAAATACAAAATTAGCACAGTTTTCTATTTCATTCCAAGGTCCAAAAATATGGAACCAATTGGAAATACAAATTAAGAATTGCAAGTCTTTATTTTCATTTAAAAGCCTCCTATAAAACAGCAAATATTTACAGTAAATGGTATCAGTGGTGTTGGCGATAGCAGGAAGTCTCTCCCTAAAACGTAATACTTTATTGCTATATACTCAAATGCCAAATCACGTGTCATATTATGAACATTTGGTACGTCATATATATATATACATTATTAACTGTCAAATTCTACGAGGTACATATTAGCAAACGGTAAATGTTGACTGGAAGGGCCAGTCTACCAAATCAAGCTTGTAAGCTTCCTGTAGACTATCTATAATACTAGAAAGAAAGAAACTCATTGTAAATTAACTTAGGTTTGATGGAAGTAATAAAGTATATATAAAGTATTTATTCAAATGCGTTTATTGTGGCGCAATGTGCTGCCGTGCAGTGTACAGGCTGTTGTGTCAGGAGACGGTCCCCTACTCTTTCTAGAAATAATATAACAGGTTCTTTCACGTACCCCTCGTATGATTAGAATAGGAAGGATGGACGCGGCCGAGATTCGAGCCCCCGACTCCCACACTCTAGCCCGTACTCTACGTACCAACTGAGCTAACCATGCAGTAAACCCCCGATCTCCCGCAATCTAGACCGTACTCTACCAACTGAGCTAACCAGTGAGGCGGTCAAAGTATGAGACCTTTGTATAACACAGTAAATGTATCATGTTCTGGTAGTTCTAAATATTAAAAAGCTGCTGACGATCGCTCAAAATCGATTTTAACAACGGGCTATTTTTTCAACGTAGAGAAATTAAAGGCAACTCAGTAAAATTCGCCTAATTAGTAGCCGACCACTATAACCTCGACGCCTTTATATCGATGTTCATATTCATTCCTTTTGAAATGATGTACTTGATGTGTGTTTTTCATTAATGCCTTTTTATAAATCATAACTTTTTGCTGAGGAATAATGACTACTCGTATACGGAACAGAAGGTCGATATCAAGTGTCTCCATCGAATCGACGAATTGTTAATTTAACCTATCAACAGTCAGATATACCGTATTTGATCGAATAACCGCCCTCTCTCGAATAAGCGCCCCCTCGATTAAGCGTCCCCCTTGAACACGAAATTTGAAATAAGCTTCCCCCTCCTCGAATAAGCGCCTCCCTCCTCGATTAAGCGCCCCCTCCTCAAGATATCACTATGTCCGACCAGGAAGAGGCCAATGACGAGGTGAACGTTATCGAAAATGATTAAGATGGGGACGATGATGTAGATGTGCAATGAACTACCCTTGGACGTCATGTTTTTTTTAACTAAAAGCTACATCATAGAAAACAAACTCTGAGTCCTAGTAATTTTGCTATTAAGCGCCTTTCCTCGATTACGCCCCCCCCCCTTTGAACACGAAATTTGAAATAAATGCCCGGGGCGCTTATTCGATCAAATACGGTAACCGGAAGATCAAAACTCGTAAACGGCTCGTTTTTGAAAACATTTTTTGTTAATGCACGATTCTAAAACTGGTTGTATGTTTGATTGGAAGGTTTAGGTCATGACACAGCGGGTGATAATCTTAAAGAGAACATTAAATAGTGTTATGTTGGCTGACATTGTCTCAATTTACGGATTTCCCGTCTTTGTGCGGCTTTGCTCCTGCGGCTTGTCAGCTAAACCAGCAGCTCGAACAGAGCCAGCATCATTCAACAGCTACAGCTACTAGCCACAAAACCGGTTACTTTAATAAATAGGTACGCAACAACAACAAATGTCAAGTTTGTACACATATAAATGACAAGTACTTCAAGACGTCCACGCCCACTAATCGATTACAATGTAGAAGTGCAGCCGTATGACATGATTCACAATTCTTTCTTGGATAATAATTTCAAGTCAATGAAACCGAATGGATTTGGCAACCTATCCAAGACATAGTGTTTCTCCTCGTGATTCATGTCAGGTTTTGCATTTCGTTGGAGCCGCGGATGCCTCATTAATTTAGTGTTACTGTAGGCTGAGCATTCCAAGTAGAGATAACTTAGCTGTTTTTTTACCAGGAAAGGGTCCTTATAATTGGAGTAATAAATTAATGATTCTCTGACTTTGTCCTGATATCACACTGATCCCAACCAAACGAAACCTTTTTACATGGCTTTAGTTTCTTTTTAAGGACTTGTATATTTTCCTTCTTTATCTGTGTTGGACGAGATCTCTCCTTTAAAATCTTAGCCCGTAAGGGGCATGCATATCATATAAATGAAGATTCTTTGACAAAAAAAAAGCGTAAGCAATTTTTTTTTAGTTTTCAGCCAGAGATAGAATGTTCTCAACACTGATTGATTTAAAACAGAGAAACATTAATATAAAATACACTCACTTTTCAATGCCTTCAGGGTAGTATCCAAAACTTCCTCTTTTCAATGATCTTGGGAAAAAAATCATGACTTCTCACTGACGTACTTTGGAAACCCAGCAGAAATATTTCTTTCCTCAATCAATGATCTTTCCTTGATGAATATTCGTAATAGGTTTTTAATAGAATCCCATAGCACGACGCAAACTTGCGCACTGGCTAACGAAGGGTTGAATATTTTGTGGAATATAATGGCTTTGAAAAGCTGTATCCAATGATGTACAGGAATCCCGCGCGTAAATATTTTGTTTATTTTTATTATCGCAAACAGAGACAAAATCATGTTAAAATTCCAAACCAGGATATTCACAAAGTTAACAGTAGTCAATGAACGTGAAAATTATTGTTCTTCTTTTTCGTGTTTCACGAGAAATGATTCGACTGTCTGAGGAATTGACAACAACAACTGCACTCTGCAGCAAAATTGTGTGAATTTGAACGGAAAGCTGGGGCTTTGTGGATTTGCTGATTAATTCATGTAGCATTCACACACAGACGCTTAAACGACTGCCTTCGTAGAGAAAAAGGCTTGTAAAATCAGGACGAAAAGCACAAACGCTACTAAAATCATGGTACAACTACAACTACAACTAAAAGCACAATTTTGGAAACGAGTGAACTGAACAGTACGAAAACAAGCTTATTTTTTGTGAGACTACTTAGAAATTCAGCATTAATATAACGTAACATTTGGTAATTTTCTTATAAAGTAAGGAACAATTAATACTTACAAGATTGTTCGTATACTTCCTGTATACTTGCACAGCTCTTTTTGTCAGGTTTTACATTTTTACTTATCGCCATCCGCCGTTAGCAAGTGATTTCAACAGGCCGTCGGTTTTCTAAATCTTTCACAAACATTCACAATTTTGTCTCCAGTTAATACACTTTTGCTCCCTTGGTAACGATTAGATTGAAATTAGGTGTACCTAAATAAAATACAGGTATTTACATGCATAAAAATGCAATTTTAATGTCGGAAAACCAAATGTTGAACCTCGTGTGAATTGAGTCTAATTTTAGCTTGTCATGATTCATATTCAGTTTACCGCGCAATGGGTTCCTGGCGCGTGGCGGGAATTTCAGCAAGACTTTCAAACTGATTATATTGTTTACTATTTTTGTAAATGCTATGGGATTCAAAGAAAATTCATTGCCCGACTCGGGAATTCCATGTTAAATTTCACTTGAAAAACCAATACAGTTTTTTTTCAAGTGAAACTGATTTAACGGCGTGGCTCGGCAGGCAATGAATTTACCTATAATATTGTTTATGTATTTCATTTCGCACGGAGACCTCTTTGTGGTATCGCGATTGCAGATTAGAGAAATATCAGAAAGTGATTTTTCAAAAAGATCCTGCAGCCATTACAAAAAGGCTCGAAGATATTTTGGCACGCGTGATAATTTTATTGCTACAAATAGGTCCATAAAACATGAGATTCACCGCAAAACTACCATACAAACTGTAATGTGCATGGAATTCAAAATGTATGGATTAACTTTTTACCGAGTACTTTGTGTGTCTTTACTGTGTTGTGTTTTCCTGTTCTTGTAATGAGTTCGCACATTATTTTGCTATCCTGTGCGTCAATGTAATCATTTGGATTTTGTTTATCTTCTACATCGTATGGAAATCTGTAGTCAGTCGATATGGCTGAGTATGGCTGTTTAATTTCCGGTTGAGTGTGTGTGAACGCTGCTAAATAAACGAAAGAGAACAGGCGATATGAACATGCAAATTATCGACTGGCACACAAGCTTAAGGCACTGCTCAAAGAGCTGACGCGATATCTGAAATATTGTTACTGCAATAACAAGAAAGGTATGCCGTTACTGTATACTGTACTTATATATGTGGATACAACAATTAGAGTTTGATTTTAATTTACAAAGCAGCTGAAATTTTGTTTCGCCGTGTTTTACACCGAGTAAGTGTTTACTTGTAATGAGTGAAACAACAACAAGAACAAAATGCGGTTAAGAAAACGCGTCAGTATCCAGAACTGAGGTTCTTTGAAAAGTAGAAAATCTTAAAATTATTATTAAAATGTTAGTTTTCTTAAAATTGACCATACATCGCAATATAATTACTGCACAATTGCGCATGCCTTGAAAAGTCTGTGATGTTGTATGCTTTAAAGTACAATATTGAAAACGCTTTCATCTCCGCCTGTCCTAAATATAGGTCTAATGGTTTTAAGAGAGAGAAACGCAAATAACAGTGATATTATATCAACATGCAGATGCCTGGTCAGCTTTGAAGCATTAATCTGAGCAACAATCTTACTTTTGTTTCATTTAATTTCTGAAGCATATACCTTTTGTCTAGTATAAGTTAGATCGTTCTTCAGCAGAAAACCTGTTCTCGATCTTTGATATTAGCTCACGATCAGCCAGAAGTTTCATTTGCACCTTTGTTTTCAGTGTGTTATGAACACTTCGCGTAAATAACTCAGTCACGTGCTAGCTACTAACACTGTTTGCTTTTTGAACAAATATTTAAAAACTACTCTCAATTAAGAATATTTTCTATCACATTTAGCAGATATGCTCGATGGCGTAGCAGTGAATCCAGTGGCGGCTCTCGAGAAACGAGTGAAATAAGGTAAGACTAATGATTCTTATCGACATTTTTTTTTGTATGACGATTGTATGTGAAATGAGAAATAGCCATTGTATTAGAAAGTTTTTTTACGGGACTGATTGGTAACGGATAACGTTTCATTGGCAATTTTGTGTTGTGTTCAGATTTGTCGGTTGATACTGTTGTTCAAAAACTTCAGGAAAGCGCATTTTTTTATCAGCCAGAACCGTATAATTATTTGCGTCTACTGCAAGCGTTGAGTAAGTTCAAGATGATTTCAACCTAAATTTTCAGAGAAAATTGGTAATCAAATCTATCGACCATACTTTTATATCTTGCCTGAAAATATCATTTGTAATAATATTTCAAAGGGAAAATTAAATCATTTTTACTATCTACTTTAACTATCTACAAAGGGCTTGGAGAAGTCGGAATATGATTGAAACTCAGTACTAAGTCAGTGTTGTTATGCGCTGAAGACATCGGCTTTTCCTCGCGACGTTTTCAAGTAGATAAGGATTTCTTATATCTTTACTGATAAGAATTTCTGGCTTCGGCGACAGGACCCAATTACCGAAAGCTCTTTTGTGTGACATGTTAAAAGTTGTTCAACATGGAGTACGAAAAGGGATGTTTTCTGATGATACCAAAGTTAGTGCTCTACTTTAAATAGTGTTTCTCAAATAGAAAATGATTTTGTCACAAAATTGGCGCAGTTTGCGCAGTAAGATTCACTGAAAAAAATCAACTAATTTCCATGTATGGAAAACCATGCATGGAAAACCCAGGAAAAAACTGGGACTTTCAAGATTATTAATTGTATATTTATATAGTATGTAAATAACATGGAAATCCGAATTTTCACGTGGGTTTCACTGGTTTAACCCTGTTTGTTTTTCATACTATAGAAATTGATTGGTTTACCAGCCTGATTCAAACCACTGTCGATCACACAAATAGTCTAGATTTTAATGTAAAAAATTGTTACTGGCTTTAATAATAATAATAATAATAATATAATAATAATATTTTGACAGGAAAGCTCCACTCACAATTTGTGATTTTCAGGGAGGTCCTGTATTAAAAATATATATTTCACTAATATATGGAAAACAGAAAAGATAAATGGTTGAAATAAAATAGAAATAGAACAAGGATTATTATGAAATTAAGTTATGCGCCAGTAAGATTTAAAAAATGATAATGTAGTTGATTGTATAACTTCAGAGTCTAAAGAGTTCCAGACTTTGAAGTGATAATATCGGTTACTTGGTGATTTCTACAGCTAGAACAATTAAATTCGTTGGTAGGATGTAGCTTGATGCCTTAAACAATTTTAAATGCTTGGTTGTCATGGTAACCGGAATTAAAGGGGCACTGTAAGAATTTTATCTTTCCCAAAGTGGGGTACATAGAACTTTTGAAAATACATAAGATTAGCACAAATTCTTAACAATCAGATCCATACGCAAGTTTTTGTGCCCGAAGTGGTTGTCCTTGAATCACGTGACCGTGGGAACCGTTACCATAGCAACATACTTCCCATACTTCCAACATACTTACGTTAGGTGGACAATCATTCCGGTCAGAAACAAATGTCGTCGTGAACATACATGAAGAATGTATAGAAATATTGCTGGGAAAAAATCTTTCTTTTAAAACAACCCCATTTTCACCTAACCTCTCAAATGTTCGAAAATTAATGATCTATGGTAACCCAATTTTCAGATATTGTAACCCTTTGACTACTGGACGTGTTTGAGCTCAATTGGTGAAATCCTGAGTACTAACTCAACCCTCCCCCTCAGTTCAAGTTTGGCTATGTAGGGTGTCCAGTGAAATCTGCTCTAATTTTGGACAAAAAACCACTGTAAGAGAGCTAGAGGACATCCGTTAAAGTGCCTATAACCCCAAAAATTATTATTTTTGAATTGAAACTTTAAACCATTATTTAGAACTAAAGGCAAAAATAGGAGGCTAAAACTCAACAGTATTTTTTTTACGGCGTTTCAAAGTTGAGAACCAGAACATGTGGCCGTCAGTTTTCAATTCCCTTTGGGAGCCTGGAGACCAGTGGCCTGTGACGTGTATGTAGTCAGGCGTTCGTTCAATCCCATACAAACGTCTCTTATTTCTGCGACTCTTGCAAGCTCACCACATGATAAATATCCAATGAAATATCACCAAACTTGGTAAATTTACTAATTTCGTTGTGCTCTTTCTTGTGATGGAGTTTATTTCCTATTGATTAGACTATAATAGGACGTTTTTCCTTTTTGAATTATTTTTCTTATTCAGATTTTCCAACTCCTTTGAGAATACCAAGACAATAGTCTAAATTAAAGGAAGACAAGAAACCGTGCAAAGGATTCTGGTAGTTGTAGTAAAAATGCGCCCGATTGACGTCATAATTCCAGGCCCTCACCAAGACTCGCGCTGACTTCCAACTGGAAACAGGAAGCCCAAAACGGATGTTTTCGCTAACTTTGACGCCAGTAAAATCGTCGAAGTTTAGTTTTTTCACTTTTATTTTTTCGAATTCTTTGTCAGGGCGCTATACAGAATAGACGTCAAAAATATTTTTTGGGGGGTTATTGGCACTTTAAGTCTGAGGACGGCTGAAAAGTACTTGGTTTGCTGTTAGTAGGCTTTGTGAGGGGATTTTACTGGGTTTTTCTGTTGTGTTTCTTCTTTGAGACACATCAAAAAAATATTCAATGAAATCCTTGAAATTCTGCAGTTGGTGATCTTTCCCCCTGCTCAACCTATTAGGATGTGTTTTTGATACTTTAAAGCAACGGCTTGGGTCCAAATCACCGCTCTTTGGAGTGGGGTGCCGGAGCCCTTGTGATTTTGTTGTTGATTACCCAGCATGCGATTGGAGGTGGGAGCAGGAAAATGTGGAAGAGTGAAATGCAGTGTAAACATGGCGTGGTTCACAGTCGCTTGGTGTGTTTTGTGCAAACAAACCTGGTGGTTGGAAAGATTAAACAAGGTACTGTAACAACTGATTGCTGATTATGTGTTTGCTTTTTGATTTTAAGTGGGAATGGGAAGGAATTTTTTGAGCCGATTTTCAGCTCCTCAAAATTCGTGAAAATCAAAGGAACAAGCCACTCAAGATCTCCAAAACAAATGAGTCCGGATGGGAAGTCAACCGATCGCTGTTTATAGCTCTGGGCCGGGTTGTTCAAAGCCCGATTAGTGTTAATCCTGGATTAACTCTGCACAGAACCTATTGGTTGTCATGGAAATTAACCCTGGATTAGCACTAATCGGGCTTTGAACAACCGGGCCCAGGCTTTTAAGTCATTAATCCCTTGAAATAACATCGCAACATCGTATTTCTTGCAAATCTAGATTGGATGCAATATTTTTTCCAGTTACATGCTTCATATTGGCCGGTTTTACCAACATACGAACGAGAAATGGGCAAAACACTGTTTTTCAGAACATTGGCCTCTGACCCAGGTATTAACATGCTTGAGAAGTGTAGAGATTATAATATATAGTCATGTGAAGGGAACACGCATCCGCTGGTAATCAAGATCGTTTAGCTCCTCTGGGCAAATATCTTAATCTCATGTTTATTTATTTTATTTATTTCGGCCATAATAAATGATACAAAATAGAATAAATTAAAATATACAACAAACAAAACATAGAGGCCAGGATAATCAACACAGCGTTAGCCGATTACGTTGGTTTCCTTTGAAAAAGAAAATTACAATAAATGTCCTAATTACAATACTTAATTCAACCTAAAAGCAGCATTTATTAGAGGTGCAGTTAACTGTCTAGCCTGGTGACATTTCAGACTTCCAAGACCTAGGGTTCTCGATGTCAAATACAGAAGTGATGGCAGACACGTAATATTTAAATAATAATGATCTAAACTACGGTAAATAGATATCTGATTTACGCAGTACGTTCGAATTCGTGTTTAAGTTTTTCCAAGTTCGGAAAGATCTCATAGAATAACTATGTTGGTAATAGGGTCTTGACATTAGGAATCTGATAAGTAACTTAAGTGAGTTATATCCATCGAACGTAGAGAGATGTTTAAATTCACCCTGTTTACAAGCTTTGGCAAACAAACATATGGAGCTTTTTGTCAAGAAGATGAGGTCAAGATTGGGTCTAGATTTGTAGGAGATGTCTGTTTGGAAGGGCAACAGGAGAATGAACTTAGTAGACCTCCTTTGAGTTCTTTCTAGGTTAGGTTCGACCTATAACCAGGGACCGAGTGGCGCTAGTACTTCGGACTTTGACGGCAGAGCGTCTGAGTAGGCCTTGGTGATGAATGTGAATGGACTATGTAAGGGAGTGTTCATTATTTATGGCTCGCCGGGTTAAATCATGGGGGGGGGGGGGGGGGGCAATAAATGTTTTAAGTGCTTTTTTAGGACGGGTCATCAAATATTTTACCTACTCCTTGGGGGGGAGGGGGGAGGTCATCAAAGTTTTGACATACCTGTCATGTAAAATGAAATTGCTGTTGTAATGCTAAGCCAATGTTTAGTCTCCAGAACACAGGAAACCAGTGTTTTAGAGAAAATATATAAGCAAATACCGTGAACAAAAATCCTGCAAAAAATACGTTGGATCCGAAGTGAGGACCTATGCAGCCAAATATAAACAATTAAGAATGAAAAGTCCGAAGACTACAGCAAAGCTGATATACAACGTTAAATTCTAACACAAAGCACTACGGTTAGCTAGGCCTGACACGTGGACTGACCAGCTGCTTCCGGCCCGAAACGCGAATGTAAAGTCTACTACCGTGACACAGCCCCTTTAATAAAATCTATTCTTACTATAATATGCTTACTGTCATAATATGGCAGCGAAATTTGGGGCCGGGTCGCGCATTTCATTGTATTTCCCATCACAATTGAACAAGTACATGTTAAATTTCGTAAGGAACTTTTGGGAGTCAGAAAAGAGCCGTAAATAAAGCCTGCCGCTCAGAGCTGGACGCCTCATAACTGAGATAAAATCTAAAGTAATAACTTTCGTCATTACACGAAGCTGGCATATTTAAACGTGCTTAAAGATCCTGACGCTAGAAGTTGGGCAGCTCAAGTTAAAAAAAATCTTATTTCAAAATGGCTTCGGATATGCGTGGGAATCCCAGCGTAGCTAGCAATACGTGACATTGAATTTGACTGAATTAAAACAATTTTATAAATATTTAAAACAAAGAAATGAAATGAAATGAACTACAAGCATGGTGGTCAAGTCTTTTCAACGATGAGTCTCGATCCGTAGGGAAAACAAATTAAGGTCATTCCGTGCATTTAAGACCGAGTACAAACTTGACAGCTATTTGTTGGACGTCGAAAATATAGAACATCAAAAGAGCATTAACCAAACCGAGAATTAGCGACCATAAATTGAACGCGGCCACTATAGTACATCATATATTAGTCCTGAAGAAAGAAAGTGCATCCGTTGTTAAGGTATGGAGGACGAAAAACATTTTCTAATTGATTGTGGCATTTAATCTGACAAATGCACTAGTTTCAAGAAATTGGCAAAGGACTTAAACACTATAAAGAACTGATCGCACCTAAGATACATCAATATTTAATTGCAAAATATATTTATGAAATAAGGAAACGTTTAAAATAACATCTATTGTATTACTTATTACTTAGTATATAGAGGATATTACATGGCCGTGCGGAAATACAGATTTTATCTTCGAGTTGTGATGAAATATCTAAGGAGTGAGCGCAGCGAACGAGTAATATATTTCATCAACACGAGAAGATAAAATTCATATCTCCAAGCGGCCATGTAATGTTCTGTTTAATATATAATTATCGATGAAATACCAGTTTCAATCTCTTACTAAAAAGGCTAGAAATCATATTTTCAAAAGTGATATTTTCACGTGTGAAGATATCACTTTTTAGAAAGAAATATACACTGGTGTTCATCGATAATTATATATTAAATATATAAACCCAAGGCGGGGGGGTTGCTTATAACATGTAGATGGTGAAGGCATGGCCTGTTATTGATGTATGAAACCATATTCTAGGCTGTAATCCATGAACTAATGCATCGTACTTAAGGTAACACATGCCTATATGACACCATTTAAAATTGTAACACCATGATTGTATATATACTTATATTGAAAGTTATTAAGAAATGTAACGGTATGTGTACTATATTTTAGTCATGATACGATTTATTAATATTTACACCAGAACATAATACGATCCAAAACTCCAATGCCCACGTTAGTATTTTTCAGATTCTTTCGTTTACAAAATCGCCGATACAGTTTTTTCAACTACATAATAATGAAGGTAAATCAAACCCGTCAGTACTTGAAAAGAAACTATCGAGATAGTAAATTTAATATCAGAGGAGATAAAAAGCTCTTAAAATTGAAAATAATGGGAGATGGGATTTCTTAAAAGTTTTTTATATTTTCGGCACCGCAGGGCTTGGTATATTTTTGGGTTTTCAAAATGGTTTCAATGTTTTTTGACCCCCAGGGCATTTTATGATTATCGTTGACGAAAACAACTGTACCCAAGAGCTTTCTGTATTTAAACCCGAACTCCAATTCCCTGGAATGGTTTTAGCATAATTGCCATGTGAGAAAAATAACCGATGGGTGGAGAAATTCGTTCTTATAAGCCTTTCGGGAGGTCATTAGGATGAGCATAAAAATACTCGACGTAAACTGTATACGTCGACGAACTGATGTTTTTTTCCATCAACGGTCGCGACAGTAAACGGCAGATTTTTTAGAACAAGCACGTTGAGAAATACTCACTTTTTTGAATAAAATCTTGAAGCAATAGTTATGGTTTTGTTTTCGTGGAAAACTGGCTAATAAAGAGAGACGGCAACGGTAGGAATAGGAGACAGTGACAGCAAAAACGTGAGTACATGTACAATTACAGCCGATTGCTTTTTCATGAACACAATTACACTAGAGTCGACTATACAACATCATCCTTGCATATTCAGAAAATTCGTTTCAGATATTCAACGGGTCCCCGAGTCAGAAATACAGTGCAAATGTTAGGTTCTCGCTAGCAAAGTATAACACCACGTCCGAGCTTCGTTGTTTTAATTAAGAGTTTTTAATTAATATTTTCTTATAATAAAACGTAGAAGGAAAAGAAGACGAACTGAGAGAGCAAAACCCTATTACAATTAGCATAATGTCAATATATATATATATTACTTTTTCATGCGCAACAGATAAGGGTCTTATAGTACAGCAAAAACTAATACATTTAATGCTCTCAACGGTAAGTATATCCTATACAAAATGATAACAATCTCATTGTTCTATATTAATTTTCTGAAAAAAGAACTAGAAATATTCCTCTCTGCACTATTTCATTTGAATTCTTTTCAAGTTTGGGGCACTGACAACATGGCCGAGGCACGACGTTTTAAAGCTGAAAGGGTTTTGACAGACCTTCCAGAATATTTCAGAGTTATAGTTTGTTTTCGAAAACATCAGTTTTGTAGTTAAAACAAAACCAGGACTACTACGCTAATGCATGCACTTAATACAGGAGCTCCCTGGTCAAGGTTATCGGATACCTTCAAAATTGAAAAGATAGAAACAAAAATGGTTTCCCACAGATTGAAATGTACTTTTGGTAGCAATTTTTCAAATACCAAAAAACTCTGTTTAAAAAAATCAACATTGACGGAGAAATCGCAAAATTAAGTTTTTAACTGGAAGTAAAAGGTTCTGTTTGATTTGGGAAATATTGACAGATAGTTAAACTGTGATGAGAAATGATTGGCCAAGATCTCGCTAATTGTTGGAGAGGCGGGGCTTTAGATTCACGCACGCCAGACGGTGCTATTAAAGTGCTATTTTCTACGTACGCCTTCGATTTGCAGCCAAAATAGAGTTTTTAAAGCTTTAAGAGCTCCAACTCAAGAGGAATTTATTCGATTTGTCTGAAATTTTCACAAAATGTCAATTGAAACTTCATTCTCGGGCTTATATTTGTTTAAAGAACATCAAATTTCCGCGGGCAACTATTAGCCGATAGTTCCTCGACGGACACATTCTATTTGTATAATAGTTTCCCTTGGAAATTTGATGTTCTTAAAACTAGCATAAAACCTTCGAACTGCGTTTTCGGCTTATATTTGTTTTAGGAACATCAAATTTACGCGGACAACTATCAGCCGATAGTTCCTCGACGGACACACTATATTTGTATAATAGTTTCCCTTGGAAATTTGATGTTCTTAAAACTAGCATATAATGCGTTCTCGGGCTTATATTTGTTTGAAGAACATGCAAACTACGCGGGCAACTATCAGCCGATAGTTCCTCGACGGACACACTCTATTTTCCCCGTTTTCTGACTGGCTGTCTACGTTTTACGTCGGAAATCAAAATATCGCTGATGTATGCCAGGGCGTGGTATATCAAGAATGAACAAAGTTTAAAATAACCTTTCGACTTTGTTAGTCTGGCCTGAATTCCTCCAAGGCCGATTAACGTTAATTGTGGATTATGTTCCAACCAAGGATTTTGGTTCCCTTGGTAAAATGTGTGCTTCCTTATTACTTCCAGGAGACGCGGCAAATACTGCTTATTCCTCAGATCATCAAAAAATAAGTCTCTAATCCTAAATAACGATCGAGTTACCAAATCGAACTAAAGATTTTACTTAATCCTGGATTAGCTAAATCGGGCGTTCAGGAACTGGGCCCTATAGCGGTCAGAATGATGAGGTCTTTATCACTGATATAAAGTCTGTAATCAACTTATCACCTATATATATGAGTACTGGCAGTCCTTACAGAAAGGCACGTGTTAGTCGTTATTTTAATTAATTGTTCAAGTACCGCCTCCCTGGTTAGCTCAGTTGTTATAGCACGGTATACTGAGAGTACTAGTGCGGGAGGTCGGGGGTTCGAATCCCGACCTCGTCCTTCAGCAGGGACGTACAAGCCGTTGGCCTTGTCTCCTTCCTCTTCTAATCTATACGAGGGGGACGTGAAAGATTTCGAGAAAGAGTAGGGGATTGTCTCCCGACACAGCCTGGTATTCTGAGGTTCTACTGAAAAATCACTCATGATTGTAATAGGCCTAGCTTTTGCAGGAAACAGTCACGTGCTGATATGATACTTCATTAACGAATAAATTGAGCTCGTGATCGCCATGGGAAAGGCGTTGCCATGGATGCTGGATGGTAAGCTATCTTGAACGCTGTTTTAGAAAGATCGACAATCGATTGGAAGTGGAAAATAGCATTTACCAACAGGTTTAGCTAATAACACTACTGATCGCGTACAAGTGCCTTTAAATATATGAATTAAAGCAAAAGGCCCATTATAGTGCAGGGCAGCACATTGCGCCACAATAGCAGTCCGTATCACAAAAATAACCTTGTGAAACGTATTTGAATATATAAATTAAATAAACACCTTTTTATTTGTTTAAACCCTTGATAACGTTATCACACAAAAATGACTTTTTCTTTTCACCGGCCACCGGAATATATGGAGGGGAGGGAAGCACACTGGCTGTCAGATTACATCAGTTCAAAACGGATACTGTTTGTATGGGGGGAGGGATTCAAAGATGTGACAAAAGTACTTGAATAAGCTTCTTATTTCAATCATTCGTTTATATTACAGGCTATGACCTAAAATATTACAATATTTTAAGACGAACCGGTAAGCTCCTTTAAAGAAAGCGAACTTTGCATTAACTGATGTTGACGATCCCGTTAATTCGTACTAGTTGAGAAAGTGACTCACAAGAAGATTTGAGACTGACGGATCTGTGGGGAAAAACCTGTTAATTTAATGGAAAGCATCCTCAATTAAAGTAACAACATAGCAACATGTTAATGAACTTTGCCTTAGGGTTTTGTCTGCGAAAGCCGAAAATGCTCGCTTCATCGCTTTTTAATAGAGCCAAGGAAACTTAACTGTGTCCAGTCGGAAGGAAAACGTTACTGATTCCGGTCTTTTGTACGAGTTGATGGAAACCCCTTGATAAATAGGACATGTTCAATTCTAACGCTATTCCTGTTTTTACTTGGTTGAAAGAGGATTTCAAACAAAGACGTTTAATCCACAAATTTTGGTTTGGCAATTTGGCTCCACATATCTCACATATCTTGTAAGGTTATATTCCGCATTGTCAGTCGTCGCCGAAGGGAAATTGTCGGCTTCAGTAAAACTGATCTCTTATCACAAGCTGTAGTTGGTAACGCTCCTCTTGAGCGAAACTCAAGTTTTGGTTAATGCGGAAGAACGAACTGGAAAAGAGCTGTCAAAGTTAGCTCTAATGATACAATCTTCACTATTTGCTATGTTTGACATTACGTGATTCAGCCATATAACAGATGTGTGATGCGTGGTTTTTCTAACACCGATACGCAATTATTTTGTCGGGCTATCTTTGACAAAAATTATTATGATTAGTTCACGACAGAAAAGCTTTAGAATCAATTATTTTTTCCATTAGCACAAAGGTTGAATATATTCACAGAAACGCTAACCATAAGTCTTCGAAACTTTGCAATACTTAAAGTGACCAACCTTGTTTAATATTGCTTTTTAGTTTAATGTCGATAACAAGATGATCAAAAATAAATAACCTTCGTTGTTTCCTGAGAGGCTGCATGAACCACTCGACACGCTGCACGCTTCGCGATATTAATTTATTACGTGCTTTGCTGGATAACCAATATAAGCGGCACTTTTATCAGATAGATATTTCAGTAAAGGATGCAAACAGGGCATGACTAAACCTTAGCGGTTCACGTCAATCACTACGTTTAATGCGTTGATTCGAGATGTTGTCTTCTAAATCGTCCGTTTAATCTTAATTCATATCATTCGTGTCCTATCTGGGTTTTTTTTCCATGAGAATTATTTGAACACGAATGTTTAAAGTTCGCCTCTGTTCGAAAGCCCCAACACATCTTTCGCCGGCTTCATCGAGATGGTCGTCGACAGACTTCAGGTTTGTACTTGTTACCAAAAAGTAGTGATCGATGCATCCTTTGTTACACTCTTGGATTTTGTACTCGCTTTACTCACTTTTACACTGATATAATGGCAAAGGCCCGTTTAGGAATGGCTTGTTTTATTTAAATGATATTGTTGGGAAACTGTTTTTAACCTTTGTTAAGAATTCTCAGTTGTGTCAGAAGGTTTAACACAAAGAAATACAGTCGGCACAATTTGTTTTGGCTTCATAGATATTTTAGGTACGTTTCAGTTATAATTTATATTGTGCGGCCTTTTCAGCAGTTGTCTTAGAGTTTCATAGACATAATCTTTCTCGATAAATTGTCAGCAGAAAAATGAAACTGATCGCCAATCACAACCTTTTCACTTAATTTAACCCATAAATGCAACTAAAATGCTACTCTTTACCGACACTCATTTTACTTTCTTTTTACTTTGACTACTAAATTCATACAATCATCAAACTCGACAGTTTTCTGATCATGAAAATGCCTTGAAGTCACCGCCCCCCTGACGTTTATTCACATTCTCAGACGACTTCCTGCATGTAATATATTTTTAGGCCTAAGCTCCTCAGGAGTGTAACTTAACTAATCCATAAAATATCATCATTATATATTGAGGGTGGCACAGGGTTACGCGTGATTGGGGCTAAAATAAGTGCGTGATACATGAAAATAACAAAATTTAGAGCGTGATTCGTGAATTGCGAATTCGTGAATGTGCCTCAAAATTATACGTGACGCGTGAATTTTAGAAATATTGATGCGTGAAACGTGATGCCGACCCCCCTGTGCCACCCTCTATATTTAACAATTATTCCCCGAAGTGTCGGTTACCAGTGGTAGACAGCTTACCGAGCCGCGACTAGATAAATATCCACCGCTACTAGACTGGCCGAACTGAGGGGAATAATTGTTTTAGTATATATACCACACAAGTAAAATAGCCAACCTCAAATTATTTTAAAAGGTCCAAAAAGCCATTAACAAGTGAATTTCTTCGACCGAAAACAGTGACTAGAATATATACACCCGAATATACATGTATACACCCATTGTTTCCCTATTGTTTCAGGCTCTAAAACAATGGATATATATATATATATATATATATATATACAGTCGTTGCCGTTAATGTTGTCCTAGACATATCCACATATCGGCATTGTATCTTTTTCCCTCTTGTTTTTGTTTTTTCTTGTTTTTTCCCCCTTGTTTTTTTGTTCTTTTTATACATGTGTGTTTATTTTTTCAGTTTCTTTTTTGACACTGGATAAGAACGGACGCTGTAGCTAAAATAATACTGTCATCCTGAAACGGTCTCAATTTTTCCAGACTTTCTAATTAGGTAATTATACCAGCACTGACTGTCAGTACGCCCAAATTACGCTATTTTCGTTTAGAACGGTGTAGCGATTCTGTTGATGGTTGTGGGCTTGAATAGGCGTAATTTTTTTTACAATGTGCCGGGCTTACATGTATATACCAGAAACAGTTTTGAAAATACTAGATACAAAGTATTATATTTTTGTTTATTAGAAGTAGGAAGCGATTTTGGCAAGTGTTATGAATTTCATTCGTACTGATTTTCTGAACTTAGGCAGACTGAGCGAGCGACCTCATCATTTCCCCCCCCGAGATTTCGAAAACATCGGCCGCGAGACACGGAGACAGTTTTGAAAATACCCAGCAGTCCAGAAATAGTCCATGCAGAGTTCTCTTTGAAACCCATAGTAATGCTTGCATAAGTTGACGAAGCTTTTTTCTTTGTGAAGGAAGAGAACGCACATGTAATTAAAGCCGTGTACTCGGCGTAAGGTTTACGAGTGTTTGACAAACGATCACAAACTTTTGAAGCTTCGCCATGGACGATGTCGATGTTCAAAATACTACATTCTCTGCGGTAGTCGAAGCTTTTGCAAAAGAAATGTTCGAACATCCCTTAATAAAATATATGTGGATTATAGGTGTCCTAGGCATTTCAAAGGTTAAAAAGAACTCCGTTCTTGTAGTTACGTTTGAAATAAAAGCTTTTAAGGGAATGCAGTCACAATAAAAGGGGAAAAAGAAATGAAAAGACTTGAACTCGGGGCTTCGAACTGGAAAGCAAGAGCGTTAACCATTAGACCACCGTGGCTCTTTGTTACGAAATACAAAGGGCGCGTTCACGGCTGATTACAGTTCTTTGTGTAAAAGGTGCGAACTGAACGAAGACTATAAATCCATATGTGCATATGTCTAGGACAACCTTAACGGCAACGACTGTATATGTATATATCGATATTCATTGTTTTAGAGCCTGAAACAATAGGGAAACAATGGGTGTATATATTCGGGTGTATATATTCTAGTCACTGTTTTCGTTCGAAGAAATTCACTTGTTAATGGCTTTTTGGACCTTTTAAAATAATTTGAGGTTGGCTATTTTACTTGTGTGGTATATATACTAAAACAATTATTCCCCTCAGTTCGGCCAGTCTAGTAGCGGTGGATATTTATCTAGTCGCGGCTCGGTAAGCTGTCTACCACTGGTAACTGACACTTCGGGGAATAATTGTTAAATATAGAGGGTGGCACAGGGGGGTCGGCATCACGTTTCACGCATCAATATTTCTAAATTTATGTAGCATGTTAACACAAAAGGAGTCTTCGTGTCAAAGGCTCTTTTTGTGTTAACGTGCCTCAACTTGTGTAACCTAAATTTCAAAGTGGCGCCATTTCTCGAGCTTTTAATGGATTTCGATGCACTACACAGCAATATAACGTTCTCTTCCTGTAATTGATGAAATTTTGACGTATTTGGAGTAGAAATACCCAGAAAATTGCGTTTTTCTAACCTAACACTAACCTCGAGCTCTCAAATAAAGAAATTATGGGATAGATCTGAGACAAAGGATCGAGAGGCCAGAAACTATATGAACTCAGATAGTGGCATTTGCTCTAAAATAAAACACTGGAAAGCGCGTTTTTACCTCTTAAAGTGAACACGCAAACAAGATGAAGCATGTTAACACGAAAGGCGGCTTCTTGTCTAAGACTGTTTTTGTGTTAACGTGCTTCATCATTCTGGAGTGTCAGTATTTTTTTGATCGGGTGTATATACAATCTTTATTTGCATTCCATATACATAAATGGTATTGCTTACAAATATTATAGATGTGTGAAAAAGAGAAAAAATATATCATACTGCTAAACGTGAGAGTAGGACGTTTCGCCGATCAAAGGATTCATAAATAAAGTGGCCTAAAATCTTTTACATATAAATGGGTCAACATTACTAAACAATATATATATATATATATATAATATTATATACATATATACAGCGAAGTGCAAAAACTTTGACCTCCCGCACCTCAACTATATAACTATATCGGGTGCATTATGGGTAGGAGTAAGTTCATTAAAATTCAACTACAGCCAAATATCCGCGCGCGTTTGCAAATCATCATAGCGAAGACTTGTGTAGTTGATTTAAAGTTCAAGAATTTATCTAGAATAAAACACTTTTACTCGGAACAGGCAGGAAAGTTTAAAGTAAAGTAAATGCACTCTCTATTTACTGTTTAGACAAATATTTTTCCTGATTTTATATTATAAATTAATGTTTACGTTCAGAAGAACGTAACGCGGACGGAACTATAATGCCGAATTTCATCTGCGAAGCAAGAATTGAACGCTATTTTTGAAACTGTTTCGCGGAGACATTAAAATAGCTTAAAGGTTTACACAATTTCATAAATTTATTGACAACAGGTTCATAAAACATTTAATTATTTTGATTAAGAAACGGATAGAAATTAACGTACCCCATATCATTACCATATTTTATGGTATTAAATGATTCTAAAAAATTCTAATAAACTCTTAGTTATTCCTCTTGAAATTCTCTTATCCAGTTTTATTCAAGGTTCGGAGGGATTATCGTTCGATAATTCTTGGATTCGCATCGCTGAATGTTCATATTATTGTTGCACAGTTTTCTTTCATTCTTAAAATGTATTTTGTATGCTATTTAAATCTCATAATTGTGACGAAACTGTTTATTATAGCTTCGTCATTAAACCAAAAACGTTAGTAGCTGTGGTCCCATTTAACAACATCACTTTATTGGGCCTAATTTCGTAGATAACGAGCCGCGACAAACGTTTGAATATTTAACTTTCGAAGTTTCATTTTGTAATTATATTGCAGCTCCAAACAACAGCAGTTTTTTCGCAGATTGTGAATTTCGTCTCATCGGGATCAGCTAAAATTAAACATTACACACAGCAGTTAAGAAAACGATTCGATGTTCAAACTGTAAGAGGTTTCCTTACGTTACACTATAAGTGTTTATTTTGCTTTGTCGATACGTTTTCCAACTATAAGACAGGCTCTTGTGCAGTCTGTTCAATCGGTCAGCTCCGGTCAGTACATATGAATCCTTTCAGTCATTCTGCTCTTTGATACGTTATATCAGTCTAA
The DNA here is from genome assembly GCA_030867875.1 of Actinernus sp. WN-2022. Taxonomy (NCBI): domain Eukaryota; kingdom Metazoa; phylum Cnidaria; class Anthozoa; order Actiniaria; family Actinernidae; genus Actinernus; species Actinernus sp. WN-2022. The sequence continues at coordinate 27,103,396 of JAOWCC010001751.1, read as the reverse complement.
TAACACTGATCAGTTCAGTCTTCACAGAAGTAGAAGACAGAGAACGGAATAACTGCGCTGATATCGAGCTGAATTTTTTCATCGTTCTCAGTTTAACCTATTACCCTAACCCTAGAATCACTGACAACACTGTAGAATGTCAAAGTTTCAAACGAATTGATATTGGCCCTGAACCCACAGATCAGGTGTAATCATGTCTCCTCTTCATGGATTATCTCGATATTTTAGGTCATCAGAAGATCTCCTAACAGCTTCACAAATAGTTCTGAATTCACGCTTCCAACCTGAAACTTCGGCATGATCATTTCTCGTTCTCTTTCCGCCGACCAGAGATATGTTCTGTTTTGCAAATATTCGATCTAACAGTAAATATATAGAGTGCATTTAAATACTCAGGTTTATTTAAGCTGTCCTGCCTGTCCCGAGTAAAAATGTTGTATTCTAGATGAAATCTTGAACTTTAAATCAACTGCATAAGTCTTCGCTATAACGATTTGCAAACGCGCGCGGATATCGGCTGTAGTTGCATTTTAATGACTTTACTCCTACCCATAATGCACCCGATATAGTTATATAGTTGAGGTGTGGGGGGTCAAAGTTTTTGCACTTCGCTGTATGTATATACAGTCAATGCCAAAAAGGTTGTTCAGCAGAACATAATATAATACTTTAATATCCATTGTTTTGGCCTATTGTCTTGGTCTAGACAATAGCCCAAAACAATGGATATTATAGTATTATATTATGTTCTGCTGGACAACCTTTTTGGCATTGACTGTATATATATGTATATATATACATATACAATTATATTGAGTAGGCAATCAGAGCGTGCGAAAAAAACTATTCACTTGTGTGGTATTTAACTAAATACTGATATACTGTTTTCAATAATATTCGGATATAACTTGCAAGAATTCATTCAGATATCGTCAGCAGCTAAACATTGTCTCGTTGTTGTAATTATGATGGCACCGAACTAGCAGGCACATCCTAGCTAGTACTGTCTAAACCAGAATTGATCAGTAGTCTGATGTTTCTAAATTCGTTGTGTATCTCTTGTATTATGGTGCACAGAACAACATGGTCATCTGGGAATTTAAAAAAAAATTGTTTCGCTGAAATATTTTTTTTTGCATTCTGAGGTAGGTTTTGTCAGTAGCCCATTACCAGGAGCATCCATATATACTATACCCGTGAGTCAACGTATGACCGGTTTTAGCTATTTTTAGAACATGTTTCCCGGGTAACTGCCTTCTGACTCTGCTGCGATCGTGCATATGCTTGGCGTAATTATCGAGATTAAGAATGATCTATTGTTCTTTGAGGTGATTTTACTAACGCTGCATTGTCCTGACTATGGTTTGATTGGATTCCCAAAGTGTGGGCACGTGAACTCCCGTGAGATCTGTTCTAAATATAGCTCAATCCGGCCATCGTTGACTCACAGACATAGTATGGGAGATGGACGCTCCTGGTAATGGGCTCCTGGTTTTGTAGATAGTTTTGGCGTTGTTTGATTCAATTCATTCTCAGGCTATACGTATGTTTTACGACCTAGGACCTCCCCATAGGGACCTTGGATCTTCCCTAGCTACACCACTGAAAGGGGTTCTTTTTCTTTTTTGTTTTCAGTTGCTGTTTTGGTGTTGGGGTAAGGTTTGGCTATAGTCCATTAAACAACGAGTAACTTTAGAAATTGTTTAAATAACCTGTATTTGATGTACCGTATAAAAACATAGGTAAGGTAAGGTTTGGCTATAGTCCATTAAACAACGAGTAACTTTAGAAATTGTTTAAATAACCTGTATTTGATGTACCGTATAAAAACATAGGTAAGGTAAGGTTTGGCTATAGTCCATTAAACAACGAGTAACTTTAGAAATTGTTTAAATAACCTGTATTTGATGTACCGTATAAAAACATAGGTAAGGTAAGGTTTGGCTATAGTCCATTTAACAACGAGTAACTTTAGAAATTGTTTAAATAACCTGTATTTGATGTACCGTATAAAAAACATAGGTAAGGTAAGGTTTGGCTATAGTCCATTTAACAACGAGTAACTTTAGAAATTGTTTAAATAACCTGTATTTGATGTACCGTATAAAAACATAGGTAAGGTAAGGTTTGGCTATAGTCCATTTAACAACGAGTAACTTTAGAAATTGTTTAAATAACCTGTATTTGATGTACCGTATAAAAACATAGGTAAGGTAAGGTTTGGCTATAGTCCATTTAACAACGAGTAACTTTAGAAATTGTTTAAATAACCTGTATTTGATGTACCGTATAAAAAACATAGGTAAGGTAAGGTTTGGCTATAGTCCATTAAACAACGAGTAACTTTTAATTAGAAATTGTTTAAATAACCTGTATTTGATGTACCGTATAAAAAACATAGGTAAGGTAAGGTTTGGCTATAGTCCATTAAACAACGAGTAACTTTAGAAATTATTTAAATAACCTGTATTTGATGTACCGTATAAAAACATAGGTAAGGTAAGGTTTGGCTATAGTCCATTAAACAACGAGTAACTTTTAATTAGAAATTGTTTAAATAACCTGTATTTGATGTACCGTATAAAAAACATAGGTAAGGTAAGGTTTGGCTATAGTCCATTAAACAACGAGTAACTTTAGAAATTGTTTAAATAACCTGTATTTGATGTACCGTATAAAAACATAGGTAAGGTAAGGTTAGGCTATAGTCCATTAAACAACGAGTAACTTTAGAAATTGTTTAAATAACCTGTATTTGATGTACCGTATAAAAACATAGGTAAGGTAAGGTTTGGCTATAGTCCATTTAACAACGAGTAACTTTAGAAATTGTTTAAATAACCTGTATTTGATGTACCGTATAAAAAACATAGGTAAGGTAAGGTTTGGCTATAGTCCATTAAACAACGAGTAACTTTAGAAATTGTTTAAATAACCTGTATTTGATGTACCGTATAAAAACATAGGTAAGGTAAGGTTTGGCTATAGTCCATTTAACAACGAGTAACTTTAGAAATTGTTTAAATAACCTGTATTTGATGTACCGTATAAAAAACATAGGTAAGGTAAGGTTTGGCTATAGTCCATTAAACAACGAGTAACTTTAGAAATTGTTTAAATAACCTGTATTTGATGTACCGTATAAAAACATAGGTAAGGTAAGGTTTGGCTATAGTCCATTAAACAACGAGTAACTTTAGAAATTGTTTAAATAACCTGTATTTGATGTACCGTATAAAAACATAGGTAAGGTAAGGTTAGGCTATAGTCCATTAAACAACGAGTAACTTTAGAAATTGTTTAAATAACCTGTATTTGATGTACCGTATAAAAAACATAGGTAAGGTAAGGTTTGGCTATAGTCCATTAAACAACGAGTAACTTTAGAAATTGTTTAAATAACCTGTATTTGATGTACCGTATAAAAACATAGGTAAGGTAAGGTTTGGCTATAGTCCATTAAACAACGAGTAACTTTAGAAATTGTTTAAATAACCTGTATTTGATGTACCGTATAAAAACATAGGTAAGGTAAGGTTTGGCTATAGTCCATTAAACAACGAGTAACTTTTAATTAGAAATTGTTTAAATAACCTGTATTTGATGTACCGTATAAAAAACATAGGTAAGGTAAGGTTTGGCTATAGTCCATTAAACAACGAGTAACTTTAGAAATTATTTAAATAACCTGTATTTGATGTACCGTATAAAAACATAGGTAAGGTAAGGTTTGGCTATAGTCCATTAAACAACGAGTAACTTTAGAAATTGTTTAAATAACCTGTATTTGATGTACCGTATAAAAACATAGGTAAGGTAAGGTTTGGCTATAGTCCATTAAACAACGAGTAACTTTAGAAATTGTTTAAATAACCTGTATTTGATGTACCGTATAAAAACATAGGTAAGGTAAGGTTAGGCTATAGTCCATTAAACAACGAGTAACTTTAGAAATTGTTTAAATAACCTGTATTTGATGTACCGTATAAAAACATAGGTAAGGTAAGGTTTGGCTATAGTCCATTTAACAACGAGTAACTTTAGAAATTGTTTAAATAACCTGTATTTGATGTACCGTATAAAAACATAGGTAAGGTAAGGTTTGGCTATAGTCCATTAAACAACGAGTAACTTTAGAAATTGTTTAAATAACCTGTATTTGATGTACCGTATAAAAAACATAGGTAAGGTAAGGTTAGGCTATAGTCCATTAAACAACGAGTAACTTTAGAAATTGTTTAAATAACCTGTATTTGATGTACCGTATAAAAAACATAGGTAAGGTAAGGTTAGGCTATAGTCCATTAAACAACGAGTAACTTTAGAAATTGTTTAAATAACCTGTATTTGATGTACCGTATAAAAAACATAGGTAAGGTAAGGTTAGGCTATAGTCCATTAAACAACGAGTAACTTTAGAAATTGTTTAAATAACCTGTATTTGATGTACCGTATAAAAAACATAGGTAAGGTAAGGTTAGGCTATAGTCCATTTAACAACGAGTAACTTTAGAAATTGTTTAAATAACCTGTATTTGATGTACCGTATAAAAACATAGGTAAGGTAAGGTTAGGCTATAGTCCATTTAACAACGAGTAACTTTAGAAATTGTTTAAATAACCTGTATTTGATGTACCGTATAAAAACATAGGTAAGGTAAGGTTTGGCTATAGTCCATTAAACAACGAGTAACTTTAGAAATTGTTTAAATAACCTGTATTTGATGTACCGTATAAAAAACATAGGTAAGGTAAGGTTAGGCTATTGTCCATTAAACAACGAGTAACTTTAGAAATTGTTTAAATAACCTGTATTTGATGTACCGTATAAAAACATAGGTAAGGTAAGGTTTGGCTATAGTCCATTAAACAACGAGTAACTTTAGAAATTGTTTAAATAACCTGTATTTGATGTACCGTATAAAAACATAGGTAAGGTAAGGTTAGGCTATAGTCCATTAAACAACGAGTAACTTTAGAAATTGTTTAAATAACCTGTATTTGATGTACCGTATAAAAACATAGGTAAGGTAAGGTTAGGCTATAGTCCATTAAACAACGAGTAACTTTAGAAATTGTTTAAATAACCTGTATTTGATGTACCGTATAAAAACATAGGTAAGGTAAGGTTTGGCTATAGTCCATTAAACAACGAGTAACTTTAGAAATTGTTTAAATAACCTGTATTTGATGTACCGTATAAAAACATAGGTAAGGTAAGGTTAGGCTATAGTCCATTAAACAACGAGTAACTTTAGAAATTGTTTAAATAACCTGTATTTGATGTACCGTATAAAAAACATAGGTAAGGTAAGGTTTGGCTATAGTCCATTAAACAACGAGTAACTTTAGAAATTGTTTAAATAACCTGTATTTGATGTACCGTATAAAAACATAGGTAAGGTAAGGTTTGGCTATAGTCCATTAAACAACGAGTAACTTTTAATTAGAAATTGTTTAAATAACCTGTATTTGATGTACCGTATAAAAAACATAGGTAAGGTAAGGTTTGGCTATAGTCCATTAAACAACGAGTAACTTTAGAAATTATTTAAATAACCTGTATTTGATGTACCGTATAAAAACATAGGTAAGGTAAGGTTTGGCTATAGTCCATTAAACAACGAGTAACTTTTAATTAGAAATTGTTTAAATAACCTGTATTTGATGTACCGTATAAAAAACATAGGTAAGGTAAGGTTTGGCTATAGTCCATTAAACAACGAGTAACTTTAGAAATTGTTTAAATAACCTGTATTTGATGTACCGTATAAAAACATAGGTAAGGTAAGGTTTGGCTATAGTCCATTAAACAACGAGTAACTTTAGAAATTGTTTAAATAACCTGTATTTGATGTACCGTATAAAAACATAGGTAAGGTAAGGTTTGGCTATAGTCCATTAAACAACGAGTAACTTTAGAAATTGTTTAAATAACCTGTATTTGATGTACCGTATAAAAAACATAGGTAAGGTAAGGTTTGGCTATAGTCCATTAAACAACGAGTAACTTTAGAAATTGTTTAAATAACCTGTATTTGATGTACCGTATAAAAACATAGGTAAGGTAAGGTTTGGCTATAGTCCATTAAACAACGAGTAACTTTAGAAATTGTTTAAATAACCTGTATTTGATGTACCGTATAAAAACATAGGTAAGGTAAGGTTAGGCTATAGTCCATTAAACAACGAGTAACTTTAGAAATTGTTTAAATAACCTGTATTTGATGTACCGTATAAAAACATAGGTAAGGTAAGGTTTGGCTATAGTCCATTAAACAACGAGTAACTTTTAATTAGAAATTGTTTAAATAACCTGTATTTGATGTACCGTATAAAAAACATAGGTAAGGTAAGGTTTGGCTATAGTCCATTAAACAACGAGTAACTTTAGAAATTATTTAAATAACCTGTATTTGATGTACCGTATAAAAACATAGGTAAGGTAAGGTTTGGCTATAGTCCATTAAACAACGAGTAACTTTTAATTAGAAATTGTTTAAATAACCTGTATTTGATGTACCGTATAAAAAACATAGGTAAGGTAAGGTTTGGCTATAGTCCATTAAACAACGAGTAACTTTAGAAATTGTTTAAATAACCTGTATTTGATGTACCGTATAAAAAACATAGGTAAGGTAAGGTTTGGCTATAGTCCATTAAACAACGAGTAACTTTAGAAATTGTTTAAATAACCTGTATTTGATGTACCGTATAAAAACATAGGTAAGGTAAGGTTTGGCTATAGTCCATTAAACAACGAGTAACTTTAGAAATTGTTTAAATAACCTGTATTTGATGTACCGTATAAAAACATAGGTAAGGTAAGGTTTGGCTATAGTCCATTTAACAACGAGTAACTTTAGAAATTGTTTAAATAACCTGTATTTGATGTACCGTATAAAAAACATAGGTAAGGTAAGGTTTGGCTATAGTCCATTAAACAACGAGTAACTTTAGAAATTGTTTAAATAACCTGTATTTGATGTACCGTATAAAAACATAGGTAAGGTAAGGTTTGGCTATAGTCCATTAACAACGAGTAACTTTAGAAATTGTTTAAATAACCTGTATTTGATGTACCGTATAAAAAACATAGGTAAGGTAAGGTTAGGCTATAGTCCATTAAACAACGAGTAACTTTAGAAATTGTTTAAATAACCTGTATTTGATGTACCGTATAAAAACATAGGTAAGGTAAGGTTAGGCTATAGTCCATTAAACAACGAGTAACTTTAGAAAATTGTTTAAATAACCTGTATTTGATGTACCGTATAAAAACATAGGTAAGGTAAGGTTTGGCTATAGTCCATTAAACAACGAGTAACTTTTAATTAGAAATTGTTTAAATAACCTGTATTTGATGTACCGTATAAAAAACATAGGTAAGGTAAGGTTTGGCTATAGTCCATTAAACAACGAGTAACTTTAGAAATTATTTAAATAAACTGTATTTGATGTACCGTATAAAAACATAGGTAAGGTAAGGTTTGGCTATAGTCCATTAAACAACGAGTAACTTTTAATTAGAAATTGTTTAAATAACCTGTATTTGATGTACCGTATAAAAAACATAGGTAAGGTAAGGTTTGGCTATAGTCCATTAAACAACGAGTAACTTTAGAAATTGTTTAAATAACCTGTATTTGATGTACCGTATAAAAAACATAGGTAAGGTAAGGTTTGGCTATAGTCCATTAAACAACGAGTAACTTTAGAAATTGTTTAAATAACCTGTATTTGATGTACCGTATAAAAACATAGGTAAGGTAAGGTTTGGCTATAGTCCATTTAACAACGAGTAACTTTAGAAATTGTTTAAATAACCTGTATTTGATGTACCGTATAAAAAACATAGGTAAGGTAAGGTTTGGCTATAGTCCATTAAACAACGAGTAACTTTAGAAATTGTTTAAATAACCTGTATTTGATGTACCGTATAAAAACATAGGTAAGGTAAGGTTTGGCTATAGTCCATTTAACAACGAGTAACTTTAGAAATTGTTTAAATAACCTGTATTTGATGTACCGTATAAAAAACATAGGTAAGGTAAGGTTTGGCTATAGTCCATTTAACAACGAGTAACTTTAGAAATTATTTAAATAACCTGTATTTGATGTACCGTATAAAAACATAGGTAAGGTAAGGTTTGGCTATAGTCCATTAAACAACGAGTAACTTTTAATTAGAAATTGTTTAAATAACCTGTATTTGATGTACCGTATAAAAAACATAGGTAAGGTAAGGTTTGGCTATAGTCCATTAAACAACGAGTAACTTTAGAAATTGTTTAAATAACCTGTATTTGATGTACCGTATAAAAAACATAGGTAAGGTAAGGTTTGGCTATAGTCCATTAAACAACGAGTAACTTTAGAAATTGTTTAAATAACCTGTATTTGATGTACCGTATAAAAAACATAGGTAAGGTAAGGTTTGGCTATAGTCCATTAAACAACGAGTAACTTTAGAAATTGTTTAAATAACCTGTATTTGATGTACCGTATAAAAACATAGGTAAGGTAAGGTTTGGCTATAGTCCATTTAACAACGAGTAACTTTAGAAATTGTTTAAATAACCTGTATTTGATGTACCGTATAAAAAACATAGGTAAGGTAAGGTTTGGCTATAGTCCATTAAACAACGAGTAACTTTAGAAATTGTTTAAATAACCTGTATTTGATGTACCGTATAAAAACATAGGTAAGGTAAGGTTTGGCTATAGTCCATTAAACAACGAGTAACTTTAGAAATTGTTTAAATAACCTGTATTTGATGTACCGTATAAAAACATAGGTAAGGTAAGGTTTGGCTATAGTCCATTTAACAACGAGTAACTTTAGAAATTGTTTAAATAACCTGTATTTGATGTACCGTATAAAAAACATAGGTAAGGTAAGGTTTGGCTATAGTCCATTTAACAACGAGTAACTTTAGAAATTATTTAAATAACCTGTATTTGATGTACCGTATAAAAACATAGGTAAGGTAAGGTTTGGCTATAGTCCATTAAACAACGAGTAACTTTAGAAATTGTTTAAATAACCTGTATTTGATGTACCGTATAAAAAACATAGGTAAGGTAAGGTTTGGCTATAGTCCATTAAACAACGAGTAACTTTAGAAATTGTTTAAATAACCTGTATTTGATGTACCGTATAAAAACATAGGTAAGGTAAGGTTAGGCTATAGTCCATTAAACAACGAGTAACTTTAGAAATTGTTTAAATAACCTGTATTTGATGTACCGTATAAAAAACATAGGTAAGGTAAGGTTTGGCTATAGTCCATTAAACAACGAGTAACTTTAGAAATTGTTTAAATAACCTGTATTTGATGTACCGTATAAAAACATAGGTAAGGTAAGGTTTGGCTATAGTCCATTTAACAACGAGTAACTTTAGAAATTGTTTAAATAACCTGTATTTGATGTACCGTATAAAAACATAGGTAAGGTAAGGTTAGGCTATAGTCCATTAAACAACGAGTAACTTTAGAAATTGTTTAAATAACCTGTATTTGATGTACCGTATAAAAACATAGGTAAGGTAAGGTTTGGCTATAGTCCATTAAACAACGAGTAACTTTAGAAATTGTTTAAATAACCTGTATTTGATGTACCGTATAAAAACATAGGTAAGGTAAGGTTTGGCTATAGTCCATTTAACAACGAGTAACTTTAGAAATTGTTTAAATAACCTGTATTTGATGTACCGTATAAAAAACATAGGTAAGGTAAGGTTTGGCTATAGTCCATTTAACAACGAGTAACTTTAGAAATTATTTAAATAACCTGTATTTGATGTACCGTATAAAAACATAGGTAAGGTAAGGTTTGGCTATAGTCCATTAAACAACGAGTAACTTTTAATTAGAAATTGTTTAAATAACCTGTATTTGATGTACCGTATAAAAAACATAGGTAAGGTAAGGTTTGGCTATAGTCCATTAAACAACGAGTAACTTTAGAAATTGTTTAAATAACCTGTATTTGATGTACCGTATAAAAAACATAGGTAAGGTAAGGTTTGGCTATAGTCCATTAAACAACGAGTAACTTTAGAAATTGTTTAAATAACCTGTATTTGATGTACCGTATAAAAAACATAGGTAAGGTAAGGTTTGGCTATAGTCCATTAAACAACGAGTAACTTTAGAAATTGTTTAAATAACCTGTATTTGATGTACCGTATAAAAACATAGGTAAGGTAAGGTTTGGCTATAGTCCATTTAACAACGAGTAACTTTAGAAATTGTTTAAATAACCTGTATTTGATGTACCGTATAAAAAACATAGGTAAGGTAAGGTTTGGCTATAGTCCATTAAACAACGAGTAACTTTAGAAATTGTTTAAATAACCTGTATTTGATGTACCGTATAAAAACATAGGTAAGGTAAGGTTTGGCTATAGTCCATTAAACAACGAGTAACTTTAGAAATTGTTTAAATAACCTGTATTTGATGTACCGTATAAAAACATAGGTAAGGTAAGGTTTGGCTATAGTCCATTTAACAACGAGTAACTTTAGAAATTGTTTAAATAACCTGTATTTGATGTACCGTATAAAAAACATAGGTAAGGTAAGGTTTGGCTATAGTCCATTTAACAACGAGTAACTTTAGAAATTATTTAAATAACCTGTATTTGATGTACCGTATAAAAACATAGGTAAGGTAAGGTTTGGCTATAGTCCATTAAACAACGAGTAACTTTAGAAATTGTTTAAATAACCTGTATTTGATGTACCGTATAAAAAACATAGGTAAGGTAAGGTTTGGCTATAGTCCATTAAACAACGAGTAACTTTAGAAATTGTTTAAATAACCTGTATTTGATGTACCGTATAAAAACATAGGTAAGGTAAGGTTAGGCTATAGTCCATTAAACAACGAGTAACTTTAGAAATTGTTTAAATAACCTGTATTTGATGTACCGTATAAAAAACATAGGTAAGGTAAGGTTTGGCTATAGTCCATTAAACAACGAGTAACTTTAGAAATTGTTTAAATAACCTGTATTTGATGTACCGTATAAAAACATAGGTAAGGTAAGGTTTGGCTATAGTCCATTTAACAACGAGTAACTTTAGAAATTGTTTAAATAACCTGTATTTGATGTACCGTATAAAAAACATAGGTAAGGTAAGGTTTGGCTATAGTCCATTAAACAACGAGTAACTTTAGAAATTGTTTAAATAACCTGTATTTGATGTACCGTATAAAAACATAGGTAAGGTAAGGTTTGGCTATAGTCCATTAAACAACGAGTAACTTTAGAAATTGTTTAAATAACCTGTATTTGATGTACCGTATAAAAACATAGGTAAGGTAAGGTTTGGCTATAGTCCATTTAACAACGAGTAACTTTAGAAATTGTTTAAATAACCTGTATTTGATGTACCGTATAAAAACATAGGTAAGGTAAGGTTTGGCTATAGTCCATTAAACAACGAGTAACTTTAGAAATTGTTTAAATAACCTGTATTTGATGTACCGTATAAAAAACATAGGTAAGGTAAGGTTTGGCTATAGTCCATTAAACAACGAGTAACTTTAGAAATTGTTTAAATAACCTGTATTTGATGTACCGTATAAAAAACATAGGTAAGGTAAGGTTTGGCTATAGTCCATTAAACAACGAGTAACTTTAGAAATTGTTTAAATAACCTGTATTTGATGTACCGTATAAAAACATAGGTAAGGTAAGGTTAGGCTATAGTCCATTAAACAACGAGTAACTTTAGAAATTGTTTAAATAACCTGTATTTGATGTACCGTATAAAAACATAGGTTAATGTTAATGTTAATGTTAATGTTTATTAAAGCACTTGATTGGCAATTTACAATAATAAAAATTGAAATTGAAAAACTCAAGTTTTCAGATAATACATTTATGGTATATAGTAATAATATTGTATAAAAGGCAATTAAGGTAATGTGTTTAAACATGTAAGGCTATGGGTTAGCATCCCATTTACGGACACAATATGGTAAAAAACTGTTACTGAAACGAGTACTTCTGCATTTATACAAGGGCAGCTTCCTAGGATTTCTAAAATTATAATAATGGTCAACAGGGTCAGGTAACAGGCTGCGGAGTTTACTAGTAGTGTTTAAATTGTTCTTGTAAAATGATTTACATAGAAGTTCTCTTCGCTCCTCAAGAGTGGTTAGATCTAGTGCAGTTAGTCCATTAGTGTAGGACAGATGTGGAAAGATGACACGAAGAGCACGACGTTGGATTTGTTCAAGTTGATCACTTAGTTTGCGCGACAGTGAAGTGTGCCAAACTGGGCAAGCATACTCCAAAACTGGGCGGATGAAATAGGAGTAGACCGATCTTAGGTCTCCTGATGGAACGCCACTTCGTTTCAGGGATCGTAAAGCAAACAGACGCTTACTTGCTTTAGCGCACACAGTATCCACATGAGTCGACCACTTGAGGTCAGACGACAAGTGAACCCCAAGAAGTTTAATGGTCTTGACTGACTCAAGGGGCAAGCTGTTAACTGTAAGTGGTTCCAGCGACTTTGGGTCCTTAACGTAGGAGATGGTAAACTCTTTAGTTTTTGTGGCATTCAGCTTCATATTATTAGACGATGTCCATTCACAGATCTTGTCAAGTTCCCGCTGTAAAACAGATGGCTCAATCGACGATAAGGATATGACCTCAAACACCGTAACGTCATCTACGTACTTGTACAAAGGGAGTGTAGCAGATAAATCATTCACCATGACTAGGAAAAATAAGGGCCCAAGTTTTGTTCCTTGTGGTACCCCAGCATGAATAGGTTTCCAAGTAGAAGTAGAGTTACCCAGTTTCACCCGAAGCTGACGATCTTGTAAAAAGTGTGCACACCAGTTCAGTAGAATGGGAGGAACATTAAGTAATTGGAGCTTGTGTAACAAGATATTATGGTCAATTCTGTCAAAAGCCTTAGAAAAGTCAATTAAACAAGAACGCACCACAGTTTTAGGAGACTCAGTAGCAGTCAGCCATTGATGGATGAGATGGACCAGAGCGTGCGTCGTGGAGGTCTTTTTCACACTACCGAACTGAAAGGGGTCGATGTATGGCATCACGACAGCTGCAAGCCAATCGAAAGCAAAGCCTTCAAGTACCTTGCTAAGAACAGCAGTTAGAGAAATCGGCCTGAGGTCACTATCAATGGAGCGCGGCTGAGGAACTTTACCTAGGGGCAGGACGTTAGGTAAGGTAAGGTTTGGCTATAGTCCATTAAACAACGAGTAACTTTAGAAATTGTTTAAATAACCTGTATTTGATGTACCGTATAAAAACATAGGTAAGGTAAGGTTAGGCTATAGTCCATTAAACAACGAGTAACTTTAGAAATTGTTTAAATAACCTGTATTTGATGTACCGTATAAAAAACATAGGTAAGGTAAGGTTTGGCTATAGTCCATTAAACAACGAGTAACTTTAGAAATTGTTTAAATAACCTGTATTTGATGTACCGTATAAAAACATAGGTAAGGTAAGGTTTGGCTATAGTCCATTAAACAACGAGTAACTTTAGAAATTGTTTAAATAACCTGTATTTGATGTACCGTATAAAAACATAGGTAAGGTAAGGTTTGGCTATAGTCCATTAAACAACGAGTAACTTTTAATTAGAAATTGTTTAAATAACCTGTATTTGATGTACCGTATAAAAACATAGGTAAGGTAAGGTTAGGCTATAGTCCATTAAACAACGAGTAACTTTAGAAATTGTTTAAATAACCTGTATTTGATGTACCGTATAAAAACATAGGTAAGGTAAGGTTAGGCTATAGTCCATTAAACAACGAGTAACTTTAGAAATTGTTTAAATAACCTGTATTTGATGTACCGTATAAAAACATAGGTAAGGTAAGGTTAGGCTATAGTCCATTAAACAACGAGTAACTTTAGAAATTGTTTAAATAACCTGTATTTGATGTACCGTATAAAAAACATAGGTAAGGTAAGGTTTGGCTATAGTCCATTAAACAACGAGTAACTTTAGAAATTGTTTAAATAACCTGTATTTGATGTACCGTATAAAAAACATAGGTAAGGTAAGGTTAGGCTATAGTCCATTAAACAACGAGTAACTTTAGAAATTGTTTAAATAACCTGTATTTGATGTACCGTATAAAAACATAGGTAAGGTAAGGTTTGGCTATAGTCCATTTAACAACGAGTAACTTTAGAAATTGTTTAAATAACCTGTATTTGATGTACCGTATAAAAACATAGGTAAGGTAAGGTTAGGCTATAGTCCATTAAACAACGAGTAACTTTAGAAATTGTTTAAATAACCTGTATTTGATGTACCGTATAAAAACATAGGTAAGGTAAGGTTTGGCTATAGTCCATTTAACAACGAGTAACTTTAGAAATTGTTTAAATAACCTGTATTTGATGTACCGTATAAAAACATAGGTAAGGTAAGGTTAGGCTATAGTCCATTAAACAACGAGTAACTTTAGAAATTGTTTAAATAACCTGTATTTGATGTACCGTATAAAAAACATAGGTAAGGTAAGGTTTGGCTATAGTCCATTAAACAACGAGTAACTTTAGAAATTGTTTAAATAACCTGTATTTGATGTACCGTATAAAAACATAGGTAAGGTAAGGTTTGGCTATAGTCCATTAAACAACGAGTAACTTTAGAAATTGTTTAAATAACCTGTATTTGATGTACCGTATAAAAAACATAGGTAAGGTAAGGTTAGGCTATAGTCCATTAAACAACGAGTAACTTTAGAAATTGTTTAAATAACCTGTATTTGATGTACCGTATAAAAAACATAGGTAAGGTAAGGTTTGGCTATAGTCCATTAAACAACGAGTAACTTTAGAAATTGTTTAAATAACCTGTATTTGATGTACCGTATAAAAAACATAGGTAAGGTAAGGTTTGGCTATAGTCCATTAAACAACGAGTAACTTTAGAAATTGTTTAAATAACCTGTATTGATGTACCGTATAAAAAACATAGGTAAGGTAAGGTTTGGCTATAGTCCATTAAACAACGAGTAACTTTAGAAATTGTTTAAATAACCTGTATTTGATGTACCGTATAAAAACATAGGTAAGGTAAGGTTTGGCTATAGTCCATTAAACAACGAGTAACTTTAGAAATTGTTTAAATAACCTGTATTTGATGTACCGTATAAAAACATAGGTAAGGTAAGGTTAGGCTATAGTCCATTAAACAACGAGTAACTTTAGAAATTGTTTAAATAACCTGTATTTGATGTATCGTATAAAAAACATAGGTAAGGTAAGGTTAGGCTATAGTCCATTAAACAACGGGTAACTTTAGAAATTGTTTAAATAACCTGTATTTGATGTACCGTATAAAAACATAGGATTTGATATTTGCGTTGTGTTTGGACTTCGAGAAAATGAGAACTTCAGTCGGATTTCGCGTTTTAGCTGAGAACTGAACCACGCAAACCTAAAATTGACCAACTATTGGAACACAAGGCAGCTAAGCAGTTTTGAAACGCGAAGTAATCTAATGATTAACTATGACGTCGTAACGTATGGTTGTAGCTGCATGTGCCACAAGTATTTCAAACAAGACGTACATACGAAACTGGATGGTTTTAATTTGTAGTTGTGCCGAGTCGGGTGAGTCTGGCGGCACTATTCAGTGAATACCAGCATCGACCAATCAGAACACTAATAATAACAAACAAACAAACGCCATAAGACACATTCAACCTCTCATGGGAAATTTATTGTGAGAATCCGCCACCCCTGAATTTATAGGGTTAATTATATTTCATAAGGGAAGGTACGTTTTTTATTGGGGGGGGGGGGGGGAGAGGGCTGTGGCTTCAGAGGGGAGGGTCTCAGAAAAAAATTGGAACTTTTTTTGGAGGGTCAAGCCTTTATATTTTGAAAGCCAGAGGAGGGTCAACCTTTTTTCCCCCGAGATGTCGTTGTCTTTTTAAAAGTTCGGCTGTTAAATTCGCCAGTTCTTAAGCTGCTTCAAACAGATAGAAAAACAGTGAAAGTATCCCACATTCATGACATCCAATGTATTTTAATTTTACACAAAATTATGTGGATTCTTTGTCCAGCCGAGCGCTTCATCTTTCCAAATTGTTGCTCCCTGTCTGGTGCTCGTGCTCGATAGTTCACTTTCAACAGTGGTGTTGGCCACACAAGACGATCTCTGCTTGGCATTTCGCGCTGGAGGACAACAACAATAACTTCAAGACACTCCGGTGTCTCTTTCAAACTCCTCGCACTCGCCACAAGCACATTTTCCCCGATCAAGTCCTCGCGAATCTTTGCCCATAGTGAATTGATTCTTTGAGAATCCCACTGATATGTGAGCCAAGTGGCTTCTTGTCAGTAAAGTGACCGACATAAATAACGTTAATTAAACATACATTCGCCATATCGTGGTATATTATATATATCGGGATTTGCATGATTGTTTTTGTTTGCAGGGATGACACCTGAATTATATTCTTTTCAAATATTTTCTATTCCGCCTAGTTTTTGCATAGTAGCCCACGTAGCGGCCCTAAAGGAGGGAAGTAAAGATTTCCACACATGGTTCATAAAAAAATATTTTGGTGGGGGGAGGGTCACATGTTTTATGTCTTGAATGGAGGTTCATGAATTTACCTACTGATGAAAAGGGGAGGACCACGACTTTTTTGAAAAAAAATATGTAACAGCGTTACATTGAACATTAAAATTAAATGTTCAATGTACTTAAAAGTAGTAAGCTATCTCACAGTTTGTTCAATCCATATAGATGTAAAGCCATCGCAAACAGTCGCAAACAGCTGATAGTTTTCAATGGCTTAGTGTGAAGAGATAATTAACTAAAGCACCTTAAAATGATGATATGACTTTAATTTGTTATCGAATTGATGAATCGGTTGCCATGACAACACATCGGCCTCGCAAACCAGACCCAGTGTATTATGATTAAAAAATCTAATTGATCAAATCCGCGCGGTGAAATTCTTCTAAAAACCTGTAGATGAAAGATGTTTACATGATCTTTAAATATATACTGGTATCTGATGATCAACTAAAAGTCGATTAAGGTATGCTTTTTTGCTCTGACGAAGCGCTCGAAACGTCAGCTGCTACTCGCTCTCCACGGCGGTTAGCATAGCTTAATCGACTTTTAGTTGATTATATATACCAGTGTTTATCTTCCCCGCCGATACAGAGCAACACTAGTTTTTACAGTAACTAGTTATCCATTGCATAACTTTTAGTTGATTATATCAGTGTTCATCTTCCCCGCCGATTCAGACCTACACTAGTTTTTACAGAAACTAGTTATCCATTGTATGACTTTTAGTTGATTATATCAGTGTTCATCTTCCCCGCCGATGCAGACCTACACTAGTTTTTACAGAAACTAGACAGTTACCCATTGTATGCCTTTTAGTTGATTATATCAGTGTTCATCTTCCCTGCCGATGCAGACCTACACTAGTTTTTACAGAAACTAGACAGTTACCATTGTATGACTTTTAGTTGATTATATCAGTGTTCATCTTCCCTGCCGATGCAGACCTACACTAGTTTATAAAGTAACAAGGGCACCCAACGAGTACTTTTTGAAATTCGTTTGAAGCCAGTTGTCTGCAGCTCATCTAGCCATTTTAAGGCGCCTACCATGTCTTTTGACGTATTCTAGAAAGCTATTAGCTGTTCGGATTTTCTAGGTGGAAATCGCGTCAACCGAAAATACTATGGGAAAATATTCCCGGCCTACGAATTCGTTAGTAATAACAAGAATTTTCTAGTCCAAGTAACTTCATGTTGCAACGTTTTGTGGAGGTACGATTTTTTTAGGGATTCTTTTTTCCTGTTCTGACTCTATTGATCAGACGAATTGGGACGTACGAATATTTTACGGGGAACCTTTTAGTCTCCCTTTTCTTCTATAATTTTCTAGGGATTGAAAACAAATTTTCTAGCCAGTATTTCAGAAAACAATTTTCTAGGGACAATTTTTTCAAATCCGAAAGTTTTAGGCTAACTTACTCTCCCGAACAGCTTTTTAACCGAAAACTTCGTTGGGTGCCCTTGAAGTAACTAGAACTTTATCTATTGTATGAATTTTAGTTGATTATACCAGTGTTTATCTTCCCCGCAGATGCAGACCTACACTAGTTTTTACAGTAACTATAGTTATCCATTGTATGAGAATCTAATTAACTTTGAAATGGGAAAAGTTAAGAAGTGGTGTGATATCAATAAATTGTCTATTAACTTTAATAAAACTAACTACATAATATTTAAGCCAGCCCCAAAAAGAGAAATTAACATAAACATAAATTTAAAAGGTAAAGATAACATGATACATCCAATAAAAAGGAAAACTCGAGCTCATATAAAATACTTAGGTGTATTAATTGATAGCACTCTTTCTTGGAACCATCACATATCATATGTCATATGCAATTATTACTAAGCTAAGACATTATATATATCTCCAACAGTTGAAGCAACTCTATTATACTTTAATATATCCATATATCGCATATGCAATCATATAGCTTGGGGAAGTGCGTACAAATGTCATATTCAAAAGTTACAAACTATAAACAAAATAAAGTCCTCAGATTAATATTGTTTTGCAAAATCATATGGAAAAGATACTGAAAGTGCTCTGCCACTATTAAACTTATTGGATGTATTAACAGTTTTCCAATTACATATCTTTAAATTTGCTCATCTGTGGCATAGCAGCCGACTCCCAACTCAATTTGACAGCTGGTTTCGTTATGCTTCAGTACGCGTCCAAACAAAACTTCTACAAACCTAAAGCTAGAACGAATATCGGGAAACAGACTATTTATTTTGTTGCAAGTAGCTTATGACAGAAACTTCCCCAATCTCTGAAATGTCTAAATGTTTTCTCTTTTTCTAAACAGCTTAAGAATTATTTACTGGCTGAACAATACGAACATGCTTAACTATCTAATTCATTTGGTTTTATCATTTCTCTTGTCCTAATTCTTTTTTATGACGTAGTTTCATAATTCAAATTTACCTCAGTACTGACATCTAGAGGCTAACTATAGAAAACCTACCAGTTAAATTAGCCTCTAGACACTTATAATCTCTTTTATTATACAGTTTTGTCTGTTTAATATAAATAAATGTAAATTTAATTTAAAATTAGAAACTGATATAATTCGAAATAAGCGTGTCACTGAATAACAGTTATTGTTGTTGTTGCCGATGCAGACCTACACTAGTTTATACAGAAATTAGACAGTTACCATTGTATGACTTTTAGTTGATTATATCAGTGTTTATCTTCCCCGCAGATGCAGATCTACACTAGTTTTTACAGTAACTAGTTATCCATTGTATGAGAATCTAATTAACTTTGAAATGGGAAAAGTTAAGAAGTGGTAGTTATGGTAGTTATCCATTGTATGACTTTTAGTAGATTATACCAGTGTTCATCTTCCCCGCCGATACACTATAGTTTTTTTACACGGAACTAGTCACCCATCGTACATTATCTTTAATCTGAGAAGAAAAATACAAATTCTGTCAATTCTGAACTCGTGCATCATGATTTTCTGAAAAAGTCATGTTATGGTCTTTGAAACGGAAGTTTCTTAAAACATTTACATACTTTTTGGAGTTGTATGGTTTTGTCTACCAAAACGAAGAAATTTTACCGCGCGCTTTCGAAACTGTTATGGAAAAACGATGAGACATTTATTTTAGCGCCACAAAATATTTCGCGTTTCGTTACCATTCCTACGCGGTTAGAAAAGCCCTTTCATGGCAATAAATTTGTATCTAAACAATTCCTAGCCCTGAAACAATACAACCACTAATTGGAATTCTGTGTCAGTCCAAATTGGGGCCAATAAAATACAAGGTTTTGAGAGGCATTTCTCAATCATGAGTAATCCATATTCATAACGTTGATTTAAAAAATATAAAATCCACCAAACAATGCATATCTAAATTGTGATTATTTCCCCGCAGTCTGCTGTTTAATTAAAGTGTAAATGAAACGGAAAAAGTGACAATGACCACGAACCTTTTAAATAACGAGATTTACTTTATAGCATGCATGCATGATCAGTTGTAAGATTTGTACTAAGTCTATCGTATTAAAGTTTAAGGCAATATCTATCAGAAACGGACAAGGAGAGCAGGCTTCATCTCGAGGATATATGTTGATCACATTAACTATAGGTTGTCCCTGACAATTGACAAACGATATTCCCAATCCGAAATGGATTGTGGTTGTATAGCTGAACGTCTGCAGGTGAATTCGTTCAAATCAAATCTCTCATCTGTCAAAGCCAAACTAGACTTGAAATAAGGCCACAATCCATGGGAGACTAATTTAATTAAGTATTTAATCATAGCAAGTTCTTAATGAAGCTTTTGAATATGAATCAATATAGTTAATAAACTAAATATTTCGTGGAGTCTTGTAGCGCCTGTTGGAAAACTGTCTATTTATGAAAGCCTTATCACTTGAAAAAAAAAGAAGAACCAAAACGGATAAGTTTAGAGTTTTCTCGAAACGGTAATCTTAACAAGTCAGTATAACTTAAGAAATAGAAAACATTTCTCGTGTTTCCATATAGAGTTATAGAAACACGAGTAGAGTTATAGAAACACGAGTAGAGTTATAGAAACACTAGTAGGAGATAGGGAGAACGGGAAATGGCAATGGAACACAAGCCCAAGGGCAAGTGTTTCCACTGCCGATTTCGAGTTCTTCCAATCTTCCATTTATACAATAACGAGGAAAACCACGAAAAAACCGCTCGCCGGTTTAAGTTGATAATCAAACCGTAAATTCTCCCAACTAGTTCAATTTTTCATATCAAACAATTGTTGTCGTTCAGAGTAATATTTGGGCCTGACTAGATGCTAGTGAGGCATACGCTCATCCTTTTCAAATTTCGCTATCGATTTTTTAATCGCACTTCCTGTAGCCTACATTGTATCCGCCT
Source organism: Actinernus sp. WN-2022 (assembly GCA_030867875.1). Classification (NCBI taxonomy): domain Eukaryota; kingdom Metazoa; phylum Cnidaria; class Anthozoa; order Actiniaria; family Actinernidae; genus Actinernus; species Actinernus sp. WN-2022. The sequence goes on along the minus strand of JAOWCC010001751.1, from coordinate 27,082,411 downwards.
CTCTTCTGCCAGCTCGCTACACTTCCTGAACGTGTTCTAGTATTCGACGATCCGTCCTGCTTTCCAAATATGGAATATATTGACCATATATGGAATATCACAGGAGTTCTCAGGAACGACACTTTTCTCAATAAATTGTTTGATATGTATGTTTCTATAGAAATACGGCTTTCAGCCAATCCGAGCGGTGTACTATCGAACCTAATTTAGTACTGTGTACTGTTGGGAGGGAAGGTGATAAGAAAATAAAAGTAAAAAAATACTTATGTTCATATACAAAAATACTGGACCAGCCGATGACAAATAAAAGGACAAAACATTCAAAGAATCATCGTGATGGTCAAAAGAACATATTAAACGTCACGTTTGAAACATATTACAGTTTATCTTTATAGATATGGGTGGCCGGGTAACCCCATAAATAGACTGTCGTCAAAAATATGTAAGCTTGAACTGATGCGATTGAATGTTTTTCAAAAGGCCAAGCGGTAATGACTGATAAAATCGAGTACGTTGAAACATTGGAAATCACACACATCATACACATCCATATGCAATATAGCAGAAGCAAATTATGGGTAGCACCTAATTTAAAGAAATTTGTTTATAACAACTACAAAATATTTTTTGGTAATGTTAACGCTATTACACGTTTCGCAGTCGGTGTCATGTTGGCAGGTATCCACTTAGACTTTCTCAAAGTCCCTTAAAACGAGATTTTCATTTCCCACATTCGCTTCTCTAAAAACGAGATTTTCACTTCTCTGGTTGATTTTCACTTTTTTTCACTTCTCTGGTTTAAGGGACTTTTGCTACCTGTTTCGCGCCCAATTCACCGGTGGATTTTTCCACCGGTGACGTAAGCAATGCTGTCCAATAGAAATAGGGCATTTAGCCATGATGTCATGACCGCTTGACGACTGTTTTCTAATTATTTCTTGAGCTGCCTTGAAACTTTCAGTTATTTTATCGACTTTCTTCAATAAGGTCACATTCTTTTCCGAACAAGAACGGCAAATAACGTTCGATAAGTATGAAAACCCAGATCCAGTTGGGCAGAGTTCACAGGAAATTTCAAGAATTCTGTCTAGGTTCTTGCAAATTAGAGCCGTCAAATAACTTTCTCCTCTTGTCTGCAATTTAACCGCGATTGTGACAACCTTTGACATGTCCCGCCTTCACGTTTCAGCGAGTGGGATTCAGGTTTGGAAACTTTTCAGCTAGATTTTCCTTCGCGCTACGCGCTAAATCATAAATGTCGGTTCAAGTTCAAGTTTTGGACGCTCAGAATTATGAGAGATGCAAGACAACAACTGTCTCTTGGCATAATCTGAGTTGCACGTCGGTAGAAGACATATCAAAGGTTTTCAACATCAAGGTTAAAAATAATTAGTTTGCCGACGAATTGCAAAGGTTTGGGACGCCAGACGTCTACTGCTAGTTTCAAACATAAACGAACGAGGAAAAAGGTTATATTTTCGCGTGGTGACTGTCAAAAACAACCACATTGCAAACAAATAGATCCCTTTGATTTTGGAGTCAGTGCAACTCTACAAAACGATTTTGTGGGAGCTGATCCAGCTGCTTCCAGTCCATTGAGACATTTGTTTCAGTAATGGTTGTAAATATAGCTTCCCGGGCAACGGACGCGCACGTGCATATCACATATGTCAATCAACTTTCGCGCCAGAATATTTAATTAGATTCAAATCCTCACAAGTGAAACAAGTCGTCCTCTCGCGACTTCGTCGCTCGCTTCAGCTCGCGCTTCGCGCTCGTTCTCAGAGGAAAAGACAACTGAAAAGAGGTCGACTTGTAGCAAGTCTAGTATCCACTCGAAAGCTGTTGCTCCTTTGATCACTGCGCACTATCAACTATTTGAAATGTAATTTTCACTTCTTTCTTCAATTTTTCTTCATCTTTAAAATGTACTGTTGTGTTTACTTATGTAAATAGTGCGAAATAAAACTTGATACTTAAGTTCGCAATTTCTGTCAGGATCATGATCGAAATTGTTCAGTTTTAATTTTCTCTCATGCATAATTACACGAAGTCAAACTAGATCAAAGAAAATACTAAATTACTAAAAGGAACTGAGGCAGCTGACATTAGGCAGAAACTAACCCAAAAAGTAAATATGCTAAAGCGCGATTGATCGTATTCCAGAATAAGAATAGATGGAATAGTCTGTGGAAATCACTGGTGAATTCAGGCACATTTTGCACTGTAAGCTACAAACGCTTCCTTACATATGATCAGTTCAGGATATATTTAGTATTCCAGTGGCTAAAATAATCCCGATATAAGCGATTTATAGTGATCATTCTGTGTATTCTTATTCCGGAATACGGACAATCGAACGCGCCCTAGCGCTGTGGCATATGCGCAGTACTTACCATGAGACAGTTCGAAATGTTTTTAATGAATCAAGAGGTTATTGAACGTGACAGCAAGTGTAGGAAGCTTGACGATCCATGATGCGTCAGATAAAGTGACGATCGCTAGACCATCGTAAACAAGTGAGCTGATGCAATGATAACGATACCACATCATTTCAATGGCTTCAACCTCTGTATACAGCTGTTTCAAAAAGGTTGTCCTGGTCAAACGACAAGCGACATTCCTAGACCGAAATGGATTGTGGTTCTAACTGTGCAGCTGTGTGAGACGGATAAACTACGGTGTGATTCGAAAATAGATTCGCAGGAGACCATTAATATTCGTCTTAAAGTGTTGACTCCAAAAACAAATGACTTTCAGCTACAATCACAAAGGCATTTCGGTCTGGGAATGTCCGCGCTTGTCGTTTGCCATCCCGGACAACTTTATTGTAATAGGTGTTTAGGTATATTAACCGCTCTGGAGAAAATTAGAGTATGCTGAGCACAGTTTGGACAAATTTCAAGAAATACGATCTCGGCCATGATAGATTCTCACTATGATGAACATAATATATTCGAGGAGGGTTCACCGCAGGTTATGGAATAACAATAACAATGAATTCATCAATTGCAGAAATGTAAGCAAACGGGGCTGGTTCTCATATAATCGATCGGTTGATTCTTTTGTTCTGCATATGAATTTACGCTTCGATTCAACCGAACAAAAGGTTCAAGCGATCGGGACGATTATACGAGAACCAGCCTTAAGATTCGCACTTTTCATATTGATAATAAAAAATGATCTGAATCACAGTAACAGGTATAATTCTGAAAAGCGCTTTTCTCGTTGAAAATTGTAGTTTTGAATGTTATCGCTTTATTGTTCATTTTGATTTATTTGTAATGTATATTTTATAATCATCAATTATCAGCCTTATCAAGAGTTTGTGATTCTTATCATTTCGACTTTTATAAAAGCTGGAAAGGTGTCAGTCACATCAGTGGTTTAACTACCTCCATCGTATTAAAAACGGCTGTAGATTCAATCGGTTCCCTCTCATTGGTTTTGACTCGGAACTGATCAGTACTCAGATCAGTGTACTAAAAAGGTAAAGAAAGAAATTACACAGAATCAAATGACTAAAGTGCATTATGAGGTAAGAATTCTAATACCTATATAATTTTTGGCGTTATCCGGTTTCGTAGCCAGAATATGATACGGATCGTTCTCTGTCGATTGTTCCATTTTAAGTCTGGTTTAAGTCATCCTTTTCGATTTTGCCAATCCTCAATGTCAATATTTCTTCGACAATTATTACATTCACGTTTCTTACTTGTTTTGCACTACAAAGGTAAGCTGAATCACCGCATTTCGGTAACAATTTATTATACTCTGCGCTATCTTTACGTTGACTTCTAATACTCAGCAGTTCTGTGATATCTTAAGTTCAGTTGGATGTCGTCTGGAACCAGCAAACCAAAGTTAAAACCATGCAGTCAAAGCTCGTAAACACTTCACACGTTTATTTGTGAAGTGCTTTTTGTAACTTTATAAACTAAACGGCTGCCGTTCGGCGTTGCTCTCCCACAAATACTACATGGCCCTGATTGCTGTCAAAATTAAAAAGCACCTTCTCCTTTTCCGAATAAGCTTTATTCGAGCGAGGCAGGCCTAAAACAAACTAATGCAGTCATCACAGGGAACATTTCCCCAAGGATTATTGACAAAATATACAAATTGGGTAAGTTTTATGTAAACGGTTATTATTATAGCTTTATTTCATTTACTATACCCGGAAACGAACCGTAGAATACTCAGGCAGTAAAAGCAGCCATCAAAGCCGAACTTTGCCCCAAGCCGGATTGACAAATAATAACCAACTCTGTACATTTTTGTAAACAATAGTTTTATTTCACTGCAAAGACAGTTTAAGAATTCCCCGTTATACTGTAAGAGTGGAAAACACCGAACTGCCACTACGAAAATTACATCGGAAACTCGGAAACTTTAAAATGAGTTTTATTTGGTTCAGTTCTCTTTCCTTTTACCATTAGCGGCTTCAGTATTTTTACATTAAAAGTGACAAATATGAGCCTTTTTAAAATTGAATTTAGAAGTACACTCAGCCAAGGAGTGTATTTTTTAAACCCGAATCAGAGTGATAGATGACTTTGACTCAGTGACTTTCACAAATTTGCGGCTCACTCAGGACAAAAAAACGTTCGGTCAATATGACTTCGAAAATCAAATCAAGTTCTTCTTTTTTTTAATGATCTGAACGCCAATTTAAATGTGAGATCCCTATGTTCTGATAATTCGGCACGGCAAATATAAAGAAATGTGAAGAATACCGAGTAATGAACATCAAACAAGATAACATGGTTAATAAGTGACCCGAAGCCGTCGACTTGCGTGGGCGTGTGTATTAGGCACTTTATGCACCGAGGACGGCAACGGCTGTGACGACGGGCATTATGTGTTTGTCATTCCTTTATTCGCCTTTTATCGCTTTCCACATCCACATTTTCGAAAAATATGATAAATACAGAGTTCGCGCGCGAGTTCTTTTTTAACGTTTTTACGGCGTTGTGTTTTTGCAGGGAACGGTCGAAATGTAGGCGACTGCGTGCATTTTTACGTGCAATTATTGTATTTTGTAATTAAGGCTATTGTTTTATGCCGTCGACATAGACGTTGCCGTCCTGGTTTCGAAAGGTCCCTATTATTCCAACGGGGAATTCTCCCCCGCATGCTCCGGCTGTAAGACCCGAATTGTCCCGAGGTCCCCTGGAGCCCGGGACAACTATATATATATAATTACGCTCTCAATACTTTCCAAAAAGGAATAAATTTAATAAGTGTTAGAGAAGGCAGAATTTCCCGCACTCTCTGTTGAACGATAAATGAAGTGGAATTACTCCAATGATAACCATTGCATTTTAAGTAGATAAGTTAAAGTAACTGATATAATTCTCAAAATAGTTTTAAGAATGGAGTGAGCATTACTAATTTGTAAAGCGGAGAAACTCGTGATACAACCAGGCTGTTATTAGATAAGAAAATTACTACTTTGAGAGAGCCACTTTATTTTACAAATCATTCAAAACAAACGAAAATCTGATTTTCGATTAAATCACCCAAAGCCGCCGAAAAAGTAATCGCTCTAAACCGAATCAGTTAGGCTCCACACTCGGATAATCCTGTTTTTGATTTGCTAATACTACAAGTGTGTTTAGGTGGGTTATTTTTCTTGGGAGAAAGTGTTTTGACGAACTCCCGGCAGTAGTAAATTTTAATTTCAACACGGTATCTCGTTCATACATCATGCTATTTCAAAGAGCCATGTATTAATAATGTAAAAAAATTATAAGAACTAGGTGTTGCTAATGAAATGCTGCCGATTTTTGGTGCCACCTGATGAGCAAAATAAAATATTTCAGTAAAGAATTTTAAGTTTGATTGGCTTCTTGTTTCAGAGAACGGCTCCTTTGTAGCGAAAACTGTGCTCGTTGGATTGAAAGTTGCAACCGAAACAGAACCAGTTATACCGGATAACCAAAAAGTATATACGGAACTATATAGAGCAGTTAAGAATTAATGCCCACCCGTGGCTCACTCCTTTTACTTCAATATCTAGAGATTTGAAGTATTTGGAGCGCAAGAATTACATCTTTAAATCATTTCCTTGCTTTAATACAAACTCAATCTGTTGTTATATTCCAGGTTATATTTTTGAAAGGTATAGCTGCACGTTGAAGAATACGTATCATCTACTGGAGTAATCATAAGAAACTAAAGGTAAGTTTGAGGTCTCGCGTGACTAAAATGAATTTATTTGTATGGGAAATCAATATTTCGTCTGCAGTTTTTACCTGGTTTTGCCGGTTTACGATTTTGACTGCGACAGATTACTATATCGAGACTCGAGAGAGAGATTTGTCAAATGGTTTTAACATCATCCATAGTAATCCTTAATTCAAGATATAACAAAATGATGCAACTATAATGGTTTTTATGGGTTTATCAGAGCAAACACCCTTAAGTGCCTTTTCTCGCCGCTTGGGGCGTAAGTGAGGGGAACTTAGCATATTTTTGGGAAAAGCTTTGACAAAGTTAATGACGAATGATTCGGACAAAAAAAATAGCTCTCTATTTCTCCCTACTATCCAGGCACGGTCCTTTCTTATTTCGGCTTCCCCTCCCTGTCCGGCTGTGTAAGTATGTACAGCTCGTTAAATACAGCCTAATAAATGCAACAGCTAAATGGTTGTCCAGAACAACAGGAACAATGTAATACGAATTTCCAAGATCGGATGTAGCGAAGCCATTTATAGAGTGCCTACATTACTCCCACCTATGCATATCTGTTTATTTCGAAACAGGTTAGATTAATTGAATAAACCAACCACATTTTTTTCCTAAAGGGATTTGTGGAGGGGGGAAGGGTCGGGGAAAGGATCTACTGTTAGTAGTTCTTCCGTCTGTGATGCGAAGATTACTTGTTAATTTAACCCCAAGATGAACTGAATAAAATTAGAATCGAAGAGGGCCAAATTCACTAATACATTTTAGCAAATTAATATTTCTAAGACTGACATATTTATTGAAATTTTAAATACACTGGGCCGGCCAAACTTACTGAGTGAATCTTCCAGGTTTTTCGTGATCGTAACTAGCTACTTTCGTCGTTGCCATTTGAAACTCGTGCTTGGTTCTTCTTTATAGTCTTATACGGTATATTTTAAACGGAACATCTACTAACTCCTGAGTGATCATACAAACAAATTGGAACCAAATCATTTAGTTTAAATTTCAAGGTTATATAGATAGTATCAGGAGTTGGTAGATGTTCCGTTTATAAAACGTGATCTCCATCATCAAAACCAGTTTAAATTTTGGCGTTTTTTTTAGACAACTAATCCTAATATTTTTTTTTTTAAATAATTGCAAAAACTTCTGAAACCTCCATCATTTCAAAAAAGCTCTAAATCATGCACCATGGGTTTTTTGAAATGATGGAGGTTTCAAAAAGTTTGGAAAAGAAGGAGGTTTGCGAGTAACTATCAAGGCATACCCTTGTTCAGTTTGTTCGCTTGCCTCGAAGTATGTAGAATGAGAGGAGATCGACTTCATTGAAACCTATAAAATAACTAAATAAATGGTCTAGTGAACTATATGGATGATGTACAGCAACACTTCACAGTCTTATTATTATACACGAAAAAGGTAGAACAGTACGTACTAGGCCCAATAGCCCTAATGGGTATTGGCATCTTTCAGAAGAAATTGTTAATAGAATACCAGATAACAGTGATCATGTACATTACTTATTAGTATATACCACACCAGCTGTGAATATCACTTTTCGCGCGCTCTGATTGGCTACTCAAACAGTGAATATGATTTCATATTCATGCACCTCCGAGCAAAGCAGCGATCACCTCGCGCGAGCTTTTGTCCATTTGACAGAAAATAAAATAACTGTTTGGTGCTGGCTATTCACCTGCAGTGTGGTATATACTAAAACAATTAAAAGCGGCTCGGTAAATATCCACCACCACTATTCACCTCCACTTCGGTGAATAATCATTAATTAGCTAATCCAAATGTTGCTATGCGGCGGAATATTTCTGTTTGATGTTCGTGTATGTTATTTGATATGAGCTGTGTATTATATCTATTGTATTGTAGATTAGGTGTTTTACATAGTTTTTAATTAGGGATTATTCTACATGAAATAGTACTTATTTTTATTGAATTACTGTAATTTATATTTTAGGCATATTAAGAGTTACCCAGGGTAGTATAATAAAGTTGAGCTAATAACTGACATACAGCGGACCAACAGAGCATAAATATAACTTCGCTGAGGGCGAAGAAAAAAAATTCGAAAATAGGAGAGACAATTATCGATAAACTCTGAATTTTAACGGGACCTGGAACAACCATAGGGCTGATGAAAGTCAGGACCCGACTAACTGACCACAGATCGAACTAGATGGTTTAGCGTGTTGGTTTTCGTGGAGAGCCGGAAAACTGGAGAACTCGGAGAAACACCCTCGGGGCAAGGGCGTGATACCAACAACTCGACTCGCATGTTACCGGGGTTCAAACCCTACCCACAGTGGTGAGATAGCAACAACTCGACTCGCATGTTACCGGGGCACAAACCCTAGCCACAGTGGTGAGATAGCAACAACTCGACTCACATGTTACAGGGGCACAAACCCTAGCCACAGTGGTGAGATAGCAACAAATCGACTCACATGTTACCGGGGCACAAACCCTAGCCACAGTGGTGAGATAGCAACAACTCGACTCACATGTTACAGGGGCACAAACCCTAGCCACAGTGATGAGATAGCAACAAATCGACTCACATGTTACCGGGGCACAAACCCTAGCCACAGTGGTGAGATAGCAACAACTCGACTCACATGTTACAGGGGCACAAACCCTAGCCACAGTGGTGAGATAGCAACAACTCGACTCACATGTTACAGGGGCACAAACCCTAGCCACAGTGGTGAGATAGCAACAACTCGACTCACATGTTACAGGGGCACAAACCCTAGCCACAGTGGTGAGATAGCAACAACTCGACTCACATGTTACAGGGGCACAAACCCTAGCCACAGTGGTGAGATAGCAACAACTCGACTCACATGTTACAGGGGCACAAACCCTAGCCACAGTGGTGAGATAGCAACAAATCGACTCACATGTTACAGGGGCACAAACCCTAGCCACAGTGGTGAGATAGCAACAAATCGACTCACATGTTACCGGGGCACAAACCCTAGCCACAGTGATGAGATAGCAACAAATCGACTCACATGTTACCGGGGCACAAACCCTAGCCACAGTGATGAGATAGCAACAAATCGACTCACATGTTACCGGGGCACAAACCCTAGCCACAGTGATGAGATAGCAACAAATCGACTCACATGTTACCGGGGCACAAACCCTAGCCACAGTGATGAGATAGCAACAAATCGACTCACATGTTACCGGGGCACAAACCCTAGCCACAGTGATGAGATAGCAACAAATCGACTCACATGTTACCGGGGCACAAACCCTAGCCACAGTGATGAGATAGCAACAAATCGACTCACATGTTACAGGGGCACAAACCCTAGCCACAGTGGTGAGATAGCAACAACTCGACTCACATGTTACAGGGGCACAAACCCTAGCCACAGTGGTGAGATAGCAACAACTCGACTCACATGTTACAGGGGCACAAACCCTAGCCACAGTGGTGAGATAGCAACAACTCGACTCACATGTTACCGGGGCTCGAATCCTTTGTGGTGAGAGGCAAAGCACTTGTAAACCACTTGCTGCAGTCTGGCTTCCCATAAATAATTTCCTGAGAAACTGAAATTAACTGTGAAACTGGAGTTAACTCCAAACTTTGAGACGGCAAATATATGTCATATGATGGAATCAAATAACTTCGACAAACATGACAGAACCAAAGAATACTTGGATGCAGGAGATAATATTTCCAACTAACTCAATCACAGACAATTCCTGAGACAGTAATGACTGCACACTACAATGGTTTATTAATTTAATTTCGTCTGATAAAAATGGTCACGAGGCTTCTGTATACTAAAAATGACTGGCCACGAGGGAAACAGTGAGTTTTGTTTTCCCGAGATCCTCGATGTTCCCCGAGATGGAGTCCTTTAGCTAGCCAGTAGCGCGCGCCACATCACACCATCTTCTGTCACGATGTGATCACGTGATACATTTGAATCGTATCCTGCACGGGATACATTGGATTTTGATGACTGCACGTGACCCAATTCAACCAATGAGAGCGTGCGTTGTATCTCGAAAACTTTCAGTTGTTTTCCAAGAATCGACTGGCGTTTCGGGAAACATCGAGAGTCGATCGAGGGGCTGACAAAACTCACCGGTTTCCCGAGGGACCAGTCATTAATACTACCTGATATAAGCTGTTTTTCGACACAAAACGCGCTGCAGCGTCGCTGCGGCATTTTTAGTAGCGTTTTGTTTGTTTCTTGCATCTTATTTTAGCTACCAATTTTTCTCTCTCTCACGCTTGATAAAGATGTAAATTGTTTCTTTGGAGCTGGTTCCGTATTTTAAACGTTTTCTTTCGACGAAAAAGGTAAGCTTTTGATGAAGATCTAGACGTTTTGGTAAACAACATTACTATTTCCCGCCTTTTATAGCTATAGCCAGTCGTCACGATGTGATCACGTGGCTACCTTGGGTACCAAAGGTCCTGACTTCTCGCACCAGTCTCTCTAGTTGTAGGCGGCGAAGCGAAAGAACCTCTGGCTTCGGTCGTTGAGAATCTCACTTCCATGCTGAGTATAGGTTCAGAATTTGAACCTAGGCTCTAGTTGGATAATCTACTCATTAGGATGTAACGGTAATTTTCATTGGCTTATCAATGGCCAGCAAGACCGGTTTGACGTGTTTGATCTTGACCGCCATTTTGAAAAGTAACCAAGCCTTTGGCGACATGGAGGCTGGAGTTGAGACAGCTTGTATCTAGTTAGCATGATAATCAAAATATATCCATATTCATAGCAAGAGGGTGTGCATAAGTGCAGGGTCAACTCCATCCTCCATGCCTTGTATCTAGTTAGCATGATAATCAAAATATATCCATATTCATATAGAAAGAGGATTTGTATCAGTGCAGGATCAACTCCATCCTCCATGGCTTGTATCTAGTTAGCATGATAATCAAAATATAATCCATATTCATATAGAAAGAGGATTTGTATCAGTGCAGGATCAACTCCATCCTCCATGGCTTGTATCTAGTTAGCATGATAATCAAAATTTCTTCCTGTATTCGGCTGGTAGGTATGATCGTCGTATTTTTAGGGGTTGAAATCGGCGATTAGTATTTTTTAGGAGGCTGTCCAAGCTAAGTCAATTTTTTTTAAAGAGCTGATATCTTTAAAGTGGCACTAACCCTTTTTGCAATTTTTAAACATATAAATCTTTGAAAGGTTTAGAGTACTTCTGCGAATAATTTTTTGGCTTACAGAGAATACTCTATGTGCTATGCGTGTTTGAAATGGTGAAAAATAGACCTTTCCTGACCCATGACCGCGTAAGAAAAAGATGGGTCGATTCTTGATCTTACGTCATCTAATTCATTCGACTTTGCAATAATTTGAATAAATATTTAGCATTTTGTCTAAAATAACTGTTTTCTTTACTAACAACTCACAGACTGTGTATATTCTCTATATATTGATGTTACTGTGATAGAAAGGCGCCATAATAATTCCTAACGATAATCATAGAAATAATACAATCATTAATTAATTAATTAATTAATTAATTAATTAATTAATTAAATAAATAAATAATGTTCGGTATCTAGCGTAGAGTTGATGGCATAAAAAACAGCCTATATTATGTAATTTCACCCAACTAGATTAAGTATTTGCGTTATTACTCGCGCAAATGAAGTTCAGGTGGGGGGGGGGGGGGGGGGGGGGTTAAGCCGTTTTGAATTTTTGTTTTGGCTGTCATTGCTCCCCGTGACCTTTAATGTCAACCAAATGAAGAGGAACCCCTGCAGTTTTCTATGGGTAACATTTTGGTGAAAACCCCATATCTCTACGATGTTGCTTTCTACCCGTAAAAATCCATCGCCCTTTCCGTTTTGGCCGCAAAGCATGCTGGGACAGTTTCATTTGCTATTTCTGAGTCCAGAATTGGATTAAATAAAGTTGCAGCGTTAAAATCATAGTTTTGGTAGTAAACACGACGAACACAACATATTGCTTGCAAATGTGAGGTAAGAAATGCGAACCTTGCAAAACTGAGGGGGGAGGGGTGGAAAAGCATATGCCTTTCCTGATAATATTGCTACCCTCCCCATTAAGAAGGGGGGAGCGGTGAAAAGGCTTATGCATTTAATGTTAATAGTAGTACCCTCCCCCATTAGAAAGGGATTGAATAACGTTGCAGCATCAAAATCATAGTCTTGGTACTAAACATGATTAATACAACATATCGTATGCGAATTTTGTGTAAGATCGGCAAAGTTTGCAAAAATAAGGGGGGAGGGTGGAAGCCATTATTTTATTAACGTTAGCGGTACCCACTTGTAATAATAATAATAATAATAATAGTGGACTTATATTGCGCCATATCCATTAAATGCTCTATGGCGCTTTACAATGTTGAAAAATTAAAAACTAAATACAAAGATCGTTAAAAGACATTAAAAACAAAAGAAAAAATATTTACAAATACGTTTCCCTAAAAATATGAGTCTTTAGACGAGATTTAAAAGTATTTACAGTAGAACTACATCTAAGGTCTAGTGGAAGTCCATTTCAGAGTTTTGGGGCAGCAACGGAACAAGATCTGTCCCCATATGTCCTCAGGTTTGAGGGTGGTACAATTTAAAGGTACTAACTGTCTTTCTAGCAGACCTTAAGTTGCGATTAGGCACATAAGTATGAAGCATATCATTAATATATGATGGCGCTAAGCCATTGAGAGCATTATAGGTAATGAGAAGAAGTTTAAAAATTATTCGTTTCTCTACTGGCAGCCAGTGTAGATCTTTAAGGACTGGCGTTATATGGCTAAATTTAGAATTGCGAGTAATAAGCCGAGCCGCGCAGTTCTGAACGCGCTGAAGCCTTTGGATTAGGCTTTTAGACAACGCATAAAGTACATAATTGCAGTTGTCAAGCCTACATGTAATGAAGGTGTGGACAAGCTTCTCTGTTGATTCCTCTGACAGATCATTTCGAATCTTACTGATTTTCCTAAGATGGTATAGTGCAGACTTACAAACTGATTCAACTTGCATTGCCATTGACAGAAAACCATCAAAAACTACCACGGTGGCCAAATGACCCCAAAATCGCCAGGGTTGGTTTATTTGTCTATATCTTCAAGACTTTCAACAGTACAATAATGATTTTTTTTATGGAGAGGTTTAGAGCGCTAAACAAAATAAAATGTTGTGTTTTGTGTTAACGCGAACATCTTAATGACGTCACAATTACGTCATTTACCCATTTATAATAGGTTTCTCCATATTTTCAAGTAGCCGTAAGATACTAAAATGTTAAATTTTTCAATTCTCCTCTTGTTGGGAACAAAGTAATCGAAAACCCTATTTCGATTGGTTAAGAGGGAGAAAAGTTATTTAATTTTGAATTTTCGTAATTTTCCCGCCAAATTTTGGCGGGAAATAAACAGCATAAAACCATTTATGAAACATATTTCTTCAAATAACTTTTGGAGTCTTAAATATTATTACATGACAATCTAGAAACTTTAAGAAGACCTTAGTACCTAAAATCGTATGTTTTTTGAATTGTAATTTTTAATGGATAAATGCTTTCAAGGTTACATTGAAAAAACGTAAACGTCACTATGACGTCATGAGTATTTGGAAACGCCCTCTAAATATAGGCGAGTGAGCATTGTATCTATATTTTTTGACCAATGCACTTCTAACGCACTAAGTAGTTGTAATATCGAGTTTTTGTTTTTGTTTTACAGTGGAATGCCCCATTTATGTAAAACACAATACGTCACAGATATGACGTCACGAAAATATTAAATCCTTAATAACTTCGGAAATATTTATCATAGAGACTTCAAAATTGTGCCAAATAAAAACGCATCGCCATATCTTCGTTATAGCGTACTTTACTTTAAACGACTATTTAAAAAGGAATTTGACCAAAAAAGGAGCTTACTATTATGACGTCACAATAATGTCATTATCTAAAACTAATTTAACCAGAACCTTAAATTTTACTTGCGTGGTAAACTGTGAAAATTTTATTCAATTTCAGAGAGAATTTAGGAAATTGTGCCATTTTATCTTATTTTGGTCACGCTCAACCCTGGCGATTTCGGGGTCATTTATGCCCACCGTGTACTCCTATATTCCTTGCGGCAGCCGATAGCTGCACACTACAATTTTCTACTGTTAATGTACTAAAAATTGGACGAGAGCAGTATTTAGAGCTAATCACAAGCAGTTCCGTTTTATCACTATTTAACTTAAGCTTATTGGATAACATCCAGTTATAAATTTCTCCAACACCAGCTTCAACTTGACCAGCCGATGATACTTGGTCGTCATTACAACTGAAGGGAGTTGAAGGACATATATAACTGGATGTCATCCGCGTATAAATGAAATTTCATATTATAGCGCCGAACAATATCACCAAGTGGTGAAGTATAAAGTAGGCATAAAGTTGGGCCAAGAACAGACCTGTGGGGAACTCCACATGTCAGAGGGCGAGTTGTGGACCTTTGACTTCTTATTCTAACAAATTGAGATATATTATTAAGGTAAGAGGTAAACCACGATAGGGCTAAGCCACTTTTACCATAACGAGAAGCTAACCTGTTCAATAAAATAGTGTGATCGACAGTATCGAACGCAGCCGATAAATCTAATAGTAACAGTAAAAAAAAAAATGATTACAGAACGATTGTTGTCAATTTCATAAAGGATATCGTTAGTTACTTTAATAAGAGCACTCTCAGTACTGTGAAACTGTTTGTAGGCTGACTTAAATGTTTCGTCCAGGTTATTGGATATAATATAGTCAGACAGCTCCACTGCTACCACCTTTTCCGTGAGCTTTGACAGGAACATCAAATTTGAAATATGCCTGAAATTTTCATACTCTTCGATGTCCAGTTTCGGCTTCTTCAAAGGAGGTTTCAAAAGGGCCAGCTAAAAATCATCCGCCATAACTGCAGTGTCTATAGAAGTATTAATTATCTTAACTATGACAGGTAGCAAAGCAGGGATGCATTGTAGGAGCACTGAGGCAGGTACCGGATCTAATGACAACTCCGACACTTGCTTCATAGATACATTCTTAAAGGGAAGCATTACAGAACACTGGTAAATCAGTATGACGAACAGTGTTATCAGCCAATTCGTTGTCGAGGGAAAGGCGCAATGTAGAGATTTTATCGCTGAAAAAGTCAGCGAATCTGTTTGCTAAGACTTTATCAGACGTGGAGGTAGGATAAAGAACCTCAGACTTGTTATGAAGCAATCGGTATCAACAGTACGGAACAACATTTGTTGGTCATGACTGCATGTTACCTTGAATAAAAGTAGAGTAATAGTCCACTTTCGTTGAATTAATCAAGTTGTTGACGGCAGCACATTGCAACATGTAATTGTGACGATCGATAGTAGAGTGTGAAAATCGCCAGCGACGTTCAAGGGCCCGGGGGGGGGGGGGGGGGGGGGGGGGTAAATGAAAAATGGGTATGTATGTGAGGCCAAGAGGCTCAAACCCTGACCCTGTTTGACCCAATCCGAGCTCCAAAACCCTGATTGCCCCCTTTTTGGGAAAAAAAACAACCTGATTGCCCCTTCTTTAAATTGTTTTCAAAACACGGTCGGATATATATCCTGGCCGGTATACCGCGTACCGGGATTTCATGCAAAATATACGGAACATTTCAAGTCGGGACGTGGCATTGGGTAAACAAATCAGCAGATGAAGTACATAGATAAGTACTGAAGTACGAATTAGCGGCGTTACGATGTATGGGAACCTCAGTGCTTGAGATCTGTTCATTAAACCAAGGTGTCAAAGGATGAATTGTAATATATCTAGCATTAAGAGGGGCATGAGTGTGCAATAAAGTTCCTAAAGTGTCACTATACTGGCGTACCAGGTCATCCAAAACATCAGCAGTATCTGTTATTAGTTTTGACGAAATTGATCAAAGTCAATGGAGCGAATTTTACGGTAAGAAAACTGTTTCCTCTCGAGTAGTGGTTTAGAAATATCAAGAGAACACATAACAGCATAGTGATCCGATGAAACAGGGTCTGCAACGCGGCATTGTGTACCAACATTCTCACAGCCTCTTGAAATGATTAGGTCAAGGGTATGGCCGTTACGGTGCCAGTTGAATCGATCGGAAATATGTTGAACCATATTAAACAAATCCAACAAGTCTAGAAAATGTTTAGCATCATAACGATCAACGTGAAAATTCATATCTCCTGAAATTAAAAGTATGCCTGGAGCTAAAGCTAGTCCGCGTCCCAAATAGGTTCCAAATTCATCTAGGAAAAGACCAACAGTTAGCCGATTTGAAGTGGATGGTGGTGGGCGATACACAATAACAAGTCTCAAATAATTTATAGTTCAGGTTCGAAGTAATGTTGACATCAATAGACTCAAAACTTCTGAAGTCGACTTGCATGGTTATGGCTCTTAATTTTAAAACCTTTCTTGTACACAAGACCAACGCCTCCACCACGAGAGTGAGATCTAGGGATACGCGGCAGTAAAATTCGTCAAAATCACCACCGTCGAGCCAAGTTTATATGTATAAAAATTGCAAAAGGGGTTAGTGGCACTTTAAGGTATGAAAACTCGGAACAAGGCTAAATAAAGCTACAGATCCTTTGATTACGCTTCTTTATTAATTAAGAAAAACTAATACAAAAAAGCAAAACATGAGTTATATTTTAGGGTGGGCAATTTTTCACGGCTTGGTTTTTTTGGGGGTACTTCTCGAGGTTTTCCGACGGTCATTCCTACCTTTTTAACTTAAAGAATCTCCCCCCGGGGGTTAATATCAAGTCGATAGGAACCAAGACTTTCAGTCACAAACAAACCATGGTTCTTTCCATCTTATTTAATTTTGTCGACTAATATCTTGTAAATTAGTGTGGTAAGCATTACTCCGATAAAGGGAATTTTCTAAGTAATATCACCAACTATCGATTAGATTCGGCGGTTCAATAGTCAATTGGTAGTAAGCTAATTACAAACACAGTCACTTTGCTTGAATACAAATCCGTTTTTTGTATTGGATCGGTTATAGTAAGAGCACACACAGGGAGTTTAATTTGCCTGCTAATTGTTCATACTTTTTAACAGATAGGACCTTGTCATTAATAATAAACCGACTAAGAATTATTTAACGAATTGTTTTATTCAGTATATTGAACGAAGAAACAATTCGCTGTTAGCTTCAATTATTTGTATTTGTGGAAGAACTTCTTTTCTTTTCTGTATATACTAGTTGATTATGAAGACGTGACATCTGTACTGATTCAGTTGAATTGTACCACACACACATATATCTAACCACACATTTACAATATGATTTTCAATGAATTTCATTTAAATCAGAACATCACAGGCGGTAACAGAGGGAGTTTTCATTAAAAACGCTAAGGGAATTTAGGAAGTCGGAACAGTTTTAAAAAGCTCTTCCCGGCGGTGATTCTCCAATTGATTTATCAAAATTAAAATCCCTAGCCTCCCTTTGTAGCAAATCCAAACACCACTTGTGGGTAAGGAGCTATACTGAAGCCTTTCGAGGAGGTCTGACCACATGGACTGTCTAGTTAACAAGGCGCTTCACTTAATCACCCGCCAAATGATGGATTTACTGATGATTGACGTCTAACCATGATTGGGTTACTCTGAGATTAGACGAGCCAATAATCAATACCCGTGCCAGTGAGAACAATATGTTCGGTACATGACCGGAGTAATCAAGCTGCAATAGCTGCTGCATGGTTAGTCGGTGTTATTACTCTTAACGATAGAATTGGAGCAATGACGTGGCTTCAGTGCTAGATAATTCATTGCGTGCATGCATGGCCGTTCGATTGGAAGTTGGGAACTTGTTACCGAACTTGTTGCACACCGATCGAGCTACAATCGACTTTCTTTTGAAGTCTTAGTTGTATCATGGAGGTTTAGTGCTGGGTGTCCTTCCGCGATGAAGACAGAGCGTTTGGACATGGCTCGTAAGTGACACGTATATGTACATCTTACCATCTAAAAATCCTTTTTTTTATTTGATAAACGACTCTTCCAAGCTGTTTCCTTTGTCAGTTAATCATTCATTTGTCCAGAAGCAAAAACGGCGTCATATCAACTGAGAAACTGAACGGGGTAACTGCGGTAGTCAAGCTTTAAGAATAAATGAATCTCACTATTGTAACTACTAACAATAAGATTGGCAGATTTCACCGGCGAAGCGAATTGATTGCACCTACAGTGTATAAATGTTCCAGTGCGTACGTGTGGCAGTAATTTTGTTAGTACAAGGATGTGACAACTGGGGATGTATCAACACTTTTTAAAACAGCTCAAAATCTTATTTGAGCCAATTGAAACTCAAAAGTAATTACGCACTTCTATTTCAAAAAATTCTTTAGTTAAGACTTCATGAGATCATTTTAGTGGTCAGGTAGTATTCTTTTTTTCGAACAGAGACGTGATACGATTGATCACAGTGTAATCAGAAAAACTCGTTGAAATAACCTCTTGTGCTGTCAAATACGATGTATTTGAGGGCATGACTCAAATTGCTTTCTGTCCCATATTGGTCGCTCGTTTAACTCGGCATGACGGATCGGATATTACTGAAGCATACATGCATCGCAATTTTTTCCTGCCTGAATGTATTGGGCAGGGGCGGCGTAGCCAGGAGTTCCGCGAGGGGGTTCCGATTTGTTTTACATAGAATAAGCCATGTAGCAATTTACTGATCTTATTTAAATTAGCCATACTCATGCGACAAGACTTATGACGAGGTGATCTTTCCCCTTATTTTTCACATGGCTCGGGTTTTACATTTTCGTCTACGAACAGCAGTTTCAGCGGTATTGACCCAAATGCCTCACTCGATGTAATGAAGCGCTATTCAAACCATCATTCTTGTGTGACACCAACACCCTCTTAAACAAGCTAATTTAGATACACAGTTTGAATAGCGCTTCATTACATTGAAGTGAGGCGTTCCGGTCAATACCGCTGAAACTACTATTCGTAGACACCACTGTAATATCAGCTATTCCAAACATACTCCCATCACACCTTCCTGGTACTAAGTTCTACTTACTCTTTACGTACGGTGAAGTAAATGAGAACATGAGAAAACGGCATGTGCCCTGAGTGGAACTCGATCCCTCGATCTCTTGGTTACCCGTAGTCTGTCCTATTTACTATAATAATAATAATAATAATAATAATAATAATAAACGCAACCGCAACAACAACAACAATATATAACAACAATAATAATATTTTTCTTTACTCAGACGGCCTACGTCACGTAAAGTGATTTTCAGTAGGGCTCTGTTCACAAAGAAAATTTCATAAGTACATCATAAAAGAAAGAAAAGAGAAATATATATATATATGTAAATAGGAATACAAAATTATAATGAAATGTATTATAGAATGTAATATATATATATGCTAGTAAAAATAAAAAAATAAGTATATAATTAAAAGTGCCTTAATACTTATTCCATGAACTCATAATGGCCTTTTTAAAACTCTTTACAGAGGGAAGTGTTCTTAATTCAAGAGGCAAGGTTTCCAGTTATTTAAGCAACTATTTTGAGATCTCAATAGTCCCCAATTAGTGTTTGACTTTATAGTTCTTATATTGTCGTTTCTACGTGTGTCGTAATTATGAATGTTTATACCTCGTACGGAAGCGTTATTCCTATAGTTATAGTTATCTTTCATTGTATTATACATAAACATGCATGGCTGTAATGCTGCACCACTACACACTATTAATAAGATTCATTGGTTGAAAGAACCCATTCTCTACCCAAGACCCTTCTCTTATTTCTTACTGCGCATGCTCGACGAAATTGTAAGGCTCTGGGAAATTCCAGAATTTAGAGAGCCCTGATTGGTGTTTTGTGGAACAATACAGATGACGACATAGCACGTGCGTGCGTAATTAATTTATTTGCATTTGAAAGGAAGAAAGCAAAATGTCGGACGAACACAAGCGTGTCTGAAGTTAGCCTGCTATGCAGACGTATTTTTTCACTCTCATAAATTCGAAGAAAAAAGTAACGTCTGCTTACCCGAGCGCTTAATTAGTTTCCAATATGCAAACACGACGACATCACGTTTGTTTTATTTTTCTGCCCAATCAAAGCCATTGTTAGAATTTTAGTGAATTGGCGCGCCAGTGAACACTCTCCTATGATTGGTCAATGGCAAATATATTGTCTGAATCCTTTTAAATTCAACATTACATCACTTTCCAGGATATGGAAGGTAAAATCTGATTGGTTCATAACACAATGAGGTGTGCATATTGGAAACTAATTAAGCGCTCGGGTAAGCAGACGTTACTTTTTTCTTCGAAGTTACGAGAGTGAAAAAATACGTCTGCATAGCAGGCTAGTCTGTAATACTGTAACCTATGGCGACAGATCATTCTATGTCGCTGCAGCTAAACTGTGGAACTCTCTTCCGGATTATATTCGAAGTATTGATTCATTAATTAGGTTTAAATCAAGTTTGAAGACCTTTCTTTTTAGATGCTTTTAGCTAGTTACTTGATACTTTTTATATATTCATGTAATTTTTATTTCTATTAGGTATAATATGTAAGAGCATCGAGACTCTGTAGGATGCTCCTAATACGTTATTGTTATTATTATTAGTCTGAAGTTAGGTCAAATAATTTCGCCAATTCAAGTAACCGGAAAATTTCAATATTAATACCATTGAGGACAAATTAATCCCTAATTTCAACTTGAAATTTCACGCGTAATTTGTAATTTCACATGTTAAATTTCAAACGCCGCCTACGTGCGCTTAAAGTAATGTTTTTCTGGATCGTAATTTGCTCTCCATAATATTAATGGTAATCGAATAGTGACTCGTGAAATTATGGATACATTTCACTTGTGTTCAGTCAAAATCTACGTAATTTAATTACTTCGATTTTGACTAACACACGTGAAATTTATCCCCTAATTTCACTCGTCCCCATTTGAATACCTATACTAACTACTGAAAATACAGTCTTTCTCTGCCTTTCTAATAACAAACTCTAACACCAGTTCAAACATCGAGTTGTCCGCCATTTTGTTTCTGGAGTTTTGAGCATGCGCTGTGAGGACTGTAGCCAGATTTTGGCTACAACCCTCATTTGCATATGTGGCGTTTCCCAGAGCCTTACGATTTCGTCGAGCAGTAAGAAATAAGAGATAAGAAATAAGCGCAGTAAGAAATAAGAGAAGGGTCTGGGGTCGAGAATGGAAAGAACCGAGAGAGAAAACAATGACAAACCCTATGATTGATAAAGTCATGCAACAATAAACCAGAAATATTGTTATTGCGTGCAACGAGAACACACATCGCCATTGTGAAAAATAAGCGCCCTCGGGCGGAACTCGGTGAATAAATCCCATACCTCCGAGCGGAAGGCCGATAACCCTTTAGTTAATACTTATTAATTTTGCATCAACTACCGTTCATTTTCACCTGTCATCACTGAGAACGGTATGCAGTAAAACATCCATGATCATCGTATTTAGTAGTAGATTAACGACCACATAATTGAATTAGTATACTCATGGATTTTTTATATTTCAATTTTATATGATCAAAGCGATTTGCATGTTTTACCATGCCACCGACTTAAGCCTCGGTGAAACGATTTCAATATATCTTCAATACTGGTTCAACATTGGTTCACCATTTCTTCAACATCGGTTCAACATCGCAGGTTCAACATTTGTTGAAAGATGTTGAAAGCATGCGTGTCATGTTGGTTCAAAACCTGATAGCAGACTATATGGAGAGGTCTGAATGGGGTTAACTGACTACTTACAAACGGACTTAAAAATAACTGACAAATGACGATTGTTTACTGACAACTGACAACCGAAGAATAACTGACAACTGACAAATTTGGTTTTTGTGGGTCAAACATTGTAAATTTTCTCTAGTAATGATTAACTAGGGCTAACTGACAACTGACAAATGGTCAACATTTTAACTGACAACTGACATGTAGACCCCATTCAGACCCTCTACCGAGGGCGCTGCCTAGCCTCGTTCCCTGTCTTCTCGTTTACGCATTCGGCTGGATAGTGTGACGTCACTTATTGCGAGAACGACTGGTAAGCCCCGTCGTTATTATTGGCGGTACTACGTCCTTGGAAGGACTGCAACGATACCATGAAAGATAAGGAAAATGCCGCCGTTTTAAAACTGTAATTCATCTAAAGGAGATGGTAGAGAGAAACCAAACAAACACTTGGTACATGAAGATGTGTATAAGAGGGTCTAGATGGACCGGTACACAAATGTCAGTTAACTGCCAAGAATATATATGTACCATTTTGAGGGTAATCTTCGAGAATTAGCATTGTTTTCTTGAATTATAAAGCTGGATCTCCAATTGGACAGCTGTCAGTAAATTCGCAATTGTCAGTTAATATTTCGGCTATTTGTCATCGTCAGTTCAATCAATTTAATGTATATGTGTCACTAGTAGTTGTCAGTTAACCCGGCCCCATGCGTGTACACCCTCGCGTGTAGCGAGCGAAAAAGTAACACATCAATATATAGTTTCAGTCGTGATAGACGAGTCCGATGATTATTGGTTCACTATTCCCTTCTTTCACTGCATCAAATGCTCAGCATCATTGAACTGCATTTTTTTAAATTAATCAGTGGAGTAGTTATTCAGAGTGACGTAAACGTCTCTCAACCGTGCCAATCAAAATGGGAATCAAAATGAATCGGATGATGATCGTTTTTGGTGTTTTTGCTTTAAGATGATATATATATATATATATATATATACAGTCGATGCCAAAAAGGTTGTCCAGCAGAACATAATATAATACTATAATATCCATTGTTTTGGCCTATTGTCTAGGCCAAAACAATAGGCCAAAACAATGGATATTAAAGTATTATGTTAGTCTGCTGGACAACCTTTTTGGCATCGACTGTATATATTGTACAAACATGACATGCATAGAATTTACATTGCCGTTATTGGAATCGTCGGCTTGGATTAAGTGCAATCGGAAACCGATCAATTATTTTTCTTTCATTTTGTCGAAATACATAAGACGTCGTACACACGCAAGAGCAAGGGCACGTCTTTTGAACTGGAGAACTACCGTTAGCGCATAATCGTGATTTTAGGCCATATTAACACAATATCCGAGAGTTTTATGTGCCAGCTCCAAACAACTATCCGCTACATAATCGTGAACAGGCACGGAGCAAGTCGGCACGGAAATCTATCCGCTACATAATCGTGAACAGGCACGGAGCAAGTCGGCACGGAAATCTATCCGCTACATAATCGTGAACAGGCACGGAGCAAGTCGGCACGGAAATCTATCCGCTACATAATCGTGAACAGGCACGGAGCAAGTCGGCACGGAAATCTATCCGCTACATAATCGTGAACAGGCACGGAGCAAGTCGGCACGGAAGTATATCCGCTACATAATCGTGAACAGGCACGGAGCAAGTCGGCACAAAAATCTATCCGCTACAAAGTACACTCACTTTCAACACCAGAGCCGCGCAACATCGCTCCGGCACAAAAATCGTGCCGAAAAAATCGTTTCACAGTCATGTGTAGGAGCCCTAGTATCCGTTTTGGTTTTCGTGCCGGCACAAAACCTACTCGGTATGGTGTGAACGTGGCCATCGGTTCTCAATTGAGTTTAGTATTGTGGGCCGGGCCTGGTGAAAAGGGAGCAAAAGTGATGGCTTTGTGTACTGCAAAAAACAATCGAACGGTTGGCGTCACTCTTGTTTAAGACGTATTCAAGAGAAAATGAATACGTATTATACAGGTGCAGCTGTACAGACACCGGTTTTTTGTAAAACATATCAGTGAATTCCTGTTTATAGACGATTCAGAATAATCAATACAGGGAGAAAATCCGGGTTCGTTTTCACAAATCCAGGTTTGGGAGCTATTTTTTCTCTGGAAACTGGGACCGGTTCTGGCCATGGCGCACATACGCACCTATTTACTATACAAGTGTCTGCCCGAGGTTTGGCATCGGTAATGGGCATGCAGACTTCAATTTGACCTCGCTTTATAGCAGATCCTTTACAATTGGAAATAAAACCACACATCAATTTTAATTATAAAAATATAGGTGCATGCAGCTGCGAAAATGTGAGAGGAGAAGAATAGCTTTCATTCCCGCCGGAAAGTTATAGGTGATGTGTAATATTGTTTTTCTTATCCTCCCCTAAAATCTAAAACCAAACCATTTTCAGGCAATATAATTTTGGCTTACTTTTTATACCACTGGGAGGTGAAAGTAATGATTTAAAACACACTAAATTATTCAAAAGCTGTGCTCCCTCAAAACACCAAACACTTGTATGACGGGGTAAAATCATTTTAAGAAACTTATGGTTGTTGTTCCTCGGACCTGAATGGCTTTGAAAGTATGTAATTATTCTATTTACGCTTTAGTTACATCATCATCGCCTGTGTGCTCAGCAGCGGGACAATATACTGCACGTTACATATAGGCCGGGTTAATTCCGAGATAAAAAGTTCCTGTGTCGGCTTGACATCTTGGTCGTAAATCCCCACTTTTGCGATACAGTGAGGAGAAAAATCCTTACTAAAGCTATTGTGTTTTAATTATGTACGGCTTTCAGCCTAATTCGTTGTCTGTTTTGCTATTGGTTGCAGGACTTACTCAAGGAAATACATTCTGGACTGGTGTCCTTTAAAACGGATTAACCGTGACAGAACCAATAACATTTAATTTTGAACACTGAAAACGGAAAGGCAAACGCTCTGCTGGAATCGTCGATTTGCGTACCGGCTGTGGTAGCGAGACTGAGCTAGCAAACTTACCACTCGGATAAACATCCATTTTAGCAGACCCTCGAGTTCTTCAGGATACCGACTAAATCAGAGAGAATCGGGCGGTGTGTTGACTTTCTCGGCCAATTCACGGGAGAACTGCGAGAGACGGTGGTACGTTAGGGTAGTACAGACATATAATACACAACTGAATTATCTACACCAACTGAACCGTATATACTACTCTAAATATCGACAGGGGAAATCGCCGTGTTCCCGCTGATTTACCTGCTCGAGAAGAACTGAGAACAAGCCTCCAGCCAGTCACCGTGATTCAAGGTAATTTCATACTAGAACATTTTTTTTTAGAAAAGATTGCACCGGTTCACGAATATTTAAATCATGTTTATACGACTTTTTGATCGAGGAGCGGCATTCGTAGGCAAGCTTAAGTACACCGATCACTGAATCTCTTGGCTATCGGCTCTTGGCTTTCTGGTCAAAGGGACTAATCCGTTTAGCCCATCAATGAAAATGCACTTTATCTTTTTGCCACATAACGCGGGGAAGTTGAACTAAAAAGCCATCACAGTTGTAAAATGGTTCTAATTGGCTTATACGCAGCCGGTTTTAGCTTGATAATCGTCGAAAAACCTCTTGGACTCCTTGTATGTAATCGCTCTAGGAAACCTAATAACTTGAAATTATATTATCTCGAAAAAGAGGTCATATCGAGGCAATTATTGGCGGAGACTACTATTTTATTGAACAGGCAGTTATCGACGATGAGCCGGATTAAGCCTATATAAATGAGAAAGATTTCCCAAAACTAAAAGCAATACAAGACAAGTAATCCTGGTTGGAGACATTGGTTTAATGAAATATACTGAATAGAAAACTCGACACAACACTGACACGTTTATTTGATTTGCTGAGAGGTGCGTGGTGTTTGGCTCCGGCTTGCCCAAGCTTTACTCTGAGCTCGCCTCTATATACAGAATACTGTATTATTCTGCCTCGGGTATTGTCATTAATAAGGTATATATGGAAGTGCCACTCCGACCGGAACAGAACCGGCATGAATTAAGTGGCGGAGTTTTATAATTGGGAAGAGGTTCCGAGTATTAAGGAGAATGGAGGACTCCCTAAGTAATTCAACATGACTTGCAGCATGCAGGATTCCCACATTATCCACAAATTCTCGGAACCTCTTTGGGGTGATATCAACCCCGGCTGAACAGGGTGGGCGAGTGGGCGCCGAGTTCTGTTTCCTTGGTTTTCTTTTCTTGCTATAAGCACATGGCGGAAGCGTCCTTTTCCTTTTATATTCCCCAGCCACCAATGAGCAACGATGCTTATAGCCACAATTCAAACTGGTTTTCACGTACAGAATGTCGTTAATGATATATCCTGGGCAGTATATACATATTCAAATGACATTGCTTAGCAGTATATTATATAAGCTAGCTATGCATGCCATGCTGTCATGCACGGCTACACCCTAGTTCGCATGCTTTCGTGTCAGGTTTAGCTAACCGTATGGGCTGAATTTTTGCTGATAAATTTTACGGTTTAACAAAGCCAAGTACTGTTACCTTCAGAAAGCTGAGAAACTCGGAGCATCCCATGCAAGAACGCGCAATGTCATTGGATAGAAGGCGCTCGAGCATTTCTTTTCGCGTAAAGGATATTATATATTATCAAACAAATAGAAGATGGTTTTCCTGTCCTCGCATTCGGCTCGTGCATTCGCAGCTTTTCAAGACCTCAAGCCGGCGTGCACAATATTTTATACATATAACATGAGAACCATTTTCGATTTGTCTTAAAATTAAATTGGTAAACAAACAGCTCCGAATGTTAGTAATTAAAGAGGCCCTAATAACTTTCATCTCCAACTGCTTTAGTTATTAGTTTTACTGAAACCTTCCGATAAAACGCTAGATCACCTGCTCCTGTGGATAGCTTCCTGTTATTCCAATAAAGCCTGTTTTACTTCATTTACTCCAACAGTCTCAAAAGAGGAACTTGAATTAATAGTCCAGTTTCGTATTCGAAAATTAACAATGAATGCAATGAATACAGACGCATGTACGCAGCGTTAGCCTCATTCTGAAGTTAAACATTCATAAATACCAGCAAGAAAGTGCAAAACGCGAAACTATAACAATACGCAGAGTTGTGAATAGCCCACCTCGCTGGTATTTATGAATGTTTAACTTCAGAATGAGGCTAACCCTGCGTACATGCGTCTATAGTCATTGTATTCAGCGGTAATTTTCGAATACGAAACTGGACTATTGTTAATATCTGTTTTCTTCTAAAAGACATACAAACAATGGTCAATCACGGTTACTGGGAAACTATCCACCCCCCACCCCCCACCCCCCGACCCCTTGGGTATACATGTGTAATTAATGATTAACCATTAAACTATCCACCCACCCCCCGACCCCTTGGGTATACATGTGTAATTAATGATTAACCATTAAACTATCCACCCACCCCCGACCCCTTGGGTATACATGTGTAATTAATGATTAACCATTAAACTATCCACCCACCCCCCGACCCCTTGGGTATACATGTGTAATTAATGATTAACCATTAAACTATCCACCCACCCCCCGACCCCTTGGGTATACATGTGTAATTAATGATTAACCATTAAACTATCCACCCACCCCCCGACCCCTTGGGTATACATGTGTAATTAATGATTAACCATTAAACTATCCACCCACCCCCCGACCCCTTGGGTATACATGTGTAATTAATGATTAACCATTAAACTATCCACCCACCCCCCGACCCCTTGGGTATACATGTGTAATTAATGATTAACCATTAAACTTAGGGTCGGATACAGGGGGAGGGGTGGGGGTTTCTCAGAAACCGTGATTTAGAACAGCGGCCTTAATTACAAGAAACACCTTGAATGATTCTTATCTTTATTCGGTGAACTAATTTATGTTTCAGAATCAACTGGCTTCACCTGACTGAACAAAATGGAAAATGCGACTGGGGATTCACTTATGGGACTCAATGGGACTGATACAAGATCCGAGTTTAGTGCGTTGAGAATTTCAGAATACGTGCTTTTTACCATCATCTTTATCGTTGGTGTCGTTGGTAACATTTTGGTTTGCTTGGTCATATTCAAAACTCCGAGCATGCGCAGTACGAGAAATTATCTCATCGTGAACCTCGCTATAGCGGACATCACAGTCGCTCTGGTGTGCATACCATTTGATGTGGTAATAAAGATTTACGGTGATACCTGGATACTAGGAGCTGCAATGTGCAAGATCATCTGGCCCTCTATGACCCTCGTAACAACATGTTCTGCTGCTACACTAGCCGCCATTAGCTACGATAGGTTAGTCCGATATTGTAAATTACTGAAGTATTTGAAAAACGTGCACATGAGGTCTGATTGTGTTGAGTTTTAGAGGAGTGTGGAGCATTGGTATTGAGTTATAGCAGAAGCCCCTGGTTATAGATATTTCAAATGCAGAAAAACATGAAAACGAGGCTGTGAAGGCCTCGGTTACTTTTCTCATACAAATCTTTCTAATTTCAAATGTCTGTAATTACATTTCTTTTTAAGGTACATCACTCAAATTTCACAAGATCACTAATGTTAACATGATATTTCACATCAGTAATAATAATGTTTTCTCTACATATTCATTGAAACAGAAATACGCATTTATTAATAGGGTCTATTATAATGTACTAGTATATAATCAACTGAAGTTAACTGAGAGTCGATTAAGGTATGCTAATCGCCGTAGGAAGCGAGTAGCTGCTGACGTTTCGTGCGCTAGCCCTTCGTCAGAGCAAAAACAAAACGTGCGATCTAGATCCGGCCAATTAAAACACTTGTCGTATAACTGAAACGGTTTTAGTCAGGAAACCATCGTCTATTTGTTAATAGCGTTCTGCCCAGTTGACGTCATAAAATATTAGCATAATGACAACATTGCATTGTGGGATCGAAATGCGGACAAATATTTCAAAATGGCTGCCTCGGACATAGTTGTTCCTGCGTGCGGTATGGATAATTTTAGAGTTTTACTCACAGAAGATGAGGTACGTTCCAGGTGCCAAATTAACCAAACCACCTGGTGAATGTAATGTTTTGGAGCTGAAACGTTGGTTAGAGTGCCACGGGGAGAAAAAAAGTGGAAAAAGACAAGAATTGGTTGATCGGGTGAAAGGATGTATTGCTCTTAAAATCAAGGTTGACCCGAAGGTTCCTGGCGGTAATTTATCAGTATATCGTGAATCTGATCGACAAATACCCCCAAAAACAGTGCTTCGTAGCACCTGCTTTCTTCATAGCTACACATAATCTTGAGTTGGGTTCTGGAATATTTGTCCGCATTTCAATCCCATGATGCTTTGTGTTAATTATGAGTTTTCTATATTTAGAATCTGCTTGAATCTGGGCAGAACGCTATTGGAACGTGCTTTATTTCTTCTTTTAACCATCACTTTTTCATTTTCATTTCCATTTTAATGTTGACAGATACCGGGCGGTAGTACATCCATGGAAAGCAAGATTGACGAGGAGACAAACTGGCGCTGTCATTCTCGCCACGTGGGCATTCTCACTTCTTATCGTGCTTCCATACATACTCGTGCTCGGCATGGATGGCAACGTGTGTGACGAGTTCTGGCTGCAAATCTTACACCGACAATTGTACACCGCGTTCCTCTTTGTCTTCTCCTATTCGCTACCATTAGTGATAATCGCGTTCGCGTACACACGAGTCGCGCTTAACCTAAAAAAGCAAGCTGAAAGAATCGCTCGGAACAAAAGGTCAAGCGGTATTCCATCCTCGTCGAATTATAACTGGGCGAAGCAAGTCACTACCCGAGACGAGATCAGCTGTGATATGACCTCATCACCGCATACCTCTCCTAGGAACAAGGCAGTGCTTAAAGACTTTAACAACGGCTCTTTGAATGACAAAACTACATCACATACTGCTCCGCTGACATCAAATCCTCAAAAGGAGGTTAGAAGACTCGAGCGCAATACTAGAATCGTGAAGATGCTTGTCACAGTTGTTCTGATATACGCACTGTGTCTACTTCCTAACCAGCTGGTGTGGTTGTGGATGGAGTTTGGTAACGGCGCAGATTATCCACACAAAAACACACTGTTGACTTTCACTGGAATGCTTGTGTACATCAACAGTATTGTAAATCCGATTTTATATGCGGGCATGAACGATGGATTTAGAAAGGGATTCGCAAAGTTGCTTTGTTGCCATGGGAAACTCAGTAGGTCTTTAGTTTAAACTGGATCCTTCGTAGACTGTGAAACAGCCCCTGTTATATCACGAAACTTAGTCGAGAAACAGGCAGGGCTGACAGAGCTGAATAACCAATCTCGTACCTAGACCCCTTTTACTGAATAACGCGACGCTCGGGGGCTAGGAACGACTGCAGCGTATACAAAAATGGCGGAAATTTCAAAATTTAGCGAGTACCTTCATGTTTTCTGCGAGGAATAAGAGTTTTATGGCAAGGATATGCTACAAATACTCAGATCACTTCCTTCAGAGACTAAGAAAAAAACATGTTTTGAACAGTGTACAGGTTTTGTACACTGGGATAAAATTGCCTACGAACACGAGACATTGACCGGCACAAGATAGTGTTTACGGCACAATTCCCGCCGATTTATGTCAGCTCGCGCATGCGCCCTCGTTATTCAGCTGTGTCGGCCGGGCTGCGAGTTGCCACACGGCCAAAATAAGCGAATTGGGGAGACTACACGAAATCCCCCAATCCACTCTTTTTGGCCGCGTGGCCTCTCCTGTTATCATTGACGCGTTCGTAGCCCTGTTTCACGACTGATGTTCCGCGCGATATGAGAGGGACTGTCTCAGTCTACATCGATCAGAACAGTCAGATAACTCAGTCATAGACAGTATATATCCTGCGTTATTGCCATCAATGGACCAAAGTACAGCCGGGGTGGGGCCTGTAAAATGTTGTACGACTAATACGACCGTGGTTACTTAATTAAAACTGTCTCCGATCTGATACATAAGTTCATGTGCTGAAACATAGTATGTTAGTGTATAGCCGGTTCTCGACTGTAATATTAGTTTTTACAGTTTTATGTAATGTTCTTTGCATTTTAGAGCGTAATGTCTGTAAACGATATAAAAATAAACAGAGCTACTGAAGACTTGCTTAAATAATGACTTATAAATAATTAATATATGCTTTTTCAGGATGATGGCGTACCAACACTAGAGCTACTGAACTCCTAATTTAAGAGACTGCTGTTGTTTTTCTGACCTTGGTATCTTTGATAACATTTGAATAAGAGACTGAAATCACAATAACAATGCAATTCAAAGAGTTTATAACTGTGTCAAACCATAGTTAATAGAGTGGAATGGTTATGAACCCCGGCAAACTTCAAAGAGCTAACGTAACAAAGCTTTGTTACGTTAGCCCTTTGAAGTTAAGGCGCTGAGATTTATGCTGGAACGGGGTAAGACAAAAGATTGTGCACGGTCATATGTAGTTCATTAGCGTTCCCTGAACGACTGAAATCACACGTTTCTATTGGCTGATTGATTAACACAATGGACTTTCTATTGTGTTTTGTGCACGGTAATGGTTGAAAAAAGCTAACAAAGATATGTAACAAAGACGGTCGCTGGGTTTCATAACCATTCCACTCTGTTAACTATGGTCAAACCTATACATTTTGATACGTCAGTTATCCTGTCCAACCATATACTAGACCCATTCGAAAAATGGCGTAATCAAACTTGAGTTCTTAGAAAATGTTGGCATTAAAATAAAAATAATCACTATCACTTAAGAGAGCATACAAAAATTAGTATGTTGTTTAGAGGGCACATCACCAAGCACTGTGACGTCACTGAGGTTCAACTGAGATTACATAGTTTTGTATGAGAATCTGTAGGAAGTCAGGTGACCATTACTTTGCAAGGATTTAATTTTTCCTTCTCAAACTGCAAAATGTCACTATTTCACATGGGGTAGTTTATTCTTCAGAAAATATTGAATATCAAAATTATGCAAATTTGTGGTGGCCATTTTTCGAATGGCTGAATGCAAGGTTACTAAAAATGGCTTACAAACGTGTTTAGCTAATTTCAAGCTGCATGGCATCCCTTCCTCGCAAACCATTTCACGCTTCTCCACGCCTGCAATATGTTGGGCCAATAAAACAGCCCTGGAATCGAAGAGAGCGAGAAACAGTCAAACAAGTGGGCATCTCCACTGTCGGTCTTAGGTAAAACCACAGTCATTGCAACCGCAATGCATACCGCAGACCGCACTACGGCTCTTTGTCATGCTCGCGGATCTCGCAGTGCCTTGCCCGTGACTTTAGGAGTGCAGACAAAGCACCGCTAGCGCTGGACTCTCGAACATGGCTCTCTTTTGGATCAATAAATTCGCTGCTGATCGGCTGTCATGTAGCTGTGACAATAGCCTAAATTTGACTAATTAGTGATTAGCTCTAAAACACCCAAAATTAGTGACTACCTCTAAACACCCTGAATTAGTGAGCACCCATTGTTGACGGTTAGGGTGTTTTATTAAATGTAGGGTCAGGGTTTTATAAGGGTTTGGGACAGTTTGTGCAGCTAGCTACATGAAGTACTTGCCCGCTGATCTGGTGTTATTTGTCCTCACAATGCGACACCCGTTCTCAACGGATTACCAGTGGCTCTTCTTTGTCTTCTCTCTCCTCTTCTCTCCTCTATCTCGCCTCTGGAACCCAGGGTCGTGTGCTAACATCGGCTCATATCATTCTTCATTCCCCGTATCAGTGTTGGGTGCAAAATATGACAAACGTCCATGTGCTTCATTTTCCACTGAATAATTTTCTTCCGAAGAAAAAAAGTAATTAATATTGAAAATTTAATTCGGATTTAATAGCGGCAAACAACATAGGTTAACCACTGGCGGTTATAATAACATCCTTTTTTGCTCTGACGAAGCCGCTAGCGCTCGAAACGTCAGCTGCTACTCGCTTTCCACGGCGGTTAGCATACCTCAATCGACTTTAGTTGATTACATACCAGTGTTTATCTTCCCCGCCGACGCAGACCAACACTAGTTTTTATAGGAACTAGTTGCCTATCGGTTATAATAACGGCGTGCAACTTAACCATGCTGTGCCGGTTTACCCCGCATCAATTAGCTCTGCAAAGCAGCAAGCACACGTATTTTCTAGAACCGTATCTAAAGTATCTAATTTAGTATATCTATGTAAACTAAATAGTGTTTGGTTCACATATTCGAAACGCACTGTATGCGTAATGATCCATCTTATAGGTTAAGCTAAGTGGGTTTAATCGTTAGCGTGTTTAGAACTGAAGCTGATTCATATTTAGTCACATAAGATCAAATTTGTTGATTTTTGTTAAAACAAGTAACACATAATATGGATAGCATATGGATAGCAGGAAGCATGCATTACCAACTAACCCGGGGGGGGGGGGGTTTGGGTGGCGATGGCTACCGCACGAGTCTCAATACTCTGCCCTATTTTATACCAAAATATGTTCCACACCCTTTTTCAGATCATTGACCCTGAATATATGTATCGTACTTGTTCATGACCCAGTGGCCTTATCGCGTTATCTTATCCAATGACATTTTTCGCCGTGGTTAAAATAGCAAGAAATAATTGCTAAGAGAAATAACTTTGGCCGAAAGTTGCCACCGACGGTTCTCAAACTCATTAATAATTCATGAGATAGTCATCCAATGGAGGAACTGTATTTGGTCACATGCATAGGTCTTGATACCCGGTGAAACCCTTGTTCGAAGCTTCGTCAGGTGGATGCATCTTTACATCCAATGAAACACCAGTTCCAAATGCACTAGTGTTTGATCAGATTTCCAACCCAAGTGATCAATCATATTCATGAACCACTAACTAATTGCATACTGATAAACTACAAGTTAGGAGAGAAGAAGTAAAGAAATAAAGAATGACATAGAAAGAAAAAGTCTGCTTCCACTAGAGTTCGAACCTCGACCCTTCCGACTGCTTGTACTAACTCTTGTCCACTACTCTACTAGTACGCTAGTTGAAATCACTGCCATCAAAAAAGAATAATAAGCCATCTATTGAATAATTAGATACAACAGTCAAACGGTAAACAATACTTTCTAATGAAGTTTGAAAAGAAGCGTATGTAAATTGTCGGTTTTGCATTCGCATGAGAAGACATGTCAAACACTCATTGTTCGTCTTTCATCAGGGGATTCCAAATATTTCGAAAACAATAAAACCCGATAGGCGCATTTGTTTTCTCAATATTTGGAACCCCTGATGAAAGACTCCAATTCGTGTTTGACATAGTACTTCAAGCATAGCTTTTGAATAGGTTGGTTTATAAATATAACTTGGCAGTTTAATTATAAACAATATTAATCATACGTATGTATATCTTGATTATTGCTCCTGCTATTGTATATTTGATACGTATTTTATCAAAGACAGATTAGTATTATTATTTTAACATGGTCTCAGCTCGGTCTTCGGCGTACTTCCATGCCAAAATCATACTCTATTCCAGA
Source organism: Actinernus sp. WN-2022 (assembly GCA_030867875.1). Classification (NCBI taxonomy): domain Eukaryota; kingdom Metazoa; phylum Cnidaria; class Anthozoa; order Actiniaria; family Actinernidae; genus Actinernus; species Actinernus sp. WN-2022. Next base: position 27,047,800 of record JAOWCC010001751.1, on the reverse strand, counting down.
CTAAAAAGGCAACGTTTATAATCCTATTATAATCCTATAATCCTAGACAAAACAGCTCGAAAACTGTGCCCCTTGCATGGGGCAGTACATACCCGCATAACTTATATTAGGTCCAAGAAAATTATAAGCGCCCACTTACCATATCAGGCTCAAGTGGTGTTCACGGGGTCAATATCTAATTTTACAACAACCGCCAAATCTCTCGCAATCTGATTGGCTTATTTTCATATGCAATATTTGGACAGACAACAGAAGCTGACGTCATTTGTCAAGGAGTGCGCGTGCGGCTTTCGTTTGAAGCTAAAAGTGTTTTGTTGTTGTAAAATTGACGCCTCGTGGTCCACAGCTATTTTGACCATGTTATGACGAAAATCATTGTCAATATTAGGACATACACATAAAAAACTAACTTCAATTCCGCTCGGCGATCCAATGGAAACGATAGCTCAGTAACGCAACCGTCCCCCAGTATTCATTTTAGAATTAGTTATTTATATACGATGGTCATACAATCAGCATGGCTTGTTGGGTCGTGTAAAAAAATTGTAAGTGTAACTCGTGTGTGCATTGCCTAGTGGGTTTTTATTGGTGATTAAAATGGATAAAAACCGTTTACAACTCTAGTAGATGATCCTCTACTATAGTGATACTGTAGTACTATTGATAGAAATATAAATAAATACTATTAATACAAATAAACATAATATAAATATGAATATAAATATAGACAGGACTGTGTCGCAGTCGATCGTGATCATATCGATACTGTAAAGTTGTCGTAAATACAATTTTAGGATTTAGACTGTACCAGATGAAATTAGCCTTCTCTGCAGGCAATTCCAATCCTAATTCTAATCGAAAAAATCGATAAAAAAGATGTGAAACCGGGCTTCCTGTGGTAAGAGAGGGGCGTGCAAAGGTCTGAGGACGAAACAAATCTTCGCCGCTCGTCGGATCCCCCAGCTTAGCCGGTTGCCGGATCTAAAAAATATTAAGAGTTGCCTGCGGAGGAGGCTAAGATGAAATGTTTGATGTAGTGTTCTCGATATGCTTCTAAAAGTAAAGTAATTTGATAAAGCACTCAGTTGGTGTATGCTTTGATGGTATTCTTCCATCGTTCTCAGCTCATAACACTTTCAAGGATTAGATAGTTCACGGACGTTGCTGGACTCACCGGTTTGGAATCACTACTTTATGTATAACGGTATGCATAATGGTATGGTGCATGCCTGAGATCAGGACTTACTGTGGCATGACAGCGATGTCAATAATTTCTTATGTGACGTTTTGCATCAGTGTAGACTTTCCTGTCTCAGACTGAATCTCCTATAAATTCCATAAGGGAGTGAAATAACAATAATGGTCAAAAGACTGATTAAAACCTGAAGCGAGAGGATTGTCGCAGGAATACATGGCGCCGCAAACTTACTTCTTTGAGTGAACTGGCGCACCCATCAGAAGTAGCAACAATACATGTATGCAGTAACGTAGAGCGGTAAAATAACAAAGAGCGCGCGTGACCCATCTTTGTTTTCTTGACACAAGGAAAACTATCATAATCTGGTCCGATACCAACATACACCCTAGATGAGGTCATGCGGCGACGGGCTATTTGTTTCCAGAGCTAATATCAACTTCCTTCACTTTTGCGGCGCGTGCAAAGATTTGCTCTTTGCCTGCATCATCAACTTAGTGAAGACACGCACGTTATTCAAATTAAATATCAGTCTTTTGTGCACCGAAAATATCCGGCGATTCTCGTGACTGATATTGAAGCCGCAGAATATGATTTGAGTCACGATTCCCTTCAGCGTTTATTGAAAGTAAGTACAGTCACGATTCGTGCTCTCAACCCAACGGTGCGTATCATCACAAGTCCATTTGATTGACGGAGGTTCAGTAGTTAAAGTGCCTATGAACAATGTATTTTTATTTTAGATATCAATTCTACATCAAGTGAATAGTAAAATGGTACAATATATACTTGTTTGAATGCTGTACCAATGACTTATAGAGGTTTTAATTTCCTAAATGCTAATTACATGACGTCAAGGGAGGCATCAATTATTATACAAAAAATGTTCGGTTACAATTTTTTCTTCTTCAAATTATCAGTGTTATTAATAAATTTGATGAAACAGCTATTTTTTGTCGATTTTTGGTGGTAAGTAATAGCTCCACGAATAGAACAACAGCTATGGGGCTGTGTCACGGCGGGGCTGTGTCACTGACGAACCTCGCGCACATGTGGGATTGTTAAAATCAAAGCAAAGGCGAGCATCGAGGCGAGAGAGAGAGAGAAGAGGAGAGAGAAGAAAAGAAGAGCCTCTGGTGTTACCCGTTGAGAATCACACTTTCATACGCTGATCGAGTTTAAAATCAAGAAAACACGTCAAACCGGTTTTTCTGGGCCATTATTGGTAAGCCAATGAAAATTACCGTTACATCCAGCACTCACGGTTGCACTAGGACGAGGTTCAAATTCTAAACCTGATGTTCGAGAGTGAGATTCTCAATGGATGACACTAACTCCTCTTCTCCTCTCTCTCTCGCCTCTTCGCCTTTTATATATTCCTTCGAACCTCTGGAACCCAGGGAAAGTTTTGTATATCAATTCAATGAAGCATTGAAGGGGGGTACTTTAACAGCCACCAATCGAACATTGACACCATGACATCGCGCCTTTAGCTGTTTGTAGCCAATTAACAGCCACCCTACCAATCAAACATTGATTCCCGATACTTGCGCAGTGACATGATACCCTTAGTTTTATAGATTAGAGGATAGTCTGTGTAGCGGCTCAAAGGTAGGAGGAGGGAAAAGGATAGGCGCTTCTTTGATTCCGCTCCTCTCGTTTCCTCTCTTTCCTCTCCTCTTACTTTCTTCGCACTGCTTCGCAGGCCAGTTAGAAGGCAAAGAAGACTTCTACATCACTTCCTCAAGGACATGCCAGACTTCGTTATCGATTCAGGTCTCATTTTCATGCTGAACGTAACCTACTAGCCTATCAATTCACCATTCTCACACAGCGGCCATGTTGGATAGAAATAATAGATTTTGCGTGGCTAGCCTCGCACTCGTGGGTTTCAGAACGAGTTTTTATTCTCCTGGGACTCAACATGGCCGCCGCGTGAGAAGGGTGAATTGTATGGAGTTATGTATTTTACTTTACAATGTTACTGAGCTGTAATTATATCTAGTTCTGGTATGTATGAAGCGGATCATTTTCTAACTACCCTGCAAACAAGCTCATGGGAGGAGGGAAAGGAGGGAGAAGAAGACTGAGCCTGCACGGCGCTATTCAAATGTGTATTACGCCCCGAGATTGATCCATGATTAGGCTCGTTTCAGACGCCGTTCCACTGAAAGTGCCTAACGCAATTCAAACAGAGGATAATAATGAAGCGGCTTTGTTTATCTATGAGATATCAAATCTAATTGACACGTGAAAATATGTCATCGTAGAATGGACTAATAGGAAGTTTGTGTCTAATATTTGTACGCAGATATTCAAATTTGCATTGCGTCTCTTCTTCCCCTTCTTATCTCCTTCCATGAGCCAGTTCGCAGGCTATTTTTTAAAACACTAAACTTCTACTAAATACGATAGTGAACTCGTCTTTATTTACAACATCTCGTCATGTATTTCTGACATAATAAAAATAGCAAAGTACAAAAATGCAAATATCTATCTATCTACAACCCAGTCACTCATGTTAAGTTAATTAAAATATGCATAATAAAATACAGGCAAGTATATAAAAATCCGGAAAACTAACCATTATAAAGACACATAAAGTACATAACAGTACTACAGTTAAAGTAAAGCGAACGCAACTCTCATTTTTAAGACGGCAGTAAAATAACACCTTCAGGTTTAGTCCTTGCCAACGTAATAACACATACAATAACATAAAATTATACTAAGATTAAAGGTATCTCGGCTGAAAAACAACGTTTACTCCCAAATGTTCCTCATGGATGACTAAATCTATTGCTGAGTTTGTTTCCTGTAAATTGTACACTATCTGTCAGTTATGGACTTATTTTCCTGTCCACAAAAGTCATTTAAGTTGCCTACGCGCCGCCATCTTGGATCTTATGACATCACAGTGTTGCTCCTATTGTAACAATAGCTCCTTTGTTGTGCAACAATAGGGCACACTATGACGTCATAAATGAGATGGCGACGTGCGCGAAATTAAAATGATTTTGTGGACAGGACAATCGGTCCATAAGTAACAGCTAGTCCACTTACAGAAAACAAACAGCAATCGATTTAGTCAGTCCATAAGGAACATGCATTTGGGAGCAAACATTGTTTTTCAGCCGAGGTTCCCTTTAATAGTATATACTAGATGGCACTGAACAACAACAGTACATTCAGTATATAGAAATATTAAATATTTAAATTGTGTTTAATTTTGTTTTTGCCTTTCTAGTCAGCTAATACTCAGTAGTAGTTTATATTCCAAAGTCATGATCTCAAAGAGCTCGAGGGCCCCATATTTTGTCGTAAACTAATGTACCTTAATTATTTAGTTTACATTTCACAAGCAACAGTATAGACTTTCTCAAAGGCCTTCTTAGCCCCCCGCACGAAGGACTTTTCCCACTTGCAGCGCGCCAAATTTACCGGTTGATTTTTCAACCGGAGGCGTGGCTTATGACGTACTAAGATTTGCCCAATTACAAAGCGTCAATTCTTCAGGCATTGTATGCTGACGAGTCAAATCAGTCGACCGTGGATGTGGTATTTACAATTTGAATGTACTCATGAAGAGTTTGTCAAAGGCGCGAAATATAAGCTCCGCCCCTAAAACGTGTTTTCGCGCCAAAACATAATCCCCCGATTCAATTTCCTTCAAGTGAAACAAGTCGAACTCGCCTCTCGCTTCGATTCTCGCGCTCGCTTTTTGACCCAGTAATCGCTTACCCAGTGACTAAGCGAGTTCGACTTGGAGCAAGTCTAGTAACAGTATTGCAAAATCGTGTACATGTTCTTAATTTAATTTAGAGTTTTTAATTTGAGTTGTATATAATGTCAAGACTGATAATATTATGTATTGTTACATAAACGTACACGTGGGATGATATGAAAATATCATATTATACATGTGTTTTCTGACTTTAGCTAAGATAATAGACCATATGCAATAATGGCCGCCTTCATCTTGAGAACGAGGCTAGTCAATCCACATTTATCTTATTTGGTAAAATGAATATAACCATTTTTAACTGACACTGATATTATGAAATAGTGAGAAGTTGATAGCGTAGACTCAAAGTGCCTATGAACATTATTTTTTTATTTTAGATATCAATTCTAAATCAAATGAATAGTAGAATGGTACAATATATGTTGTTTAGAATGCTGTGTCGCTGAGTTAAGAGGGTTTTAATATCCAAAATGCTAATTACATGTCATCAGGGGAGGTATTTGCTATAATTTCTTAGTGGTTGCGAATGGGCGTTTCTGCTGATATTGGAAAACACATTTCTAACATCATCTTATTTCAATCATGGGTAGTTTCAAGTTTTATTTCGCACTATTTACATAAATAAACACAACAGTACATTTTGAAGAAGAAGAAAAAAGTGAAGAAATAAATACAGATTACATTTCAAATAGTTGGTAGTGCGCAGTGACCAAAGGAGCAAAAGCTTTCGAGTTTATGACACTGATAATTTGAAAATTTTGTTTAATTGTAACAACATTTTTTTGTATAATAATTGATGCCTCCCCTGACGTCATGTCATTAGCATTTAGAAAATTAAAACCTATATACGTCATTGGCACAGCATTCAAACCAGTATATATTGTACCATTCTACTATTAACTCGATGTGGAATTGATATCTAAAATAAAAATAATAAGGTTCATATATAGGCACTTTAATTACTGCAACGATATTAAAAACTTTACAAAACAAGCCTAGTAAGTCCACATTTAGTTCTGCCATATAAACCTCTGTAAATTTAGATCTCAATATCTTAGCACCAGTTTACATTATCACAACCCAACTTATCAGTATCACTACTCTTGGTGTACAGTACTCTTTCATGATATAAAAGCAACCAAATTGAACAACGACACAGCATTCTATTTTTAGGAAATCGCAATTTTGCCAGGTCACTAGTTATTGCAAAATAACAGTTATGGATTCGTTAGTCATGTGTACGTACTGTCTATTCACAGAACATCAGCTGCTGCCTTTATGTTATCATAAATGAAGCTTTAAAATGCTCAGAATATTCCGACAACGTCAAACGTACGTCGGGGGCGTATCAGTTCCTTGTCGGCCCTCCAGCTTGTTTCTTTCGTACATTCTTTTACGGACTAAAAAGGTACAACAGAACAAAACAAATATATGTAGTTTATCATTTTATCAACATTTTCTTTTATTTATATACTATATATATATTTAACAATTATTCACCGAAGTGGAGGTGAATAGTGGTCGATATTCACTGAGGTGAATAATTGTTGCTGTCGCAGCGAGCGAGCCTGAAGCGAGCGAGCAAGGCAGCAGTTCTAATCTGTAAGTGGGTCCAAATCTCGATTTCTTTTTTTACCACATGTACAATGCATCACTTCTATTGTCTTGTTTTACCATAATGCTTTGCATGGATCTGATCCGGTCACGTGACATTACACGAGGTGGAATCTGCATTGTTGGAGCTAACTACGTTCAACCGTTCTTTAATGCATTTATGTGTGAACGGCTATCAGTTTCCAAAGAGCAAGATTTCCTTCTATTGACCTTCGATAAAGTCAAGCAGCCGGTTCAAAACACAATTAGCATTTACAATTACATACTCATTACAGTTGATTTCCGGTGTTTAAACTTCACCGGGGAGAACATAGCCTGAATTTTGAATAGCCGTCTCCTCCGGTTCGTTCCTCCCGAGAGAGACGTCTGAATTCATTCGACGATAATGCCGTCCAGTGACGTCAAAGCGGATTAAAAATTTAATTTATGCAAATAAAACTGTAAAGAGTTCGTTGGGTCACAAAAACAAAGCTCTCGCCTTGAGAAATTATTTGAGATTATGTCAAAATTAAGACCCTAGCTATCTACATCCCATTTGCTTCTCAAGTGCCTCTTAAATATATGCTGTGAAAACCTTTTTGAATCGAAGCAACAAATTGTTCAGTAAGATTTGAGACCGTCGTCTCAGTTCCGTTTACTAGTAAAGTCTCTCGATCTGCCGTTTGGTTCGAGACCGGGAGAGATTACCTTTGCAAATTATAACTGAAATAATGTAGCAGAAAAGTAGAAAAGCAAGGAAGGATATTTGGAGAATTTACAAAGAATTTCGAAGACTCTTTTGCGGGAAAGAAGAGTTCCTTGAAGAGAGTAGCGACAGTTTTACCACTGAGTGTGAACAAATAATCGATTATCATTATCAACAACCCCGCAAAAACGACTGGCGACGTGGAAAAATGTACATGTTTACAGGACAGTCGGACGGTTATTTTGCAGGACACTTTCAATCCATTTCTAGTTGTTATTCCTTACGAATTTTATTGAGGTCTTTGCCAAAGATAAGCACTCCATTGAAACTCATCAACGATCACCCATCGCGAGTCCAAAACAGAAACAAAAAATCCTGCCGTCTTCTCTGATGAGTTATTTATGATAATTATGCGAAATTATAAAATATTAACCAATCAAAGATCACTACCAGGTTTTCTGGTGGGGCCAACCACCCCCCTAATGTTTTATCAAAATAAGAAAAAATCTGCTGTTAAAGCAAGAGTTACCCCCGGATTTCACAATCAGATATAATAAAACAATATGTTCATGTTTCCTGCCAAAATATACCAATGCTTTATCAGGAATATCACCAAGTAATCTGGGAAAGAGTAGACAAATTTTTTTTTTAACTTTTTCTATTAAATCCCAATTTTTTTTACAAATGCGTTTCAGTGACGTCATTCACTGTGACGTCACATAATTTAAACAATCGCCAATAATTTCACTATGAAGTTGAAATTCACAAATCAAAAATCATACGATTTCTTCCCACATCTAGCCTTATATTTACTCAAAAGTTGGCTTAAGTTAAACAAAAATAGCAAATTTTGGCTTCAGAGGGGAGGGGGGAGGGGGATGGCACTTATAATTTACTTAACTTGATATCTCGATGGATTTTCGTTATATCGAGAAACGGTTTTCAGCATCAATCTCCTCTTGGCAATATCTCTCAAATCTGCTCTAAGAATTACGGACTCGTTGAACTTCGTAACATGGTTATCTGATGACGTCACCGATTTTGACGTCATTAAAATATCCCCCCCCCCCCCTTAAAAAAAACAATTGCAATTAAAATTTTACGCTGGTTTGTTCCACTCTACATACGAAGTTTCGTGAATAATAGTGAAACGATTTTACGAAATAATATTTTCGCAGTTCTAATGACACATCAGTAGGGGGTGGTTGGCGCCACCGTGAAAATGAAAATAAATCGGGACAACTTTTGAGCTTAAACAGGATTCAGTCGCACGATAACCCCAAAACTACAAAATATATTCATCTAACACCTTGGCATTTTTATCACCCAGTAATCTATTTTTCCTGCCAAAGTGCTCCTGTATGTTCGACTTCTAATACTGACACTTCCTTAACTGAGCGGAGCAGCATTCACTACCTGTTAGGTATACTAGTTTTAGCATATACCACACTGCAGGTGAAGCCAGCACCAAATAGTTATTTTATTTTCTGTCAAATGCGGGACAAAAGCTCGCGCGAGGTGATCGCTGCTTTGCTCCGCGGAGGTGCATGAATATGAAATCATATTCACTGTTTGAGTAGCCAATCAGAGCGCGCGAAAAGTGATATTCACTAGTGTGGTATATACTATATATATTTAGTTAATACCACACTAGTATACCACACTAGTGAATATCACTTTTCGCGTGCTCTGATTGGCTACTCAAACAGTGAATATGATTTGGGTCGCGTCAGGCAAAAAGGGCCCGGACGACATAATATGTAAATGTATTTTGAAATTGTACCATGGTTTTTATACTTGTGGTGCGATTACAATATACATCGCGAGCGCCACATTGTGCTACTAACAAGTAGTGTTGATTTCATGAAATTGACCAGTGAAATCGAATACGAAATTGACGATAGTTTTATACGAGGGTGTGATCACAATTTTAGCAGGCGCAAATGATTCCTTATCATCAGACGATTGTTTCAAGGTGTAACTTGTACTATTGCTAAAATCATATTATGAGCTACGGGGCGTAGAATGACTGCAGGAAAGAAGTTTTTTGGCCAAAAAGTGATCATCTTGTTCATCATATTAATTGTTTTACTCTTTAATGCGAGCAGCTATAAATGGATGTCATACATCAAAATCATCCCCTCTGACAGGATTCCTAATTTTTGTTGTCATATTTGTAATCGGGCTCTTGCATCAAAATCACGTAAATTTCACCCTTGATTTTTGTTGTCGATTTCTTGAAACTGACATTTATTGTTAAGAATGAAATGTAGCGCTTCTCGTCAAGAATACAATACAATCTTCAACCTATTATTAGGAACACCATTGTAGGAATTATTTAACTTGAATGTCGTCCGGGCCCTTTTTGCCTGACGTCATATTCACCTCAGAGCGAAGCAGCGATCACCTCGCGCGAGTTTTTGTCCATTTGACAGAAAATAAAATAACTATTTGGTGCTGGCTATTCACCTGCAGTGTGGTATATACAAAAACAATTATTCACCTCCACTTCGGTGAATAATTGTTAAATATATATATACACTCGTTTTCAAAAACATTGCTTTTGATTTATATATATATACCTTTTGTTCTCCATTGTTTTAGCTGTCAAATTTGACAAGAATACAAAAGGTATATATATATTATTTGCAGTGCAATGTTTTTGAAAACGAGTGTATATATATTAAAAGATTGGAAGACACAACATGTAACTTTCATAAGAGGATTAAGAAGCTTTTCCTGTTCAGTGCGGGGTGTTCTTATATATTTAATTTTTTTAAATTACCCACCAAGTGAGAGTAAAATAGCTAGCCGCTCCTGGCAGTAACGCCTCTTCTCTCTCTGTTCTAAATATATCACATTCTTATTTAGATAATCAGTTAATGATATTTTAAACATGAATCTTGTCCCAGTGCACGACAAATATGTATGACTAATATATAACCAATAACTATATATCATTTTGGCGGAGTCACATCTTATATGCAAGTAACGTTTTCAGTATAAGAAACGTTATTCCCGTGGAACAAGCCGTTCATTTCATAGATGTATTTTGATCTTATTTTTGGAATTTTTCTAAAGCCTCCGCCCTCGATACAGTTAATCATGAGGTTTTACTTGCAAAATAATACGCCTGTGCAATCCGTGGCATTCAATATCGAACTAGAAATTGTTGATGATGAATCTAGTATGAAAGCCATTAGTAGTGAGGTTCCGAAAAGCTCAATATTAGTCCTCTCTTATTCTTCCTGTAAAATGAAATTCCAGACTGCTTCAATAATCTCTCGCTTAGAATATTTTCAGACGACACATTCTATACAGCAAAAGCTTCAAATAGCCGAGTGTATAGGTTAATGACGAGTTTGGTTATGAAATTATAAACAATAGTAAAACTATTAAAATTCTTGTTGTGTTTTTCTTTACACTCTATCGGCAGCTCATTGCTAACTTCCCGGAATATTCCGCTACCAAGAAAAGGGTCTTTAATAGACCTAAAGGGAAAACTTACTATAAATAGTATCATAGTAATGAAATATGTGTATATTTGCTCTATAACAGTTAATAACTGAGTTTCAATTGCCACTGACTTCGACATAGGCGGTGACGGCTTCGAAGGCGTTTATTTGCTATTTTCAATTGGTCTCCATCTGTCCTTCTGGTGTAATCAGTTACGAGTTCACGTACTCTGGTAAAAATTCAGTGCAAAAATAAAATTCATTATGGTTCATTTTACTATTATTTTTTTCTTTTCCGGCTAACTTCCCAAGTTCCGTCAGTATAATGCAGTATAATTATGCAGTATAATTATGCAGTATAATTATGCAGTGATTGACAGTTTACGCAAGTGCAGATATTTCACCAGCGGATGACGTAAAAAAAGGAGGAAAGTACTAATGTTCCTCTTGCAAAACTCATGATCAATGAGTAGGAAATGTTCGTGATACAAGAGTGTTGTAGGTTTTAATTTGTGCAGTTCACTGACGGTTCTTACTCCTTTAACTGTGAAATCACGATAGGATCCGTTGATGAATGAAACTGATCACTGAACCATAAAATCTATGGGTCAGAAGATTGGTACAACATTAAAATTAATAAAATGGATGTTGTTGAAGAATACCACCTGGCACCATTTTAGAGTTCATCAGTTAGTCTTTAATTACGGACCAGCAAGCTAGTAAATGCTTATCAGAGTAATTGCTTACTCGCCTATGGCTATGCACTGTTTGGTACATTTAATATGCAGTTTTAACTCTTTTAGGGGTTTATTATAAATATTTCGCAGGGACATAAAAAGCGGGCTTAAACAAAATCTATAGTCAGATAAACTTATCTAGAAATGAAGCCGACAAAGATGTAATAAAAGCCCAGGTTTATAGCTATTAGTACCCCGTTCTTAGTAGGAGTATATATAACAACATATATAGCCTGCGGTAATCTATGCAATCGAATGCATGATTTGATTTTTAAAGTCACTGAAGAACTAAAAACTCAGTTCAGGTTTGCCATGACAAGTACAATGACAACACTAACTAAAACAAAGTATGCCAACAATTTCACTTTAACTTACATTTGCGGAATTAGGAATTATATTTAGAACAGCGTAATCGTACACAGTCTTGGTGTCACCGTATTTGATCATGTATTGCTTGTGATACTTCAATATTTGATGCGGTACCGGCCACTGAGGTGGCTCTCGACAGGGGGCCCAAAATATAACTTAGAAATTAGTTACTCTCATACTTCTCATAGCTCGAGGCGACAATAGTCAGTTTCTTTCGTGATATGTCGCAACACAACATTTAGTGATATTTCCTCGAAAGAATATTAAAAGAAGCTTTCAATTAATGACACCCACTTTATTACCATGACTTTAGTGATTAGACAAAACGTTCCCTCAAAAACATGAAAATGAAACTCCCTTCGGCATAATATACAGCCTGGCAGTTAATGCTCATTATGTTCTCTTCCTTTGCACGGTATGATACGAATCACAATATCCAAGCTAAGTCCAAACAAGCGAACAATCCAGAGACTGACTAGAACTGATAAAGATATGATATACTCAGCAATAACAGTTTAGACATCTAGAAAATATAAGCTTTTTCTTTATTTTCTTCTTCTTAAAAATAGATAATTCCCTTATCACATGTAACTTTCAATTATGTATACTATTTCTAGCTAGGCATGCCGTTAAGTAGGACATCTAATAATAGTCAATACCATAAATACACGAACATCACAAAAATGCTATACTTCAGTAGTAAAGCTATACACTGATATTGGCATTACTTTTTCTCTTTGAACAGGATGACATAGGTAACAGAGATATAGACATGCTTCGAAATCCACTCGCGAATTTTTCCTCGTATAACTGAAGATCTGTACGAAATAACGTTCAATGCAAATATATTATAGATAATAAATATAACAGTCAGTTTTAATGGAATTAAAGTTTTTGATGAAAAGTGCTTGGAGTATTTTGGGACTTTTCTAAAATTCACGAACAGTGTAAATCCATGAGATATTAAAGCGACAATGATAACATTTGAGCTAGCAATATTTTGTATTTTCAATTCTGACGAGTCCGCCTTTTTGCTACAAGACGATGTTTGACTTTTGATTCTTTTCAGTTAAATTATTTTGAAGTGAAGACGTCGCCTTTTTCAAAGGAAAAAAAACATCAACAATTGAAACTTTATGTTTTCATTTCAGGGAATTGTATTAGTTCAGTATAATATTATTTCTTGTTTTGACTTTTCAAAAGACTACGTACGAAAATCGGTACCAGCTTTTTTAATATACGTTTAAGATAAACGCATTGTGCAAGCCGACAAATCTGAATAACAATAAATATGGAGCCTACGCTCGTATACTGACAAAAATAATACGTTTTTATGTCAATCAAAACCAGATTACTTCAAAGTTTTGACTAGCTTGTCTTCATTTTCGATTATGGAGTTTGTGAAATATGTATGAGGTTGAATCACTTAACTTACAAATAAATAACTGATGGGATTATCATTACATTAAGTAAATAAATATAAAATATATAAATATACGGGTCTTATATATTGAGCATGAAGGTGTTACAGTATTTTTGTATAATATTTGATAATAACAAAAGCTCCTATGGTAAAGCGACATATGAGGTAATAATCCCTGATTCAATAAATAAATTGTCTATTGAACTCGTACCTGTGCGAAACTGAAGTAATCAGCTCGTCATAACCTAGATCTCAGGCCGAATTGAGGTAAACTGTCATAAATAAAAATAAGGTTATTCTATTCTAAAATGTCACTTTCATTGTAACCACTTCTGCTGTAACGCAAAAAGTACTTTTCGCTCTGCCCGTAGAAGTTTTCGCAACATCCTTTTGAGTATCTTTCTCGGCGAAGCTTGAGCTGTTTCTGGTATTCTCTTCACTTCTCTTCTTGCATCTCTTTCAGCGTCAACACTCTTGCTCGATGCTACATTTTCTGTCTGGTGCAAATTGGATACTGGGCTATAAAGGCGGGAAATAGCTCTCCTGGTCAAGTCGCAGTTTTTTTGGCAACTGCTATAAGATACGGCGCAATCGTAGCAAGTGTCAAGGGTACATTGACCCATACAAGCATTCCATCGGCCAAGACAGCGTTGCCTACAGACAAGAGTTGGCATTCCTTCAACAGTAGTATCACTTGTAATGGTCATTACGATAGCCACAAGGATTGGTACAATTGCTGAGCAATTCATCTGAAAATGAAAGAAAATTGAAGTTTTGTTAGTGCCATGAACGAACAAAGAATTCGTAGAGATGGAATTTGCTTAGCGTTCAGTCTGGAATGCCAAGGGTGCAATATCCGTTGGACAAATACAAGATCTCTTGACTTCACCACCGGATCCACTTCAGCCAATAACTTTGTAGGATCTCTTTGAACAACGGTGAGATGCCACAAATAGCCACAAGTTTGAAATAAAAATTAAACATTTAATAGTACATGCAAGAATCCGGAAGCGATCGAGTCTTTTATCGTAATTGAACTGGCTGTCCGTAAAGCTACAGGTTAGGTTACACCGCGGCAAAACGTTACGCGCATGCGTAGGTAGGTACTGTCACCCAATCATGCCAGCCGAATAATATGTCGCAGCTTCATATTATTAATAGAATGATATTATTAGCATATGATCCAGCAAAATAGGTTTTCGCTCTTCAGATGAAAGGTTTCTCAAGAACGAGCCTAAAATACCGTGTGACTTAAATTATAAATTGACAGAAGTCAATGTTTTTCTGGATTAAAGTCCCGCGCAAAAGTAACAAGCTCGTAATAAACCACACCTATACAGGAAAAAAGATATATTTACGACCAAAATGTGTTCCGTTTGCGTGAGCCTGATATATAAAGGCTCGATGTTAACTAGCGCCGTAAGTTGTTGAAAACTGAATACTAAACGTTTTGCCGCGGTTGGATACGCATGCAGTATTCAAAATGACAAGCGTAAAGAGGTGCGGTTTAAACTTGGTCACGTGGTTTGACGCATCTTCTTATGAGAAATATATTGTCAAAAACAAACCCCCAGCACGATATATGAAATCACAGAAGTTCCATGATTGCAGTAGAGTCATTCAGTTGATCAGTGTAGAAGGGTGAGAAGTACTGCCCAAAACCGTTTGGACTGATCATGAATTCACGTGGCATGCGGCAGAATTAGCCCGACTCGTATATTAGTTATAGAGTTTAATTTAGAGCAAACACTTTACCGTCTATACTTTCAGCTGGTAGCCATAAGTAAGACAATTCTAGTCCGATTGAAAGCGTCAAACATAGAAGGTTCCGATCCATGAATGAAGAAAACGGTAACAAGAAAAGTACGGACTCACCTTCTTATTTATCTTCTTGTGTTAAGTAGGCTTGATAATTGTCTTCTAAGTCTTGCCTTTTCAGGTTTATAGTTTTCTTCTTGGGGTCTGATTCAATATGACTACTCCTACAACTTGTGCTCTATTTATAGCAAATTTCCACGGAAGAAAATACGCGTTTTATCCGAGGCCTCGTCAATGCGTCAATGAGTCTGCGTGGGTCGTTCAAAACTCCGGTCCGTATTGGGAAGTGACCCTATGATGTAATAAATTTAACGGAAACCACAGCTCCACCTGCAAGAGTCCCTTGTTGAAAATCCCCATGACAACGCTATGTATTCACATATTTCCCCGTCATTTTTGAGGGACGGTCGAAGACAAGAAAAGTTTTGAATAAACTAAATGCAAGACGTCGGAACCAGCCTAAATAGTTACCGCGAGTATAGAAAGACATGGCGTCCTGCTGACAGAAGGAAATTTGATTTATTTTTAAGCAATGAGATATCAAATGTTCTAAACATTTATAATCTTCTCAGACATGTCTCTTTCATTGTCAAAATCTATCCATATAAATATCTTTAAGCTTAGATTATTCTATTAAAATCTTGTACGAGTTCTCACTGCAAGCTAATTCTAAGTGTTAGCCATTTCACTGATTGGATTAGTACACAGCCGGATTCGCACATTTCGAGCGTGTAGATTTTTCTCACCTTTCCGTCTTGGAGAGCCGGCCGCAGCCACAGAACTATAGATATTACATCCTCGGGGAGTCCAACTTCAGCTTCAACTTTATTTTACCTGTAACTGTGCACTTGGAGATAAAACGATAACCCGCGAATAGCTAGAGCTAATCGAGGCGGGTAGTGTTAAATGTTGGAATGATTTACAGATGCAAGAGGAAAAGTACTTCAGTTAAAATGGAGAAGAATGGAAAAGAGTGGAAAAGAGAGAAAGTATACATATATCATGTATATCCTGTACAATATAATATACGGTTATAATATAATATACTTGGTGATCAGTCTGTGTTCTTATTAATTTCTAGGTTTATACTTTAAAACATTTTCAATCAGACAGAGTGAAAACGTCGAATTGCGTGTATCTTTATTTTAAAGGAATTCTTGGATTGTTTTCGTAAATCTTCTGGAATTGCCATATAGTTGTTCCAATTCGTGAAAATGACTCGCGCTGTTGTTTAAGTCTAGAGTATTTGGCATAGTATTTTCCAGTTGATTCAGACCTGGAGTTATATGTCGGTGCACCGTCTTTAAATGTGTAAACATTTCTGAGATGTTTGGTGGGATTGTGTTGCTACTCACTTCATGCATTAAAACAGAAACGGTTTTATAGTAAAGCAAGTTTACTAAAAGTATATTTGAGGTTATAAATAGCGGTATGGCATGCTCTCTGTATGCGGCAGAGCGTACAGAGCGCATTTTTGGAGAACTAAGATTTTGTTTCGATATATTTTAGCGGCCTGGCCTAAAACAGGTAAGCCATAAGAAATGTATGGATAGATGAGAGAACGATAAATATTTAGAAGGGTGGGGAGGGGAACAAAAAGCCTTAATCTTCATATTATTCCAATCGTTTTACTAATCTTTAAGGTAATATAGTCAAAACAGGAAACAGTCGAAACAGGACCACCGTCATGTCCGAAAGCATGGCTAACGTTTTTCTGCTAAGTTTTTTCTTAACAAATATTAAACTTATGGGAAACGAAACTTCGGGAGGGCATGTGGTTTTACACGCGATACTCGCCACACAGGAGCGCGCAAGTCTGTTTTCGACTAGTGAACCGCGCAAAGGGAGGAGGAGGAAGAATTTTGTCGCCTATACGTACTCAACAACGAATATTGGCCTTTGCTATAGACAAAACTCTCACAGGACTGATATATTTAAACGAAACCGAGCTAAATTTAGGTTCAATGCCTTTTTAGAGCTTACGAAATATTAAATTGATTAGTAAATACGGTTACTTCGTATTGCGATTGGATTTTTTTTTAAAGTCCGTATTGAATTTAGACTTTTATGATTTTTTTTCGACAAACCCGAAAACTATATAGATATACTTGGAGGCTTCTCGCGAAGCGAGAGTGTGACATCGACAGAACAACATATTTCACAAACGGACTTAAGTCTAATTTGAACTGATTAAAAGCTACTGAGACTTACGTATTCGTCGCTATTTCTATGACAAAATAAACCAGTCCCTAAGCCTATTTTCGCCAGATATTAAAGAAATACGTAAAACGTACCAGTAGCGTAAAAGAAGAGGAAGATGCAAGATGATTAATTCACCCTGGAATATATATATTTCGCTCGAAATTTAGGGCAAAAGAATGTCGAACATGTACGTTACAAGTACACATGTAATCTAATCAGAGGTGATGTCAGATTTTTGTCAACAATTTACTTAACACGCCCTCTTGACCATTTTATTATTTTAATTTGTTGTACCGATTTTAGGGGAAAATAACTTCGTTCAGCTCGTAAATGTTTGAGTTTAATTTGTATAGAAGTAGGATCTAGTTACGTCTGGTTACCGTATAGCCTTTTCTAGTTTTTCCGTGGTTTTGTCGAGTCGTTCTATCAATTATATCTGCTGCTCCTGATCTGCTATATTGAAAGAGTTTACAGGGTTTTCATAGAGCTTTCATAGTGTTGGCCGTTTTATATTTGAACTGAACACGGACTGAAAAACAGATAAGGCAATTTTTTATGTTAAATGGAAAGCAGCCTTTAATGCCGCCGTTGTACGTTTCATGAGGAAACTGAATACGTTCTAAAACGTGTTTAACCGGGGCGTGACGCATGATGGACATGAACAATGCGCGCCTTTTATTCCAAGATGGCTAGCCTGGTCACAGGCTCTAGATACTGGGGAAAATGACGAAAATAAAACGTGGCGAAAACAAAATGGCGGATGGAAAGAAGAGGGGGACTGTTTCTCTCCCATTCCCCCTCCTTTCACATTCTCTACCCAGTCCTCCTCTTCTCTTTTGTCCGATTTTTTTAGTATCCAGGGCCTGTGAACAGGCTACAAGATGGCAAGCCGCATGATAAAGGTATATCGCCGCGGTCTCCGTGGTTTGGCCAAGTATTTTTGCTACCGGCGGACTATCCACATGCACGTCCTCTGCACGCATGCGCATATAGAACCTTAATGTTGATCCAAACATGATCCATACCTCGGTTACCGACACTCGTAATAAGTTTTTCATTTTATTTTTACAGAGGTTTTTCACTAGTTAAAATTATGCTAAAAAAGCTGGAAGGACTATAGCTTAGCAAATAAACACAAGAAGAATTTGCATGCTTTACATTGAACAATATCCGGGCCATAACCTCGCGCCATATTAGGATTGCACGCGTTACGTAAACCAAAACATGAAGAATTAACAAGATAGATCACATCAGATTGAAGTATTTACTATTTGAAGTATTTGACCTTGTGTTAAGAGGTGATTATAGTGATTCACATAAATAACATCTTTTAAGTCTCAGAAATAAAAGCGCGATAAAAAGAATTAGAAGTGGAAGATTCGTGGAAGACTGGTCCCGTAGTTTCATTTGCTAAAACAAAGATATATTTTGGACCGATATTTTCAGTGCTTTGTGGGTACTGAACCGGACTGATTAGGGTATTTCAACAGCTGCTAAGTGTAGCAGCCAATGGTGAGAATCGAAGTTATTAGATCTAGACCAGACGGAAGTCTAGCGGGAGTCGCCTATATGTGGAGCAGCTGCGTACATGCGTGTTGTTTACTGATTTCAGGTGTTTGTTTTGGAGACGACTAATGCAACACACCACTCCCAATCTCAGTGACGAGCATTCTAGACACTGCCTTGATTCGTGCTAAAAAGGGCGTCGTTTCCATGCGCATTTGGCTGTTTGTTTGTTTGTTTGTTGTGCAGACAGACTGAAAACGGTTTCTTCATGCCACCGGGCTGGGTGCGGATGAAACACAATCAAAACGTATGTTCAGTGTAATAGACTGCTCCCCTGTAGTTCCCTTTACACGTTACATACATATATCCTTTATTGCCAACTCCCCGTAGGAAGTATTTGACCAAATATGGAAAGAGAGGAAAGAAAGAACTTAACCATCACCGATAAAATGTTTCGTTTACCATCGCCCGATCGATCAACCCAATTTTATGGAAAAGTAAAAAAAAAATTTAAGACGAATGATTTGCCTCTTTTCCGAGCTCTATATGTTTTAGTTTCTTGCTTTTCTCATGCAAAATTGTCATACCACAACTAGTATCGTACAGGACAAATTAGTTGAGGGATACATCAGTAAACATTTTTATCTGAAAGCTGACTTAGTAACCAGGCTTTACTTGATTCCAGACCCCCTAACGTCGATTTCTTTTGCCGACCAAGTCAACAAGTCAACAATAACCGACGTACTGGATAGCAGGTTTCTATAACTATAAATTTTGCCCAAATTAATTTAGCCATGTTCCGTGCAAGGGTTCACAACTAACTTCTTATTAACCGAGACCGAGGTATCGCCCCATGTAAGAGAATCCACTAAGGTCCGGTATTCCGGATCCCAGCCTGTGGATTCCGGATCCCGGCCTCTGGATTCCGGATTCCAACCCTACGGCGACTTTGGATTCCGGATTCCTACCTTCTGGATTTGAGATTCCAGCGTTCTTGTACAAGCTATGTTTTACCAGTTTTATCATTACCTTATGTCTCTTGCATGCTGCCCATACTGAACCATGCATAATTCGTTGTCATTTGCCAGTTGCTGATTAAGTCAATTTGACACCTACAAGTTAGCCTTAGGGACCGGTCATTATTTAGCGAGAGAGGGGGGGGGGGGGGGGGGGGGGGGGGAGGGTAGGGGAGTGGTTGAGGAGCTACTGGATTTGCGGTGTCTATGGATTATGGAAAATAAATTTAATTGTCTCATATCATCGAGATTCCTTTCCACATTCGGCACATTCTACTTGACCTGGTGGGAAATAACTCCCAATGTCTAAAACTTTGCTATATACTTGTTACTGTTCAATTTATGAGGCTGTTCCCCAACAAAGGTATGAAAAGAGTAAAAATACTTTTTCATGATGTATTGACAAAAATCGTAAACTTGTATCAGGGAATTTCAAATAATATATATATGGGCTAATAAAACGCGACCCTTCCCCTGAATACACGTTTAAAAATTGATGGCCCTCCCTAAACTAGTCCCTTTCCTAAAATCTAGTACCACTAACATCTCGTAGGGTCACCTGAATCAGCTTGAGAAAATCCGGCTCACAACGGCCTATAGATAAATGCTTCACTCGTAAAAATCGCCGTATAACACACAGGACATTTTACAGGATATAGCTCGTAGTTCTATGGCCCTGCCGGTCTTGCTGGGGCAGACTGAGTAATGGTCTGACGGCCTATCTTGGTCAATATCATTGTTTTCGATGTTATCTCCATTAGCTAATCGGCAGAGTCTGTTTTCCTCTTCTGGAGCTAACTTAAAGGCGAAGGAGTATCCACACGGGTGTAGTTGATGAGTCTGCCTAAGATGCATTTCGGGGAGTTCGTATTCGACGCCTCACCTATGAAGCCATGTAAAGTTCACCGTCGTCTTTACGATCTCTGCGGTGTGCATGGCTTCCAGGTAGACGTCCCCCGACAGCACCGCAAGCCAGCAAGGGCATTTTTCTCTCCTGTTGTGCCTAAACGCTGCAACATCGTCCTTCTGGAAGAGGATTTTCACCCTAACCGCAGCTGAGGCAGACCTCCTCATTTATGAGTTAGCTTCCTGAACTTGCAATTGTCACTCGGCTACCACCGTCTTCACCGGAGTTGATCGGCGCGGTTATTACTGCTGATATGAAGCTATATATAGCACAAGGCAGTGTTCCGGTCAGATCTTTCGTCTTTGATCGTACATTTTCCTGTCTCACCCCTCTTTCGTACTCATTTGCAAACTCTTTTAAGACCTCTGCTTCCTCTCGGGTCTGCTTCCTCTCGGCTGCTTCCTGCTTCCATCGTTTGCCACCATCTGCTTCGTTTTCCGAGACCCAATGCCGGTTCGGAGGCTCGCTTTTGATTATTTTCTCTGGGTAGTAGGAACTGATTGGGCCCAGTGAGGAAGGAGAAGTGCATCTGATCATGATATGGGGAGCCAGGGTGGCGCAGTGGTTAAGCGCTTCGCCTCTCACCTCTGTGGCCCAGGTTCGAATCCGGGACGCGGTGCCATATGTTAGTTGAGTTTGTTGGTATCTCGCCCTTGCTCCGAGGGTTTTTCTCCGGGTTCTCCGGTTTTCCTCCCTCCTCAAAAACCATCCTAAATTCCAATTCGACCATGGAGTTCGTCGGAATACTTAAACATAAGCCTCTGGCTTGGGAGACCCGTAACGGCTTCCTGTATCTTCGACGTAAAATAAACCATAATATATCAGCATGTTGTCTTCTACACACCGGGCTCTTCTGTATGCATATTGAAGTACTGTTGGCATGTCGTGGTCAGCGCGCATTCCTTTGAAAAAGCTTTCCACTGCCAAAGTTGTTAAGCTTTCAAATTGAATGGCATCCATGACATGTTCCTTCCCAATTTTTTTGATAGTATTGACTAGACTGGTGAGGGACTCAAGGGCACTGACAAACGACTGGCGCGTGGTCCGAGAAATCGTCATGTCTGGACCATTTGTGTTTCGTTTACCAGTTCTTTCAAATGCATACTCTTCATGCCTTGCAAAAATGCGACAACATCCAGGAATCTTGCTGTGTCACTTAAGTTCTCCTTTTTGTCGACCTTGAAGACGTTGGCGTAATTTTCCATAACACGCTGGAGTGGAATGAGTCATTTAGCCAATGTTATCATCCTGGCAGCTTTATTGTCAGCCGTCACATACAAAATATGTGTTTTGGTATGTGCAAACGGCAGAGAACATATTCCATGTGCTCTTCACACCATCGCGGTGGCCTGCAGCATCTTGCTGTAGGTTACGAAGACTCTTCGATTTTGATGTTTCTTCATGTTGTTATACTTGTGAAACACAAACATCTTTTTTAAGGCGAATGTCTGAAACAAAGAACTTGGAATTGTCCTTTGTCGAAAAGCAAACTGCGAAAGGAGAGGCTAGTAAGGATGGTGACGATACGCGGACTCTGGGAAAGATTGACTTCTTTGTTGCGTTAATTACATAGCAACCTTGACACCCGACGTCAATCAACTAACAATTAGTAATCGTAAGTATAAGCGACGTGTGAATAATTTTAAAAACAAGTTAAATAATTAAGCTCTGGATTTCTATGGATTCCGGATTTCATACCATAGTGGATTCCGGATTACAAAGCATTGTGGATTCCGGATTCCAGTCCTATGGATTCCGGAATCCAAAAGCAAAAAAGTGATGGATTCCGGATTCCGGATTCTCTTACATGGGGCGAGAGGTATTTACAGAAAAATATCAGACCGAGGCCTCTTGACCGACCGAGGCCTCTGAGCGATAGCGAGTTTCGTACATAAAAGACCGTGGTTTGATATTTCCCGTAAAGACCGAGCGGACGAGGTTAATAAGATGTTTATTATATGGCACCTTTTCAGTTGAAAAACAAAAACAAAAATATAAAGCCGGAAGTTTATATTTTACAACCGGTTGACCGCGTGCGTCTTGATTGTAGTTTTCGCACTTATATATATGACTAGAAGTAATCATAGATTATTAAAGTGCGTTCGACATAATGTTTTTGGCTACTTGTGGTAAAACAAATATAACAAGCCTGAAAGATTCCTTCAGTGTTATGGACTACACTGTTGGTGTTAATTAACAGACTGACTCTATTGTGGGTGTAAAGTTTTGAATGTTTTCACTAGTAAGTTACATGTATACAACTTATATAACGAGAGGCCCTGAGTGGCCTTAACTCGGGCCACCTATAGGAATAACTGAATACATGAAGTTCTAGCATATTTTTGTGTCCTACACGGTTTGTGCAGGGGAGCCGGATAATAGACCTAGTCAGCAGAGCTTGCCTGTTTTATGCCACATTTCAGACCATGTGATAGTTCTCCAGAGGGATTCAGTGCTTTGTTTTCTAATTATAGAAACTGGTACATTTCCTCTTGGGATACAGAAAAACAAAAAAACATTACTCAAGGGAAAGTCAGGTGGTCTGAAATGGGACAACAAACAGGCAAGCTGACTAGGTCTACTGATTCACTAATGCTCATGATCATTTATATATAATAGAATGGACCGTTTTCAGGAATGCAATCACATGGTTGTACTAGATGGCAAACAAATCTTAATTCATATAGCGATGTTTTGTGTGTCATCATCTATTGTCATTAATGTGCCAACCAGAGATCCACTGATTCCTAACACAAAACAGGCTTTACAAATCATGGTTGGTACATTAGCATAGCAATAATATTGCAATGTTTATCAATACGAAACATTGCTATATTTAAAGGCACTTGTATGACATTATTAGCAAAACCTGTTTGTTAATGCTATTTTCTACCTGCAATCGATTGTCGATCTTTCTAAAACAGCGTCGTCTACAACCATGCATAACTCTTCAGTATCAAAAATCTAAAATTTAAACTGTAAGTTCTACAAAGCTGTTCTTTGTATATATTCTAGACATCGATAACAAAAGTCTACACAGAAAATTTCACGTCGATAGAGTGTATCGTTCCGGAATAAATAAATTGTGAATTTTATGACAGAACGACCCAGCGTGTTTTCCGGAAGGCATAAAAATCCATGTAATTTTTTTAACTCGATAAATCATTTAAAGTTGCATTCAAAGAGTTTTGAAGTGAAACCCAATGATTTTGATAGGAAATTAAGCTTTGTATTTTCGTTTTATGGCCGCCATCCGTGTGTTAAAAATCCCTAGTCACGTGAACGAAAA
This sequence comes from Actinernus sp. WN-2022, assembly GCA_030867875.1. Lineage (NCBI taxonomy): Eukaryota > Metazoa > Cnidaria > Anthozoa > Actiniaria > Actinernidae > Actinernus > Actinernus sp. WN-2022. The sequence continues at coordinate 27,023,839 of JAOWCC010001751.1, read as the reverse complement.
AGCCTCGGAATCTGCTTTAGTATCGCTCTCAGTATATCCTTAACATTCTTAAGATTAGTTTTAAGAAACATATTACTGTTGTAATGAACTTTATTATATAGTTCTGCGAAGAACAAACGAAATATGCACAATCTTAAACTGCACCAAACGATGCGACCGTATTTCGGGACAGGTTAATACAGTACCGAAGACTTTCAAAATAGCCTTCGCGCGCGCGAAAACTGATTGACAGTTGCAAGAACAGGCGTTAGTTCACGTGGGATATACGTCACTTGTTGCCAAGGAAACCGACATTCACGCATGCGCGACAGAGAAAACGTCGGATGTCGGCAGAGGTCTCTCTCCCTCACCTTCAATTTTATCAAGACAGAGAGAGACCTCTGCTACCAGGGAATACATAGCCCCTAATATTAGACCCTCATCCTCACTAAAGATCATCATAATCTGGTTACTCCAAGGGTGAGCTTGTAGCTGCTTTAATCCCAGCCACCACGCAGTTTTTTTTTCAGTTTCAGTTTAATTTATTTGCCACAAATATAAATAGTAATCTTACAAAGAATGAAATAAGTGGCGGGGTAGCCCAAGAGAAACCATAAAGGCTTGTGAGATTCTGGGCCACCTCATTACAATTAACATTGGTTAATGAATTGTTTGAGGCGGCAAGAGCAACACGCTAACAAAACTAAACAAATACATTAAAATGCAAACATGAAAGATAATACAACTAATTAATTGCGGGAGAAAAGATAGTTATTAAGTTTGAATTGGAAAGAAGAAAAGGGCATTGCGTATACGTATATTTGAACTCAAAGTATTGTAAAATTTAGGACCTTGGAAACTAACAGAGAACTGTCTTATATTTGTTCTACACAAAGGAACATGAAATATTAAATGAGAACTTCGGGTATTGTAACTGTGAATTTGATCATTCCTCAACAATAAGTTGTCGAAACCTCGAGGAAGTAAATTGTTTTGATACGAATACATCAATTTTCCCAAATTGAGTAAATATATATCTTCAAATCTCAAAATCCTTTGTTGTTTGAATATTGGGTCAGTATGGGCGTCAAATGCTACCTTATCTATAATTCTAATTACACGTTCAGTTTGGAGCAAAATAATACGGTGTACGTTAATTGGATGGATACGTTGAGCCCCAAACAGTAACGCAATAATGGATATACGATGTACCAGGGCCGTAGCGCCCTTAGGGGCGGGGGGGGCTCGTGCCTCCCCAAATGTTTTCCAAAAACAAACAAACAAGGTACCTGGCCCCCTCGGAAACCCAGGGGTTAGGTTGCGAAATGACTTTGTGCCCCCCAGTTTTTCAGGGCATGCTACGGCCCTGGATGTACGTGTACACTATGGAAAAGTATAGTGTTCGTAGGGCCGGCTTAGAAAGGCAAAAACTTGATTTATATATTATTCCTACTGATTTGGATATTTTGCTTGCAACTTGAGAAATATATATGAGGTTTTCAGGACATGTCTCCGTCTAAAACCTCCCCAAGAAATACCACCTCACTGACATGATCAATCCTATGATTATTAATTTCAATCGTTAAATCAATTGTTTGCCGTTTTTGCCGTGGTTTAAAAATCATATAATTAGATATTTTAATATTAATCGATAGTTTGTTAACATCAAACCAATTTGATAATTTAACTTAATTTAATTTCAGTATTAATTGTATCTATCAAGAGGGGTACGGTAAATCCTTGTGAGAAAAGAATAGATTTGTATCATCAGCAAATGAGACCACAGAACGGTGAACAGGTACCATTGTATTCAACTTGTTGTAATCTGTTGGACAAATAGCTTTTGATCTATTCAAGGGCCAATCCGCGAATACCGTAACGCCGTACCGATCCACCAAACATCGCCAACCGCCCAAAAAAGAAGCGCGACGCTTCCTTAACGACGAAAGACCAAGTGGAGGTGCTGAAAGACTTCGCGCGATAGTATGGAAGAGGGATGAGCCAGCTAAATGTTCGCGCCAAAACAAAAGAACTAACAGGAACGCTGCCATACGCCATCAGCAATAGGTAGACAGTTATCACTCCCTCTGACCCGAGTGAAGATGTTGTTGATGTGTGTGAGGAAAGTAGTGTTCTTAGACGGGGGCGGGCATGGCCAGGTGGTGCGTGTAAGACCAGTATTTTACAATAATTATGTTGTTGCCATTCGGCACAATCGCACAAGAGGCTGCTCCCTACTGGCTGGCCATCCTCATGGAGGACGTGCACGTCAATGACAGCAATGGCGTCTTTGTCAAGTAAAGTGTCGCATTTCAGTGGCTTGTTACAAATGACAGTCACCTAGTATAGACTTTAGGGGAAATGTGCAATATCACGAAATGTATACCAGGGAAAGTTGAACGCTACAATGCCGAGGAAGTTGGTTGCTATACGCTGACACCAGAAGAGGACGTACGCCTTTGCAGAATCGCCAACGGAGATACGATGACAGACGAGGGCGATGATGAAGCAGAGCAACGCGAGGTGGAGCATGCCGTCGCTGAGAGCCTTCCAATGCGCCTGGAAGGCATAAGCTCCTCTGGTCGTCGAACGACGCGGTTCCATATTATCACCGGGAATAGGCGGCGTTAACCTGGTATAGTCTCGTTATTGCGAGTGTGTCATCAAATCGTAAGTATCCATGCACGTAGAAGGATGTTGAGTCACTCCAGCAATAATTGAATAGGCTTTTGGGAGAGCTTATTCAGAAGGGTTGATGTTCTAAATTGCGAATGTAAGCTGAAATACTATATTTGTTAACTTAATATCAACTGATTAATATATGTAAAGTGTGAATGTCTCTCGTTGCACAAAAGAAGTTACTATACTTGTTCATGATTGGACCTGACTAGGACATGTCTAAATAAAGTAGACATATGATTTATCTAGTGAAGTATAACATGGTCTGTGAGGTCTGAATTCACTCACTATGGATGCAAATGACTATTGTGTTTTTCATTGGCATCACGTTATTAAAAGCGAAGCTATATAATAGCTGAAATTTAAATGACAGCTAAAACGTACTGGAATCCGATTTGTATAATTTGGAATCCGGATTCCAGGAGGAAGGAATCCGGAATCTAGAAGGTAGGAATCCGGAATCCACCAGTGCCCTTGATTACCTTACATGGGGCGATAAGTAAAGCTTTTGATACTGTTAATCACAATATTCTGTTAAATAAGCTCCAAGTATTAGGTATTAGGGGCATTGCATTAGATTAGTTTAGATCCTATTTGAATAACCGTACACAACTTGTTTCTATAGGTAATGCTAATTCTGTTCAGAGAAATATATCTTGTGGGGTGCCGCACCGATCAGTCCTTCGGCCCCTGTTATTTTTATTGTATATCAATGACTTTTCAAATTGCTCTAAAATCCTAGATTTCCATCTTTTTGCGGATGACTCAAATCTCTTCTATGCTCATAAAAATTTGCAAGATCTGGAAATCATAGTTAATAATGAACTACAGAAGGTTAATGATTGCCGATTGTGTGCTAATAAACTTTCACTGAATATAGACACATCTAATTTCATTATTTTTCATTCACACCAGAAAAAAATTAAACACGATATAAAAATTACTATTAGTGTAAAGGTTCTAGAGTCTAAACAAATACTAAATACCTTGGTGTTGTAATTGACTCCATGACCTTGTATTTCTTCATGTAGCCCAGCTAATGCACAATTATCATAACGGTACTCTTCCACTTATCTTTAATGACTTTTATACACCTATTAACAGAGTCCATAATTATAATACCAGACTTGCTTCTAAGTCTACTTATTACATACCAAGAGTTAGAACTAATTTTGGTAAATTTAACATACGATTTCAGGGTGCTAAAATTTGGAACTCCATTCAAGATGACTTTAAAAAACTTAGTAGATTGTCTTTTAAAAGTAAACTAAAATCCTCCTTTGTAGCCTCTTACTAATTCCAGTAATTCTTATTAAGTTTCTGTTCCCTTCTCTCCCCCCTCTAGCATTTAATGTTGCTAAACTGTATTTCTTACTTATTTTTTTTTTCATATTAGTGTGTAAGCTGTCTCGTACCTGACCTTATACTCTACTATATTCTAATGTGTCACCTAGCTAGATTAGCTTTTTAGTTATTTCTAGGTGTCCTATAGGCTCGGTTTCAGCCATTGGGGTGTCGTTTCTCCAAAGCCTCCACCCACTAACGGCTGAGCGCGTGGTCAACACACCGTGTCCGTGACGTCAGCTGATTAAAATTCAATATTATTCAATTTGTGTGTTTTGACAAGAAAAGCCGTTTACCCTTTCACGACTGTAACGTAGGCTGTAAACTTTCAAAACACACTGGAACTCTAAACTAAAACTCCAAGTGTGAAATGAATTCTCAAGAACAAACGCCATTTAAAATTATTGAGAAACTAGGTTGCATTATTTGTTACTCTGTAATATTAGTGCCGCTCAAGACACCTCGCTGACAGAAATTAAAAGCCGAAATACGGGGATAAAGTTCAGATTAATATCTCGGAGCTATTCTGAGCTAGAGTCGAGTATTCCCGCTCAGTACTGTGTAGATTAATATGTCTTGGAGACCTTAAAAAATGTACAAACGTAATACATAAGACTTGAAGAATTGTAAACTGAAACTCGTTTGATGCAGCGATTTTCAAGTGAATTGTGATCGCAGAGTAAAACTGAGTCAGAGTCGTCCGTCTTTTCTTCTCCGAAAAAGGCAGCACTAATTTTCTTTGAAGTAAGAATGGCTACCTGGTCTTGCATAGGCAAAGTTCAATGAGAAATGACGGAACGTAGATTACGGGCTTACATTCGTGACCTTCGAGCTTGGTACAACTTCACCCAAAACTAACTCTCTTACTGCTTCCTTGTGTGAATCCTTGAATTATTCGAAACCAAACTTTCCCAGAGCAAATTTAAACTCATTTTGGAACAGCAATCGAAAGCTTTTGTTCCGCCTTTCAAAAGTTTAAAATGTATATTATGCAAATATATTCAGCGACAGGATTTTAGTGGCAAGTTTTTGATTGGCTAAAACCCGACAATGTCTCAGCTCGCGCGCCCAGCCGTGAGTGGGGAGAGGATCGCGGGCTCACCGAAACCCCTATGGCTGGAAACTGAGCCTAGGTGTCCTATACCCTTATCTTAGTCAGTGTTCTCGTATATATTGTAAATCATGTATGTAGAAGGTATGAATAAAGTTGTTGTTGTTGTCTATTGATGATTCCCACCCAAACTGAAAGAAAACAAAGGCACTCCTGTTTCTACTCATTTTACTGGTACATATATGAAATGTTTCGTCAAAAACAACGAAATTACTTTAAAGCTTAGCCTAAGACTTTAACATGTGAGTTTACTAATTCAGAAAATTATTTACTAAAAAAAGGTTAAATCCTCGGAAACTTGTATTTGAACTCCAGAGCCTTCTGCGGTGCACTTCTACTAATGTCGGGGAAAGAAGAGCACTGGGTCTGAGAGAAGTGGAAAATATATTTATCTATTTCCCCTCCTTTCCCTTTACTCGCTACAGCCTTCACCATGCATAGGAAACCTAATCCTGAAAAAATGAGTGACGAGTCACCGAGCATCACCTGCGGAGGAGGCGCCCAGGGTTAATTCAATTACTGATAAATAAGTAGTACGTATACACATTGAAACAGAACTAACAATTTTCGTCCATTTCTTGCTAATAGCTGAGTCCAAGGACCTGCATGACGAAAACCTGGTATTCTATACTAATAATAATCAACTTTATTTATAGAGGGTAGACATATAACAGTATGGCCCTCCTACAATTAATATCATAAAATATAAAAACTCTGAATAACAATTACAAATTCTCGCACACTATTTTGGATAGTGGACGCCGGCCACAACGCAACTCTTGGTTTATTTCTCACACTTCAAATGTGTACATATTGTTATGGTATAACATTAACAGCTATGAATCCAACGCAGGTACGTTTATGCTGGCTAAGAGTTACATGTATAACGTCTGATATATCACTATAAATAGCTATTCAGGGGTTAGGGTTGCAGAATGGCTGCAACGAAAACAACTGGTCATGTGACCCATCTTTCCCGCCTTTCAGTTCTTGCACCAGGTATGGCCGTGTGCGAGAAACGACTTCTCGCTTCTTTCGTACCTCAGCCAGCGAGAAGTATAATTCTCGCACACTATTTTGGATAGTGGACGCCGGCCACAACGCAACGACTATAACGTGTAGCGTTCAGTAATGAATATGCTAGATGAGACTTATATAGCCAACATAAACGAGGATTTTCAATCAATAAGATAGTTAAATTTACTTTTTCTGTTCCTATTTACCTTTTCAGTATAGAGATTAATCTTATTTTCAGTTAGCATGGAAGAAATACCTTCTCGGATAAGGACGTAAAATCGTAGGACTAGTGTCCCCAATTAGTTGCAAAGCTAAATACATTTGACACTTAAATAAAGTTACTTACTTACTTTACTTACTTATCCAGTGTTCTTCATGTACCATACATTGCTAGCAACGCTTCCGCATTGAAGCTGTTCTTCAAACATTAATTAAATATCCATGGCCTTAGATCCCATTCTTACTTCTTTCCAAGTATCGCCAATCGACATGCCTAATGGAACAAACAGTGTTTATATGTGTGTAGTTCATACATATAATATTGTATATGTTCTTTCAATTGCTATTCGACTTTGCTTATTGGCTCTAGTAAATCTGACAACTGTCTTCTGACGTCAAGCCTCCTGGCTATTCTGCATTATGCTACTTGGTCACATATATCCGGCACTGCCACCACCCATTTAATTACCATTGTAATGTTTTGGCTATTATTACCATATGCCAACTGGCTCTATATTACGTCACACGCGATATTATGCATGTTACAGTGCCAACTGGTCCTGCAGCATATTGCCAACCAGCTAATACATACAGTGCCAACTGGCCTAGCCTGTTGCCAACTGGCATATGTTATGTGACAACTAGCCACTTTTTATGCCAACTGGCCAAGATCTGTGACAATAAGCTGATATGTATACACTGCCAACCGGCAACCGTTAACAATGTCACCAACTATTCAATTTAGTGCCAAACCGGCTAATACACACAGTGCCAACTGGCCTAGCCTGTTGCCAACCGGCATATGTTATGTGACAACTATATAGCCACTTTTTATGCCAACTGGCGAAGATCTGTGACAATAAGCCGATATGTATATATACTGCCAACCGTTAACAATGTCACCAACTATTCAATTTAGTGCCAAACCGGCTAATACATACAGTGCTAACTGGCATATGTTATGTGACAACTATAGCCACTATTATGCCAACTGGCCTGGCCACGATCTGTGACAATAAGCTGATATGTATATACTGCCAACCAGCGACTGTTAACAATGTCACTGACCAACTATTCAATTTAGTGCCAAACCGGCTAATACATACAGTGCCAACTGGCATATGTTATGTGACAACTAATATATTAGCCACTTCTTATGCCCAACTGGCCTGGCCAAGATCTGTGACAATAAGCTGATATATATATACTGCCAACCAGCAACTGTTAACAATGTCACCAACTATTCAATTTTAAGTGCCAAACCGGCTAATACATACAGTGCTAACTGGCCTTAATTAGCCTGTTACCAACCGGCAAATGTTATGTAATGTAATATAATGTTATGCACCAACCAGCTTCCCGTATTGTGCTGAATGGCATGATAATTGTCACAAGGGGCACACAACAGAGAGGACATCCCGAGGAACTTTCGCCAGAACATTACGTCTTCCACTATGCTGGAAACGAAGGGCCAACACCCTGTGTTTGGGGTGTCACTACCAAAGGCAGAGCCAGTGCTAGATGCCGAGATCAACATGTCCTTTGCTAGAGGTTATTAATGTTGAACCAGTCGTCAAACCAGTTAACTATAAATAAGTTTAAAGTCCAACCATCAGGGCAGATAAGAGCTAGACCACTAGTGTGCTGAACACCATAGGGGTATTGTTGTTCCGTCCTCACTGCACAATTGCAGGGAGCAACTGTGTTGTTAGGTTGATAGACTTGGAGAGACAGAACTGATGGATGGCCCTAACTTCATCATGAAGAACCGGATTGCGACTTCTCACTGAAGTACATGGAAAACATTTTGATTGTCAGTTCTATGTTACTACTTCTCTTCCTTCGAGTTGGTCTGCAAAGGATGTAATACTTTGTGGGCTCCACACAATTCTCGAAAAGTATAACTTTTTCCAATCTCATCTGGCTGCCAGTCCCTTTAGCAACGTAATCTCCTAGGCTCACGATGCAACCTCCCCAACCACTATCATCAGATAGGTGATTACATCTGGTTTAGGTAATGCTTTCCAGATCAGGCACCCATGATACTTTCAAAAGTTCACTATCCAAAAGAAACTTCCTTTTTTGACCCATGTGAAGTGAACAGTACTGTCCCATTTATTTGCGTTATTAATATAATTGAGGTACAGAGATCTTGTCCAAAGCCTGACAATTGGACTGAGTGCTAGCCCCATAGCCACTAGAGTCCCAGTTAGTTTTAATTTGCTACAGTTCTTGCAGATACATTATTTTCATTTGCATCAAGCTGTTCTAGAAGAGTTGTCAATTCTCCATTGGGGAACACTAATAATTCCTGTGAACGAGTTGACAATAAAATCCAAAATTTCGAGTTCCTGTGATGGCTGCCAGTGTGACTTTTCAATAACTATGACAAATCCAGATTTCACTCTGTCTGACCAAACTTCTTTGGTGATCCGAACACATTCTCCATGAGATGAGGCAACACCTGCCCTATCATCAAGACAGATAATTAATCAAAATCCTTTCTCCAGCCAGTGTTTAAATTAACTAAGACGCGTTGAATCTTGGTAAAAATGAATGGAGCAGTTGCCAACCCAAATGACACAAAGTATTTATTTACACCATTCACTTCCCATGACAAACCCAAATATTTACGATGTGCTTCATATATCTCGATATGATGGTATCAAC